>LR812542.1:14981061-15068561 GCA_903798195.1 Danio kyathit
AACATTACATGCAGTTTTAAGCATGTTTAAACAACTTTCAAGGGAATAGCAAGTGATTTTCAAAGTGTTCATTTTTGGTCTTCTGATGCAGTATTCTTGCTTCTGGGGCTGAGATATGATGTTTTCAGGCCTTCTGATGCAGTATTCTTGCTTCTGGGGCAGAGATATGATGTTTTCAGGCCAAAAACAGAAAGTGATAAAAACAGCTTAAAAGCATGAAATGCATCATTCTTTTGGTTTTAAACAACATTACATGCAGTTTTAAGCATGTTTAAACAACTTTCAAGGGAAAAGCAAGTGATTTTGAAAGTGTTCATTTTTGGTCTTCTGATGCAGTATTCTAGCTTCTGGGGCTAAGATATGATGTTTTCAGGCCAAAAACAGAAAGTGATAAAAAAACAGCTTAAAAGCATGAAATGCATCATTCTTTTTGTTTTAAACAACATTACATGCAGTTTTAAGCATGTTTAAACAACTTTCAAGGGAAAAGCAAGTGATTTTGAAAGTGTTCATTTTTGGTCTTCTGATGCACTATTCTTGCTTCTGGGGCTGAGATATGATGTTTTCAGGCCAAAAACAGAAAGTGATAAAAACAGCTTAAAAGCATGAAATGCATCATTCTTTTTGTTTTAAACAACATTACATGCAGTTTTAAGCATGTTTAAACAACTTTCAAGGGAAAAGCAAGTGATTTTGAAAGTGTTCATTTTTTGGTCTTCTGATAGCACTATTCTTGCTTCTGGGGCTGAGATATGATGTTTTCAGGCCAAAAACAGAAAGTGATAAAAACAGCTTAAAAGCATGAAATGCATATTCTTTTTGTTTTAAACAACATTACATGCAGTTTTAAGCATGTTTAAACAACTTTCAAGTGAAAAGCAAGTGATTTTGAAAGTGTTCATTTTTGGTCTTCTGATGCACTATTCTTGCTTCTGGGGCTGAGATATGATGTTTTCAGGCCAAAAACAGAAAGTGATAAAAACAGCTTAAAAGCATGAAATGCATCATTCTTTTGGTTTTAAACAACATTACATGCAGTTTTAAGCATGTTTAAACAACTTTCAAGGGAAATAGCAAGTGATTTTGAAAGTGTTCATTTTTGGTCTTCTGATGCACTATTCTTGCTTCTGGGCTGAGATATGATGTTTTCAGGCCAAAAACAGAAAGTGATAAAAACAGCTTAAAAGCATGAAATGCATCATTCTTTTTGTTTTAAACAACATTACATGCAGTTTTAAGCATGTTTAAACAACTTTCAAGGGAAAAGCAAGTGATTTTGAAAGTGTTCATTTTTGGTCTTCTGATGCACTATTCTTGCTTCTGGGGCTGAGATATGATGTTTTCAGGCCAAAAACAGAAAGTGATAAAAACAGCTTAAAAGCATGAAATGCATCATTCTTTTTGTTTTAAACAACATTACATGCAGTTTTAAGCATGTTTAAACAACTTTCAAGGGAAAAGCAAGTGATTTTGAAAGTGTTCATTTTTTGGTCTTCTGATGCACTATTCTTGCTTCTGGGGCTGAGATATGATGTTTTCAGGCCAAAAACAGAAAGTGATAAAAACAGCTTAAAAGCATGAAATGCATCATTCTTTTTGTTTTAAACAACATTACATGCAGTTTTAAGCATGTTTAAACAACTTTCAAGGGAAAAGCAAGTGATTTTGAAAGTGTTCATTTTTGGTCTTCTGATGCACTATTCTTGCTTCTGGGGCTGAGATATGATGTTTTCAGGCCAAAAACAGAAAGTGATAAAAACAGCTTAAAAGCATGAAATGCATCATTCTTTTTGTTTTAAACAACATTACATGCAGTTTTAAGCATGTTTAAACAACTTTCAAGGGAAAAGCAAGTGATTTTGAAAGTGTTCATTTTTGGTCTTCTGATGCACTATTCTTGCTTCTGGGGCTGAGATATGATGTTTTCAGGCCAAAAACAGAAAGTGATAAAAACAGCTTAAAAGCATGAAATGCATCATTCTTTTTGTTTTAAACAACATTACATGCAGTTTTAAGCATGTTTAAACACTTTCAAGGGAAAAGCAAGTGATTTTGAAAGTGTTCATTTTTGGTCTTCTGATGCACTATTCTTGCTTCTGGGGCTGAGATATGATGTTTTCAGGCCAAAAACAGAAAGTGATAAAAACAGCTTAAAAGCATGAAATGCATCATTCTTTTTGTTTTAAACAACATTACATGCAGTTTTAAGCATGTTTAAACACTTTTCAAGGGAAAAGCAAGTGATTTTGAAAGTGTTCATTTTTTGGTCTTCTGATGCACTATTCTTGCTTCTGGGGCTGAGATATGATGTTTTCAGGCCAAAAACAGAAAGTGATAAAAACAGCTTAAAAGCATGAAATGCATCATTCTTTTTGTTTTAAACAACATTACATGCAGTTTTAAGCATGTTTAAACAACTTTCAAGGGAAAAGCAAGTGATTTTGAAAGTGTTCATTTTTTGGTCTTCTGATGCACTATTCTTGCTTCTGGGCTGAGATATGATGTTTTCAGGCCAAAAACAGAAAGTGATAAAAAACAGCTTAAAAGCATGAAATGCATCATTCTTTTTGTTTTAAACAACATTACATGCAGTTTTAAGCATGTTTAAACAACTTTCAAGGGAAAAGCAAGTGATTTTGAAAGTGTTCATTTTTTGGTCTTCTGATGCACTATTCTTGCTTCTGGGGCTGAGATATGATGTTTTCAGGCCAAAAACAGAAAGTGATAAAAACAGCTTAAAAGCATGAAATGCATCATTCTTTTTGTTTTAAACAACAGTACATGCAGTTTTAAGCATGTTTAAACAACTTTCAAGGGAAAAGCAAGTGATTTTGAAAGTGTTCATTTTTGGTCTTCTGATGCACTATTCTTGCTTCTGGGGCTGAGATATGATGTTTTCAGGCCAAAAACAGAAAGTGATAAAAACAGCTTAAAAGCATGAAATGCATCATTCTTTTTGTTTTAAACAACATTACATGCAGTTTTAAGCATGTTTAAACAACTTTCAAGGGAAAAGCAAGTGATTTTGAAAGTGTTCATTTTTTGGTCTTCTGATGCACTATTCTTGCTTCTGGGGCTGAGATATGATGTTTTCAGGCCAAAAACAGAAAGTGATAAAAACAGCTTAAAAGCATGAAATGCATCATTCTTTTTGTTTTAAACAACATTACATGCAGTTTTAAGCATGTTTAAACAACTTTCAAGGGAAAAGCAAGTGATTTTGAAAGTGTTCATTTTTGGTCTTCTGATGCAGTATTCTTGCTTCTGGGGCTGAGATATGATGTTTTCAGGCCAAAAACAGAAAGTGATAAAAACAGCTTAAAAGCATGAAATGCATCATTCTTTTTGTTTTAAACAACATTACATGCAGTTTTAAGCATGTTTAAACAACTTTCAAGGGAAAAGCAAGTGATTTTGAAAGTGTTCATTTTTGGTCTTCTGATGCACTATTCTTGCTTCTGGGGCTGAGATATGATGTTTTCAGGCCAAAAACAGAAAGTGATAAAAACAGCTTAAAAGCATGAAATGCATCATTCTTTTTGTTTTAAACAACATTACATGCAGTTTTAAGCATGTTTAAACAACTTTTCAAGGGAAAAGCAAGTGATTTTGAAAGTGTTCATTTTTTGGTCTTCTGATGCACTATTCTTGCTTCTGGGGCTGAGATATGATGTTTTCAGGCCAAAAACAGAAAGTGATAAAAACAGCTTAAAAGCATGAAATGCATCATTCTTTTTGTTTTAAACAACATTACATGCAGTTTTAAGCATGTTTAAACAACTTTCAAGGGAAAAGCAAGTGATTTTGAAAGTGTTCATTTTTGGTCTTCTGATGCACTATTCTTGCTTCTGGGGCTGAGATATGATGTTTTCAGGCCAAAAACAGAAAGTGATAAAAACAGCTTAAAAGCATGAAATGCATCATTCTTTTGTTTTAAACAACATTACATGCAGTTTTAAGCATGTTTAAACAATTTCAAGGGAAAAGCAAGTGATTTTGAAAGTGTTCATTTTTGGTCTTCTGATGCACTATTCTTGCTTCTGGGGCTGAGATATGATGTTTTCAGGCCAAAAACAGAAAGTGATAAAAACAGCTTAAAAGCATGAAATGCATCATTCTTTTTGTTTTAAACAACATTACATGCAGTTTTAAGCATGTTTAAACAATTTTCAAAGAAAAAGCAAGTGATTTTGAAAGTGTTCATTTTTGGTCTTCTGATGCACTATTCTTGCTTCTGGGGCTGAGATATGATGTTTTCAGGCCAAAAACAGAAAGTGATAAAAACAGCTTAAAAGCATGAAATGCATCATTCTTTTTGTTTTAAACAACATTACATGCAGTTTTAAGCATGTTTAAACAACTTTCAAGGGAAAAGCAAGTGATTTTGAAAGTGTTCATTTTTGGTCTTCTGATGCACTATTCTTGCTTCTGGGGCTGAGATATGATGTTTTCAGGCCAAAAACAGAAAGTGATAAAAAACAGCTTAAAAGCATGAAATGCATCATTCTTTTTGTTTTAAACAACATTACATGCAGTTTTAAGCATGTTTAAACAACTTTCAAGGGAAAAGCAAGTGATTTTGAAAGTGTTCATTTTTGGTCTTCTGATGCACTATTCTTGCTTCTGGGGCTGAGATATGATGTTTTCAGGCCAAAAACAGAAAGTGATAAAAACAGCTTAAAAGCATGAAATGCATCATTCTTTTTGTTTTAAACAACATTACATGCAGTTTTAAGCATGTTTAAACAACTTTCAAGGGAAAAGCAAGTGATATTGAAAGTGTTCATTTTTGGTCTTCTGATGCAGTATTCTAGCTTCTGGGGCTGAGATATGATGTTTTCAGGCCAAAAACAGAAAGTGATAAAAACAGCTTAAAAGCATGAAATGCATCTTTCTTTTTGTTTTAAACAACATTACATGCCGTTTTAAGCATGTTTAAACAACATTCAAGGGAAAAGCAAATGATTTTGAAAGTGTTCATTTTTGGTCTTCTGATGCAGTATTCTTGCTTCTGGGGCTGGGATATGATGTTTTCAGGCCTTCTGATGCAGTATTCTTGCTTCTGGGGCTGAGATATGATGTTTTCAGGCCAAAAACAGAAAGTGATAAAAACAGCTTAAAAGCATGAAATTCATCATTCCCCTTCTAGGGAACTTCTACACTGCGTCTAACCAGAACGCTAGGGGAACACCTCTTTTATACGCGTCTTGAAGCACATGTGAAATCAATCTAATGAAATTAAGCGGTGACGTCACCACGCGCGTGCACGCAGCGACGTGAACGTCAGACCAGAGAGTATAAAAGCCTGCACTGACCATTCAGTGTTAACTTCTTTGCTTTCAAGAAGCATGCATGTGAATGCACCCTCTTTTTGTCCAACTCAATACTGATACTGCACACACAAATACAAAAAAACTGACGAAAGCCACTCAAAGTGAATTATGGCAGAGAACAGAGAAACTTTAAAGCGTGTGTGCTACTGTGTTACAATTTGTGATTTGCACGAAATGTGCTTATTGGGAGTAGAGCATTCTCTGTCAACGTTTGAGAACGCTGATGCGAGTTTGTGATGCTCTCTCTGTCAGCATTCGAGTATGTTGATGTGAGCTTTGTATCACTCTCTCTCTCAAACACACAAAAGTGCTGCGGTCGTGGGCGTTCATATGAGAAATACCCGCGGCTCGTAATCCTCGCGGCTTCAATATGTGTGGATCACAGCTAGATCTTGCTAATGAGATGGAAAGGGACGCGTTTCGTTTCTGTCTCTTTCCGTGAGATCTAATCCTCTCTCGGGAGTGTCAGAAGCCCGCGCGGCTGCGGTTTCTTCTGCGCCTCGGGAGAGGGCGGCGCCTTTTTTTTCCGAGGAAACGAATACGGCGTCGCAATATACACAAAGAGGGTCGAGGGATCTGCCACCCCGGTCAGTAGAATATAAGGAGTTAGTGGAGATTTATGTCGCGTGCTGCTGCTCTCGAGTATTTTAGACGAGAGAGAACTGCAAGAGAGTAGATCCTCCACAAAGGGACCTCCCCTTTTGCCCTGAGCTGCATGCAGCAGTTATTAAATTATGGAATAATCCATATTTAGCATGTTTTATGACACCAAAAACTGCCATTTGTTTCTCATTTCCTGGGCGGAAGGGAGAAAGCATGTTAAAATATGCCACTTATGGAGAAAGATTTGACATGTCTTTTTTAACCAGATATTAAATTGCTGAAGTCCCTCCTTTGTTTTCTAGACCTCTGAGGTTACTTCACGTCTAGTGGGCAAAGCCTATATGACGGCAGACCATCAGTAGGATGTTTGCACACTATGACAGTGTTACAGGCATACCAGGCTGGTTTATTAAAAACAATCAACTTGAACTGACACCGTTTTAATTCACTATAATCTTCTATGCGAAGGTGCTTTGGCACAATCTACATTGTAAAAGTGCTATGGAAATAGAGGTGAATTGAATTGAATCAAACAGCCCCAGCCGTCTAAATAACTCCTCATATCATGCGGTGAAAAATAAAAATAAGGACCTGAGAGCTCAATCTCAGCCCGAGTTTTCCTCTAATACTGGAACAAAAACTATAGTTATTTCAAGGAAAACAGAAGATAAAGGAAAATCTAGACATGTTGGGAGTCAGATTTCCCAGGGCCCGTGGACCGTATGGGCACTGTTTGGTGTCCTCCCTAAGATGGTCCGTTGAGGAGGGGGTAGACTACCCCACCACCTATGGTGGCTGAGGGCTCTGCGCTTCTCAGGGTGGGTGGTCCTCAGTGTCTGAGGGCATTGGGGACCTTACCCCTTCTTCGGAGGGTTAAAGAGTAACCAGAGACCGGCCTCGAGAGGCTGGTACCCCCAGCACATTTTTGGTGGCGTGGAAACACCCGCCGATGGTGCTTCAGTGGGTCCTGTTCACAGTGAAACATGGCTACGAAATACAATGTTGTGCACATCCACTTCGATTTAACGGTATCTACCACCGTAATAAAGCTAGAACAGGCTCTGGATTGGAACAAGATGTACTGGTCTTTCTAAACCCACTTGACAGACAGTCAGGGTTTTTACAGCCGGCATATCATCGTTCTGAATAAGGATGGGGGACTGCGTCCCATATTAGATTTAAAAATCTAAATTAGTCCGTCAGGGCCTTCAAATTCAGGATGTTAACCATCAAGAATGTAGTGTCACACATTCAGTATGAGCACTGGGTTGTCACAAACCTGGAAGACGTATATGTCCACACATCCATCCTTCTCCAACACAGGAGGTACCTGAGGTTCACTTTCGGGGGCGAAGTGTTCCAGTATCGGGTTCTTCCATTCAGCCTAGCTCTGTCACCTCAAACCTTCATCCACTTTGTATACAGGATACATATCCTAAATTACATAAACAGTGGCTAATTCTAGCTCAGTTTTACGATATGGCAGTTCGGCATCGAGTTGTCGTTCTCAGCCATATCATAAGGTTGAGGTTTCGGCTGAACACCACACAAAAGTGCGCTTGTTTCACTTCTTGGGGTGTGCAAAGGGACGCCACGATGATGCAAACACATCGGTCCCTGCCATGAATCACTTCGTTTCAGTCAGCCGTACACAGAGTCGAACAAGGCCAATCCATCACTGTAATACAGTTTCGGAGACTGTAAGGTCCCATGGCAGCAGCATCCAGCGCGATTCCGTTCGGGCTGCTTTACATGAGACCCCTGCAGTGGTGGTTCAAATCCAGGGATCTTTTTTCCTTCAATGGGAATTCTTTCCGCATGATCAAGGTCTCGCGGCGCTGCCTTCGAGCCTTAAGTATGTGGAAAAAGCCCTGGTTCCTGTCCCAGAGCTCAGTGTTAGAAGCTGTCTGTCATCGCGTCATGCTTATGATAGACTCTTCTCTTATGGGTTTGGATGTGGCCTTGAGAGGCCTTTCCAAAGCGGGACAATAGGGAGAATATCGTCTCCTGTGAGACATTTAATGCCTGGAGATGATATTGGTGTTCTAGCCAGCCCTCTGGCCCTAAAACACTTTCTCCCAGACATAAGGGGCCATCATGTCCCTGTCTGCAAAGACAATACATTGGTGGTCGCTTAAACCAGTACACAGGGGGTCTAAAGTCTCAACTGCTCTGCATATTGGCACATTGGATCCTCCTGTGGAGCACCACGTTAACAGTTGCATAGACTGTTGGGTCTCATGGCATTAGCAGCCAACGCCATTACGTTCGGCCCTATGTACATGAGACCCTTGCAGTGGTGGCTCAACCCAGGGTTTCTTCCCTTGAGGGAAATCCTTTCCACATGATCAAGGTCTCGCGGTGCTGCCTTCGAGCCTTAAGTATGTGGAAAAAGCCCTGGTTCCTGTCCCAGGGCCCAGTGTTAGAAGCTGTCTGTCATCGCGTCATGCTTATGATAGACTCTTCTCTTATGGGTCTGGTTGCGGTCTTGAGAGGCCTTTCCAAAGCGGGACAATGGGGAAAATGTCATCTCCTGTGAGACATTTAATGCCTGGAGATGATATCGGTGTTCTAGCCAGCTCTCTGGCCCTAAGACATTTTTCTCCCAAACATAAGGGGCCATCATGTCCCTGTCTGCAAAGACAATACATTGGTGGTCGCTTAAACCAGTACTCACGGGGGTCTAAGTTCCAACTGCTCTGCACATTGGCACATTGGATCCTCCTGTGGAGCACCACGTTAACGGTTGCATAGATCGTTGTGTCTCATGGCATTAGCAGCCAACGCCATTACGTTCGGCCCTATGTACATGAGACCCCTGCAGTGGTGGCTCAATCCAGGGTTTCTTTCCCTGAGGGGAATCCTTTCCACATGATCATGGTTTTGCGGCACTGCTTTCGATCCCTATCTATGTGGAGAAACTCTGGTTCTTGACATGGGAGCACACCTCCTGTTGAGGTGAGAGCTAGGAAATGGCAGGAGACCATGCATTTTATGCTACGATTTGTCTCTTTCATATCCAACCCCAATGGGACCGGATGCCATGGTGCAGACATGGCCCAGGCTAGGTCCGTACGGTTGTTCTTCCTTGGTTACTCTGCTCCCATAAGTCCTGGACAGCTGTGGCCTCTGAAGAGGCCAATTCCCTAAAGTATGATTGTCAACCTAGGCTGCGTAAACCATACTGAGTTCCAGGGCACCACTAAAGAGGAAGCTATACTCCCTTAAATGGGCACTTTTCTCAGCTTGGTGCACTAACACCAGCTGAACCCAAAAAGCTACCGTGAAAATATCTGTCGGTAGGGCTAGCTGCCTTTACACAAATGTGTACGTAGCAGCAGTAGCAACTTAACTTCTCCCCCAGATGTCGAGTCTCTGGGCAGAGACTAATTCAACACTTCCTCTGTGGAGCCGTAAGGCAAAGACCACTTAGCACAAAAGGACACCGTCTTGGGTTTTGACAGTAGGGCTCAAAAGCATCTCTGTTTTCCCATTTGAGCCTGGCAGGAGGTGTCAGATAGTTATCTGGTTCTTAAACAGTTTTCCTGCTGAAGATATCTTCCCTTAAATGGGTTGGTGACCTCCGGACTCCGTTCTCTGTCGTGCTACAGGTCTTAAATCGCCCCCACTTTTCGAGCGTCTGACTAGGGAGAGACTAACAGACTAACTAATGCTATCTGAATTATTTTAAGAACAACAGATGGCTGGCATCATTAATCATAGAGCTTTTTCTCTAATGGTTCTTCTTGTGGCTCCTAGAGCCTATCTGTCGGGCACTGCCCTCTCTGACATTGTATGGTGGTAGGTTGGTCGACTCCACATATTTCTGTGCATCACGACCAGCTGGACTCTTCGTTCTCACTTCTTGAGTGTGCATTCCTCACAGTCAGAGTGAGTCTGGCCTAGTGGGTATTGCGTTCCCCTAGCGTTCTGGTTAGACGCAGTGTAGAAGTTCCCTAGAAGGGGAACGTCTCGGGTTACGTATGTAACCATAGTTCCCCGAGAGGGAACGAGACACTGCGTCTTCCGCCATACTCTCTTCTGCCTGTTACTTCTTTCAAGCAAATTTGAAGTTAACACTGAATGGTCAGTGCAGGCTTTTATACTCTCTGGTCTGACGTTCACGTCGCTGCGTGCACGCGCGTGGTGACGTCACCGCTTAATTTCATTAGATTGATTTCACATGTGCTTCAAGACGCGTATAAAAGAGGTGTTCCCCTAGCGTTCTGGTTAGACGCAGTGTCTCGTTCCCTCTCGGGGAACTATGGTTACATACGTAACCCGAGACATTCTTTTTGTTTTAAACAACATTACATGCAGTTTTAAGCATGTTTAAACAACTTTCAAGTGAAAAGCAAGTGATTTTGAAAGTGTTCATTTTTGGTCTTCTGATGCACTATTCTTGCTTCTGGGGCTGAGATATGATGTTTTCAGGCCAAAAACAGAAAGTGATAAAAACAGCTTAAAAGCATGAAATGCATCATTCTTTTTGTTTTAAACAACATTACATGCAGTTTTAAGCATGTTTAAACAATTTTCAAGGGAAAAGCAAGTGATTTTGAAAGTGTTCATTTTTGGTCTTCTGATGCACTATTCTTGCTTCTGGGGCTGAGATATGATGTTTTCAGGCCAAAAACAGAAAGTGATAAAAACAGCTTAAAAGCATGAAATGCATCATTCTTTTTGTTTTAAACAACATTACATGCAGTTTTAAGCATGTTTAAACAACTTTCAAGTGAAAAGCAAGTGATTTTGAAAGTGTTCATTTTTGGTCTTCTGATGCACTATTCTTGCTTCTGGGGCTGAGATATGATGTTTTCAGGCCAAAAACAGAAAGTGATAAAAACAGCTTAAAAGCATGAAATGCATCATTCTTTTTGTTTTAAACAACATTACATGCAGTTTTAAGCATGTTTAAACAACTTTCAAGTGAAAAGCAAGTGATTTTGAAAGTGTTCATTTTTTGGTCTTCTGATGCACTATTCTTGCTTCTGGGGCTGAGATATGATGTTTTCAGGCCAAAAACAGAAAGTGATAAAAACAGCTTAAAAGCATGAAATGCATCATTCTTTTTGTTTTAAACAACATTACATGCAGTTTTAAGCATGTTTAAACAATTTTCAAGGAAAAGCAAGTGATTTTGAAAGTGTTCATTTTTGGTCTTCTGATGCACTATTCTTGCTTCTGGGGCTGAGATATGATGTTTTCAGGCCAAAAACAGAAAGTGATAAAAACAGCTTAAAAGCATGAAATGCATCATTCTTTTTGTTTTAAACAACATTACATGCAGTTTTAAGCATGTTTAAGACAATTTTCAAGTGAAAAGCAAGTGATTTTGAAAGTGTTCATTTTTTGGTCTTCTGATGCACTATTCTTGCTTCTGGGGCTGAGATATGATGTTTTCAGGCCAAAAACAGAAAGTGATAAAAACAGCTTAAAAGCATGAAATGCATCATTCTTTTTGTTTTAAACAACATTACATGCAGTTTTAAGCATGTTTAGACCATTTTCAAAGGAAAAGCAAGTGATTTTGAAAGTGTTCATTTTTTGGTCTTCTGATGCACTATTCTTGCTTCTGGGGCTGAGATATGATGTTTTCAGGCCAAAAACAGAAAGTGATAAAAACAGCTTAAAAGCATGAAATGCATCATTCTTTTTGTTTTAAACAACATTACATGCAGTTTTAAGCATGTTTAAACAATTTTCAAGGAAAAGCAAGTGATTTTGAAAGTGTTCATTTTTGGTCTTCTGATGCACTATTCTTGCTTCTGGGGCTGAGATATGATGTTTTCAGGCCAAAAACAGAAAGTGATAAAAACAGCTTAAAAGCATGAAATGCATCATTCTTTTTGTTTTAAACAACATTACATGCAGTTTTAAGCATGTTTAAACAATTTTCAAGGGAAAAGCAAGTGATTTTGAAAGTGTTCATTTTTTGGTCTTCTGATGCACTATTCTTGCTTCTGGGGCTGAGATATGATGTTTTTAGGCCAAAAACAGAAAGTGATAAAAACAGCTTAAAAGCATGAAATGCATCATTCTTTTTGTTTTAAACAACATTACATGCAGTTTTAAGCATGTTTAAACAACTTTCAAGTGAAAAGCAAGTGATTTTGAAAGTGTTCATTTTTTGGTCTTCTGATGCACTATTCTTGCTTCTGGGGCTGAGATATGATGTTTTTTAGGCCAAAAACAGAAAGTGATAAAAACAGCTTAAAAGCATGAAATGCATCATTCTTTTTGTTTTAAACAACATTACATGCAGTTTTAAGCATGTTTAAACAATTTTCAAGGGAAAAGCAAGTGATTTTGAAAGTGTTCATTTTTGGTCTTCTGATGCACTATTCTTGCTTCTGGGGCTGAGATATGATGTTTTCAGGCCAAAAACAGAAAGTGATAAAAACAGCTTAAAAGCATGAAATGCATCATTCTTTTTGTTTTAAACAACATTACATGCAGTTTTAAGCATGTTTAAACAATTTTCAAGTGAAAAGCAAGTGATTTTGAAAGTGTTCATTTTTTGGTCTTCTGATGCACTATTCTTGCTTCTGGGGCTGAGATATGATGTTTTCAGGCCAAAAACAGAAAGTGATAAAAACAGCTTAAAAGCATGAAATGCATCATTCTTTTTGTTTTAAACAACATTACATGCAGTTTTAAGCATGTTTAAACAACTTTCAAGTGAAAAGCAAGTGATTTTGAAAGTGTTCATTTTTTGGTCTTCTGATGCACTATTCTTGCTTCTGGGGCTGAGATATGATGTTTTCAGGCCAAAAACAGAAAGTGATAAAAACAGCTTAAAAGCATGAAATGCATCATTCTTTTTGTTTTAAACAACATTACATGCAGTTTTAAGCATGTTTAAACAACTTTCAAGGGAAAAGCAAGTGATTTTGAAAGTGTTCATTTTTTGGTCTTCTGATGCACTATTCTTGCTTCTGGGGCTGAGATATGATGTTTTCAGGCCAAAAACAGAAAGTGATAAAAACAGCTTAAAAGCATGAAATGCATCATTCTTTTTGTTTTAAACAACATTACATGCAGTTTTAAGCATGTTTAAACAACTTTCAAGGGAAAAGCAAGTGATTTTGAAAGTGTTCATTTTTTGGTCTTCTGATGCACTATTCTTGCTTCTGGGGCTGAGATATGATGTTTTCAGGCCAAAAACAGAAAGTGATAAAAACAGCTTAAAAGCATGAAATGCATCATTCTTTTTGTTTTAAACAACATTACATGCAGTTTTAAGCATGTTTAAACAACTTTCAAGGGAAAAGCAAGTGATTTTGAAAGTGTTCATTTTTGGTCTTCTGATGCACTATTCTTGCTTCTGGGGCTGAGATATGATGTTTTCAGGCCAAAAACAGAAAGTGATAAAAACAGCTTAAAAGCATGAAATGCATCATTCTTTTTGTTTTAAACAACATTACATGCAGTTTTAAGCATGTTTAAACAATTTTCAAGGGAAAAGCAAGTGATTTTGAAAGTGTTCATTTTTGGTCTTCTGATGCACTATTCTTGCTTCTGGGGCTGAGATATGATGTTTTCAGGCCAAAAACAGAAAGTGATAAAAACAGCTTAAAAGCATGAAATGCATCATTCTTTTTGTTTTAAACAACATTACATGCAGTTTTAAGCATGTTTAAACAACTTTCAAGGGAAAAGCAAGTGATTTTGAAAGTGTTCATTTTTGGTCTTCTGATGCACTATTCTTGCTTCTGGGGCTGAGATATGATGTTTTCAGGCCAAAAACAGAAAGTGATAAAAACAGCTTAAAAGCATGAAATGCATCATTCTTTTTGTTTTAAACAACATTACATGCAGTTTTAAGCATGTTTAAACAACTTTCAAGTGAAAAGCAAGTGATTTTGAAAGTGTTCATTTTTGGTCTTCTGATGCACTATTCTTGCTTCTGGGGCTGAGATATGATGTTTTCAGGCCAAAAACAGAAAGTGATAAAAACAGCTTAAAAGCATGAAATGCATCATTCTTTTTGTTTTAAACAACATTACATGCAGTTTTAAGCATGTTTAAACAATTTTCAAGGAAAAGCAAGTGATTTTGAAAGTGTTCATTTTTGGTCTTCTGATGCACTATTCTTGCTTCTGGGGCTGAGATATGATGTTTTCAGGCCAAAAACAGAAAGTGATAAAAACAGCTTAAAAGCATGAAATGCATCATTCTTTTTGTTTTAAACAACATTACATGCAGTTTTAAGCATGTTTAAACAACTTTCAAGGGAAAAGCAAGTGATTTTGAAAGTGTTCATTTTTGGTCTTCTGATGCACTATTCTTGCTTCTGGGGCTGAGATATGATGTTTTCAGGCCAAAAACAGAAAGTGATAAAAACAGCTTAAAAGCATGAAATGCATCATTCTTTTTGTTTTAAACAACATTACATGCAGTTTTAAGCATGTTTAAACAACTTTCAAGGGAAAAGCAAGTGATTTTGAAAGTGTTCATTTTTGGTCTTCTGATGCACTATTCTTGCTTCTGGGGCTGAGATATGATGTTTTCAGGCCAAAAACAGAAAGTGATAAAAACAGCTTAAAAGCATGAAATGCATCATTCTTTTTGTTTTAAACAACATTACATGCAGTTTTAAGCATGTTTAAACAACTTTCAAGGGAAAAGCAAGTGATTTTGAAAGTGTTCATTTTTTGGTCTTCTGATGCACTATTCTTGCTTCTGGGGCTGAGATATGATGTTTTCAGGCCAAAAACAGAAAGTGATAAAAACAGCTTAAAAGCATGAAATGCATCATTCTTTTTGTTTTAAACAACATTACATGCAGTTTTAAGCATGTTTAAACAACTTTCAAGTGAAAAGCAAGTGATTTTGAAAGTGTTCATTTTTGGTCTTCTGATGCACTATTCTTGCTTCTGGGGCTGAGATATGATGTTTTCAGGCCAAAAACAGAAAGTGATAAAAACAGCTTAAAAGCATGAAATGCATCATTCTTTTTGTTTTAAACAACATTACATGCAGTTTTAAGCATGTTTAAACAACTTTCAAGTGAAAAGCAAGTGATTTTGAAAGTGTTCATTTTTGGTCTTCTGATGCACTATTCTTGCTTCTGGGGCTGAGATATGATGTTTTCAGGCCAAAAACAGAAAGTGATAAAAACAGCTTAAAAGCATGAAATGCATCATTCTTTTTGTTTTAAACAACATTACATGCAGTTTTAAGCATGTTTAAACAACTTTCAAGGGAAAAGCAAGTGATTTTGAAAGTGTTCATTTTTGGTCTTCTGATGCACTATTCTTGCTTCTGGGGCTGAGATATGATGTTTTCAGGCCAAAAACAGAAAGTGATAAAAACAGCTTAAAAGCATGAAATGCATCATTCTTTTTGTTTTAAACAACATTACATGCAGTTTTAAGCATGTTTAAACAACTTTCAAGGGAAAAGCAAGTGATTTTGAAAGTGTTCATTTTTTGGTCTTCTGATGCACTATTCTTGCTTCTGGGGCTGAGATATGATGTTTTCAGGCCAAAAACAGAAAGTGATAAAAACAGCTTAAAAGCATGAAATGCATCATTCTTTTTGTTTTAAACAACATTACATGCAGTTTTAAGCATGTTTAAACAACTTTCAAGGGAAAAGCAAGTGATTTTGAAAGTGTTCATTTTTGGTCTTCTGATGCACTATTCTTGCTTCTGGGGCTGAGATATGATGTTTTCAGGCCAAAAACAGAAAGTGATAAAAACAGCTTAAAAGCATGAAATGCATCATTCTTTTTGTTTTAAACAACATTACATGCAGTTTTAAGCATGTTTAAACAACTTTTCAAGGGAAAAGCAAGTGATTTTGAAAGTGTTCATTTTTTGGTCTTCTGATGCACTATTCTTGCTTCTGGGGCTGAGATATGATGTTTTCAGGCCAAAAACAGAAAGTGATAAAAACAGCTTAAAAGCATGAAATGCATCATTCTTTTTGTTTTAAACAACATTACATGCAGTTTTAAGCATGTTTAAACAACTTTCAAGGGAAAAGCAAGTGATTTTGAAAGTGTTCATTTTTTGGTCTTCTGATGCACTATTCTTGCTTCTGGGGCTGAGATATGATGTTTTCAGGCCAAAAACAGAAAGTGATAAAAACAGCTTAAAAGCATGAAATGCATCATTCTTTTTGTTTTAAACAACATTACATGCAGTTTTAAGCATGTTTAAACAACTTTCAAGTGAAAAGCAAGTGATTTTGAAAGTGTTCATTTTTGGTCTTCTGATGCACTATTCTTGCTTCTGGGGCTGAGATATGATGTTTTCAGGCCAAAAACAGAAAGTGATAAAAACAGCTTAAAAGCATGAAATGCATCATTCTTTTTGTTTTAAACAACATTACATGCAGTTTTAAGCATGTTTAAACAACTTTTCAAGGGAAAAGCAAGTGATTTTGAAAGTGTTCATTTTTTGGTCTTCTGATGCACTATTCTTGCTTCTGGGGCTGAGATATGATGTTTTCAGGCCAAAAACAGAAAGTGATAAAAACAGCTTAAAAGCATGAAATGCATCATTCTTTTTGTTTTAAACAACATTACATGCAGTTTTAAGCATGTTTAAACAACTTTCAAGGGAAAAGCAAGTGATTTTGAAAGTGTTCATTTTTGGTCTTCTGATGCACTATTCTTGCTTCTGGGGCTGAGATATGATGTTTTCAGGCCAAAAACAGAAAGTGATAAAAACAGCTTAAAAGCATGAAATGCATCATTCTTTTTGTTTTAAACAACATTACATGCAGTTTTAAGCATGTTTAAACAACTTTCAAGTGAAAAGCAAGTGATTTTGAAAGTGTTCATTTTTGGTCTTCTGATGCACTATTCTTGCTTCTGGGGCTGAGATATGATGTTTTCAGGCCAAAAACAGAAAGTGATAAAAACAGCTTAAAAGCATGAAATGCATCATTCTTTTTGTTTTAAACAACATTACATGCAGTTTTAAGCATGTTTAAACAACTTTCAAGTGAAAAGCAAGTGATTTTGAAAGTGTTCATTTTTGGTCTTCTGATGCACTATTCTTGCTTCTGGGGCTGAGATATGATGTTTTCAGGCCAAAAACAGAAAGTGATAAAAACAGCTTAAAAGCATGAAATGCATCATTCTTTTTGTTTTAAACAACATTACATGCAGTTTTAAGCATGTTTAAACAACTTTTTAAGGGAAAAGCAAGTGATTTTGAAAGTGTTCATTTTTGGTCTTCTGATGCACTATTCTTGCTTCTGGGGCTGAGATATGATGTTTTCAGGCCAAAAACAGAAAGTGATAAAAACAGCTTAAAAGCATGAAATGCATCATTCTTTTTGTTTTAAACAACATTACATGCAGTTTTAAGCATGTTTAAACAACTTTCAAGTGAAAAGCAAGTGATTTTGAAAGTGTTCATTTTTGGTCTTCTGATGCACTATTCTTGCTTCTGGGGCTGAGATATGATGTTTTCAGGCCAAAAACAGAAAGTGATAAAAACAGCTTAAAAGCATGAAATGCATCATTCTTTTTGTTTTAAACAACATTACATGCAGTTTTAAGCATGTTTAAACAACTTTCAAGGGAAAAGCAAGTGATTTTGAAAGTGTTCATTTTTTGGTCTTCTGATGCACTATTCTTGCTTCTGGGGCTGAGATATGATGTTTTCAGGCCAAAAACAGAAAGTGATAAAAACAGCTTAAAAGCATGAAATGCATCATTCTTTTTGTTTTAAACAACATTACATGCAGTTTTAAGCATGTTTAAACAACTTTCAAGTGAAAAGCAAGTGATTTTGAAAGTGTTCATTTTTGGTCTTCTGATGCACTATTCTTGCTTCTGGGGCTGAGATATGATGTTTTCAGGCCAAAAACAGAAAGTGATAAAAACAGCTTAAAAGCATGAAATGCATCATTCTTTTTGTTTTAAACAACATTACATGCAGTTTTAAGCATGTTTAAACAACTTTCAAGGGAAAAGCAAGTGATTTTGAAAGTGTTCATTTTTGGTCTTCTGATGCACTATTCTTGCTTCTGGGGCTGAGATATGATGTTTTCAGGCCAAAAACAGAAAGTGATAAAAACAGCTTAAAAGCATGAAATGCATCATTCTTTTTGTTTTAAACAACATTACATGCAGTTTTAAGCATGTTTAAACAACTTTCAAGGGAAAAGCAAGTGATTTTGAAAGTGTTCATTTTTTGGTCTTCTGATGCACTATTCTTGCTTCTGGGGCTGAGATATGATGTTTTCAGGCCAAAAACAGAAAGTGATAAAAACAGCTTAAAAGCATGAAATGCATCATTCTTTTTGTTTTAAACAACATTACATGCAGTTTTAAGCATGTTTAAACAACTTTCAAGTGAAAAGCAAGTGATTTTGAAAGTGTTCATTTTTGGTCTTCTGATGCACTATTCTTGCTTCTGGGGCTGAGATATGATGTTTTCAGGCCAAAAACAGAAAGTGATAAAAACAGCTTAAAAGCATGAAATGCATCATTCTTTTTGTTTTAAACAACATTACATGCAGTTTTAAGCATGTTTAAACAACTTTCAAGGGAAAAGCAAGTGATTTTGAAAGTGTTCATTTTTGGTCTTCTGATGCACTATTCTTGCTTCTGGGGCTGAGATATGATGTTTTCAGGCCAAAAACAGAAAGTGATAAAAACAGCTTAAAAGCATGAAATGCATCATTCTTTTTGTTTTAAACAACATTACATGCAGTTTTAAGCATGTTTAAACAACTTTTCAAGGGAAAAGCAAGTGATTTTGAAAGTGTTCATTTTTGGTCTTCTGATGCACTATTCTTGCTTCTGGGGCTGAGATATGATGTTTTCAGGCCAAAAACAGAAAGTGATAAAAACAGCTTAAAAGCATGAAATGCATCATTCTTTTTGTTTTAAACAACATTACATGCAGTTTTAAGCATGTTTAAACAACTTTCAAGTGAAAAGCAAGTGATTTTGAAAGTGTTCATTTTTTGGTCTTCTGATGCACTATTCTTGCTTCTGGGGCTGAGATATGATGTTTTCAGGCCAAAAACAGAAAGTGATAAAAACAGCTTAAAAGCATGAAATGCATCATTCTTTTTGTTTTAAACAACATTACATGCAGTTTTAAGCATGTTTAAACAACTTTCAAGGGAAAAGCAAGTGATTTTGAAAGTGTTCATTTTTTGGTCTTCTGATGCACTATTCTTGCTTCTGGGGCTGAGATATGATGTTTTCAGGCCAAAAACAGAAAGTGATAAAAACAGCTTAAAAGCATGAAATGCATCATTCTTTTTGTTTTAAACAACATTACATGCAGTTTTAAGCATGTTTAAACAACTTTCAAGTGAAAAGCAAGTGATTTTGAAAGTGTTCATTTTTGGTCTTCTGATGCACTATTCTTGCTTCTGGGGCTGAGATATGATGTTTTCAGGCCAAAAACAGAAAGTGATAAAAACAGCTTAAAAGCATGAAATGCATCATTCTTTTTGTTTTAAACAACATTACATGCAGTTTTAAGCATGTTTAAACAACTTTCAAGTGAAAAGCAAGTGATTTTGAAAGTGTTCATTTTTGGTCTTCTGATGCACTATTCTTGCTTCTGGGGCTGAGATATGATGTTTTCAGGCCAAAAACAGAAAGTGATAAAAACAGCTTAAAAGCATGAAATGCATCATTCTTTTTGTTTTAAACAACATTACATGCAGTTTTAAGCATGTTTAAACAACTTTCAAGTGAAAAGCAAGTGATTTTGAAAGTGTTCATTTTTTGGTCTTCTGATGCACTATTCTTGCTTCTGGGGCTGAGATATGATGTTTTCAGGCCAAAAACAGAAAGTGATAAAAACAGCTTAAAAGCATGAAATGCATCATTCTTTTTGTTTTAAACAACATTACATGCAGTTTTAAGCATGTTTAAACAACTTTCAAGGAAAAGCAAGTGATTTTGAAAGTGTTCATTTTTGGTCTTCTGATGCACTATTCTTGCTTCTGGGGCTGAGATATGATGTTTTCAGGCCAAAAACAGAAAGTGATAAAAACAGCTTAAAAGCATGAAATGCATCATTCTTTTTGTTTTAAACAACATTACATGCAGTTTTAAGCATGTTTAAACAACTTTCAAGTGAAAAGCAAGTGATTTTGAAAGTGTTCATTTTTGGTCTTCTGATGCACTATTCTTGCTTCTGGGGCTGAGATATGATGTTTTCAGGCCAAAAACAGAAAGTGATAAAAACAGCTTAAAAGCATGAAATGCATCATTCTTTTTGTTTTAAACAACATTACATGCAGTTTTAAGCATGTTTAAACAACTTTCAAGGGAAAAGCAAGTGATTTTGAAAGTGTTCATTTTTTGGTCTTCTGATGCACTATTCTTGCTTCTGGGGCTGAGATATGATGTTTTCAGGCCAAAAACAGAAAGTGATAAAAACAGCTTAAAAGCATGAAATGCATCATTCTTTTTGTTTTAAACAACATTACATGCAGTTTTAAGCATGTTTAAACAACTTTCAAGGGAAAAGCAAGTGATTTTGAAAGTGTTCATTTTTGGTCTTCTGATGCAGTATTCTTGCTTCTGGGGCTGAGATATGATGTTTTCAGGCCAAAAACAGAAAGTGATAAAAACAGCTTAAAAGCATGAAATGCATCATTCTTTTGTTTTAAACAACATTACATGCAGTTTTAAGCATGTTTAAACACCTTTCAAGTGAAAAGCAAGTGATTTTGAAAGTGTTCATTTTTGGTCTTCTGATGCAGTATTTTTGCTGGCAAAACAGGCATCTAACACCGCATGAAGTGCTATATTGGGTCGACCCTTGCAAGTAACCTCGCATGTATCCATGCATATAATCTCGCCTTTACCCTTTTGGAATGTTGGGCAAACATGTCTAATACATTGGAAAGAAGAAGTTTGGTCTTTTATAAAGAAACTAACTGCCATGTACAAAGCAATATCTGTACAGGAAACCAGAAAGGAGCAGAAGCAGAGATGAAGGTCTAGGTGTTCCCGGTGATTGGGTGCATCTGAGGGTGCTCGGGAGAAAGTGGAGTGAGCTCAGGAGGAAAGACCATATCTGGACGTGAGGACCAATCCAACAGGTGCCAAAGGGGATGCCATCGACTGGGTACCATCAGAACCACTGCACAAGGGTGCTAAAGGAAAAAAACTCCAGCAAGAGAAAGCTAACAGGAAACAGAGGAACCAGAAAATCCCGAAGCTCAATGAAAAGTAAAATGTGGCAGGAGGCGTGATTCTGATAATATTCCTGAGTAAGAAATATAGAACATGCCACTAGTTCAAGCGATGATAATCACCTCAACTTCAGGTTACAGACTCTTAACATAAAGTCTCTACCAACACCTTTTCAGGCCAGAATGAAAGAAAGAAAGGAACAAAATCAATCGCAAGTATAAATCAGACTGTGATTAAGAAACCAGATAGTGCTAAAAATTCTGATAGAGGATGATGAAGAGGATCCATGCCTTGGGTGTAAGTGCTAGTCAATCTCTACCCCAAAATGGCGGCTCTCTACGATGCGCAAAGTATCTGGGCTGAAGATCAACTTGTTCTACTTATTATGCGTGTTGTTGGTCGATTACAACAGTAGTGAACATGTATTATGATTATGTAGGGTTATTCTTTGATTCTTTAAAATAACTATGACCCCTACAAACAAATGTATAAACTGATGCACACTCATGCTTAAAACACTACCTCCTTTGATAGAACAGCAAAATAGAATCAAGTCTTTTACTGTGTTCTTGTCAAAACCGGACGCAGATGTTTGGCATGGTTCTATTCCAAAGTGCGATTACATGATCTGGTCATTGGTAATAATACTGTGACATATCTTTGTCATTAGGTAGTATAGCTTAGGGCTGAATCATGAAGTTGCACTATAGGTAAAGACAATTAAGGTGTGGCTTTAATAAGCCACAGAGGAGGGATATGAAGTAGATTTTTATTTTCTAAATCTATGTAAAGACACATTTAATTGGGTGAGTGAAGGGCCCTATGAATCTGCCATTATATGTCTTTGGAAACAGGTGATAGGTTAAGGTAAAGGGGTCATAAAAGAGCATGAGAGAGGACTTGGGGATACAAGGCAGAACCATCTATCAGAAAAGCATGAAATGTATGCAACATACAGTATGTTGAAACTGTCATGTATGTTTAAAAAGATACATACTGTATGGGAGAGAAGAGTCCAGTTTAAATGTTTGAAACATAGATACTAGTTATGATTACCAAATGTAAGACCTGTTGAACCAGTAAACAGCTGTGAAAACACAAAGGTGGGAGGAAGCAAGGATAAAGGGTACAGCAAATGTGAGGGACATTGGATTTGTCCTGGGGAGAGACTGAGATGGGTCTGCTCCAGGCTGTCTCTGCTTTTTTGGAAAATATTCCAATAAAGTATATTCTTCTGATATTCATAACCTCCAGACTGAGTTTGATTCATTAAGAGAAAAGTCGAAAACCACGACAGTCTCTGAAGTGAAAATGATGCTTTGGCTTTGCTTGCACTGGGCTCTTATAGCAAATTAATTGCAACGAGCATCAGGTGCGCAAGCTGAAGCTGACAACTTATTGGCATTTCATTGGCCCATTTACATACTCTTTCAGATGATTGGCTTTCTGAATGAAATCCCCATAGTGGAAGTTTCCACATAGCATTGAAGTTCCCCTCCCAAAGGTGAACATCATATCTCAGCCCCAGGAGCAAGAATGCATCAGAACTCCAAAAATGAACACTTTCAAAATCTCTTGCTTTCTCCTTGAAACATGTTAAAACATGTTTAAAACTGCATGTAATATTGTTTAAGACAAAAAGAATGATGCATTTCAAGGTTTTAAGCCGTTTTTATCACATTCTGTTTTTGGCCTGGAAACGTCATATATCAGCCCCAGGAGCAAGAATCCTGTATCAGAACTCAAAAAATTAACACTTTCAAAATCACTTGCTTTCTCCTTGAAACTTGTTTAAACATGTTTAACACTGCATGTAATGTTGTTTGAAACAAAAAGAATGATGCATTTCATGGTTTTAAGCAGTTTTATCACTTTCTGTTTTTGGCCTGGAAACATCATAACTCAGCCCCAGAAGCAAGAATACTGCATCAGAAGATAAAAAAAGAACACAATCAAAATCACTTGCTTTTCCCTTGAAAGTTGTTTAAATATGTTTAAAACTGCATGTAATGTTGTTTAAAACCCAAAGAATTATGCATTTCATGATTTTAAGCTGTTTTGATCACTTTCTGTTTTTGGCCTGGAAACATGATATCTCAGCCCCAGAAGCAAGAATACTGCATCAGAAGATAAAAAATGAACACAATCAAAATCACTTGCTTTCCCCTTGAAAGTTGTTTAAATATGTTTAAAACTGCATGTAATGTTGTTTAAAACCAAACGAATTATGCATTTCATGGTTTTAAGCTGTTTTCATCACTTTCTGTTTTTGGCCTGGAAACATGATATCTCAGCCCCAGAAGCAAAAATACTGCATCAGAAGTGCAAAAATAAACACATTCGAAATCACTTGCTTTTCCCTTGAAACTTGTTTAAAGATATTTAAAACTGCATGTAATGTTGTTTAAAACCAAAAGAAGGATGCATTTCATGGTTTTAAGCTGTTTTGATCACTTTCAGATTTTGGCCTGGAAACATCATATCTCAGCCCCAGGAGCAAGCATGCATCAGAACACCAAAAATGAACACTTTCATAATCATTTGCTTTTCCCTTGAAAGTTGTTTAAACATGTTTAAAACTGCATGTAATTTTGTTTAAAACCAAAAGAATGATGCATTTCATGGTTTTAGGCTGTTTTGATCACTTTTTAGTTTTTGGCCAGGAAACATCAAATCTCAGCCCCAGAAGCAAGAATACTGCATCAGAAGTCCAAAAATGAACACATTCAAAAATCACTTGCTTTTGCTTTAAAAGTTGTTTAAACATGTTTAAAACTGCATGTAATGTTGTTTAATACATAAAGAATCATACATTTCATGGTTTTAAGCAGTTTTTATCACTTTCTGTTTTTGGCCTGGAAACATCATATCTCAGACCCAGAAGCAAGAAAACTGCATCAGAATTGCAAAAATGAACACATTCAAAATCACTTGCTTTTCCCTCGAAAAGTGTTTAAACATGGTTAAAACTGCATGTAATGTAGTTTAAAAACAAAAGAATGATGCATTTCATGGTTTTAAGCTGTTTTGATCACTTTCTGTTTTTGGCCTGGAAACATCAAATCTCAGCCCCAGAAGAAAGAATACTGCATCAGAAGTGCAAAAATGAACACATTCAAAATCACTTCCTTTTCCCTTGAAAGTTGATTAAACATGTTTAAAACTGCATGTAATGTCGTTTAAAACCAAAAGAATGATGCATTACATGGTTTTAAGCTGTTTTGATCAGTTTCTGTTTTTGGCCTGGAATTATCATATCTCAGCCCCAGAAGCAGGAATACTGCATCAGAAGTCCAAAAATGAACACATTCAAAATCACTTGCTTTTCCCTTGAAAGATGTTTAAACATCTTTAAACATGTTTAAAACTGCATGTAATGTTGTTTAATACAAAAAGAACATACATTTCATGGTTTTAAGCAGTTTTCATCACTTTCTGTTTTTGGCCTGGAAACATCATATCTCAGCCCCAGGAGCAAGAATGCATCAGAACTCCGAAAATGAACACTTTCATAATCACTTGCTTTCTCCTTGAAAGTTGTTTAAACATGTTTAAAACTGCATGTAATGTTGTTTAAAACCAAAAGAATAATGCATTTCATGGTTTTAAGCTGTTTTGATCACTTTTTAGTTTTTGGCCAGGAAACATCAAATCTCAGCCCCAGAAGCAAGAATACTGCATCAGAAGTCCAAAAATGAACACATTCAAAATCACTTGCTTTGGCTTTGAAAGTTGTTTAAACATCTTTAAACATGTTTAAAACTGCATGTAATGCTGTTTAATACAAGAAGAATTATACATTTCATGGTTTTAAGCAGGTTTTTATCACTTTCTGTTTTTGGCCTGGAAACATCATATCTCAGCCCCAGGAGCAAGAATGCATCAGAACTCCAAAAATGAACACTTTCAAAATCACTTCCTTTCCCATTGAAACTTGTTTAAACATGTTTAAAACTGCATGTATTGTTGTTTAAGACAAAAAGAATGATGCATTTCATGGTTTTAAGCTGTTTTTATCACTTTCTGGTTTTGGCCTGGAAACATCGTATCTCAGCCCCAGGAGCAAGAATGCATCAGAACTCCAAAAATGAACACTTTCAAAATCACTTGCTTTCCCATTGAAACTTGTTTAAACATGTTTAAAACGGCATGTAATGTTGTTTAAAACAAAAAGAATGATGCATTTCATGGTTTTAAGCTGTTTTGATCACTTTCTGTTTTTGGCCTGGAAACATCAAATCACAGCCGCAGCAGCAAGAATCCTGCATCTGAACTCAAAAAAATGAACACTTTCAAAATCACTTGCTTTCCCCTTGAAACTTGTTTAAACATGTTTAAATCTGCATGAAATGGCGTTTTCAACAAAAAGAATGATGCATTTCATGGTTTTAAGCTGTTTTTATCACTTTCTGTTTTTGGCCTGGAAATATCATATCTTAACCCCAGGAGCAAGAATCCTGCATCAGAACTCAAAAAATGAACACTTTCAAAATCACTTGCTTTCCCCTTGAAACTTGTTTGAACATCTTTACAACTGCATGTAATGTTGTTTAAAACAAAAAGAATTATGCGTTTCATGGTTTTAAGCAGTTTTTATCACTTTCTGTTTTTGTCCTGGAAACATCATCTCTCAGCCCCAGGGGCAAGAATCCTGCATTAGAACTAAAAAAAAATGAACACTTTCGAAGTCTCTTGCTTTCTCGTTGAAACTTGTTTGAACATGTTTAAAACGGCATGTAATGTTGTTTAAAACAAAAAGAATGATGCATTTCATGGTTTTAAGCAGTTTTTATCACTTTCTGTTTTTGTACTGGAAACATCATCTCTCAGCCCCAGGGGCAAGAATCCTGCATTAGAACTAAAAAAAAAATGAACACTTTCAAAATCACTTGCTTTCTCCTTGAAACTTGTTTAAACATGTTTAACACTGCATGTAATGTTGTTTGAAACAAAAAGAATGATGCATTTCATGGTTTTAAGCTGTTTTTATCACTTTCTGTTTTTGGCCTGGAAACATCATATCTTAGCCCCAGGAGCAAGAATGCATCAGAACTCCAAAAATGAACACTTTCAAAATCACTTGCTTTCCCTTTGAAACTTGTTTAAACATGTTTAAATCTGCATGAAAAGGCGTTTTCAACAAAAAGAATGATGCATTTCATGGTTTAAAACTGTTTTTATCACTTTCTGTTTTTGGCCTGGAAACATCATATCTTAGCCCCAGGAGCAAGAATCCTGCATCAGAACTCAAAAAATGAACACTTTCAAAATCACTTGCTTTCCCCTTGAAACTTGTTTGAACATGTTTAAAACTGCATGTAATGTTGTTTAAAACAAAAAGAATTATGCGTTTCATGGTTTTAAGCAGATTTTATCACTTTCTGTTTTTGTCCTGAAAACATCATCTCTCAGCCCCAGGGGCAAGAATCCTGCATTAGAACTAAAAAAAAGTGAACACTTTCAAAGTCTCTTGCTTTCTCGTTAAAACTTGATTAAACATGTTCAAAACGGCATGGAATGTTGTTTAAAACAAAAAGAATGATGCATTTCATGGTTTTAAGCAGTTTTTATCACTTTCTGTTTTTGGCCTGGAAACATCGTATCTCAGCCCCAGGAGCAAGAATGCATCAGAACTCCAAAAATGAACACTTTCAAAATCACTTGCTTTCCCATTGAAACTTGTTTAAACATGTTTAAAACTGCATGTAATGTTGTTTAAAACAAAAAGAATTATGCGTTTCATGGTTTTAAGCAGTTTTTATCACTTTCTGTTTTTGGCCTGGAAACGTCATCTCTTAACCCCAAGGGCAAGAATCCTGCATTAGAACTAAAAAAAAAACGAACACTTTCAAAGTCTCTTGCTTTCTCGTTGAAACTTGTTTAAACATGTTTAAATCTGCATGAAATGGCGTTTTCAACAAAAAGAATGATGCATTTCATGGTTTTAAGCTGTTTTTATCACTTTCTGTTTTTGGCCTGGAAATATCATATCTTAACCCCAGGAGCAAGAATCCTGCATCAGAACTCAAAAAATGAACACTTTCAAAATCACTTGCTTTCCCATTAAAAGTTTTTTAAACATGTTTAAAACAGCATGTAATGTTGTTTAAAACAAAACGAATTATGTGTTTCATGGTTTTAAGCAGTTTTTATCATTTTCTGTTTTTGTCCTGGAAACATCATATCTCAGCCCCAGGAGCAAGAATACTGCATCAGAACTCCAAAAATGACCACTTTCAAAATCTCTTGCTTTCCCCTTGAAACTTGTTTAAACATGTTTTAAACTGCATGTAATGGTGTTTACAACAAAAAGAATGATGCAATTCATGGTTTTAAGCTGATTTTATCACTTTCTGTTTTTGGCCTGGAAACATCATCTCTCAGCCCCAGGAGCAAGAATACTGCATTAGAACTAAAAAAAATTAACACTTTTAAAATCTCTTGCTTTCTCCTTGAAACTTGTTTCAACATGTTTAAAAACTGCTTGTAATGTTGTTTAAAACAAAAAGAATGATGCATTTCGTGGTTTTAAGCAGTTTTTATAACGTTTTTTAATGTTTTTTAACGGCCATGGGTGCTACAAGTGGTATTATGTGCTTAGTTGGTTATTTCCACTTCATGTAGATGGCAAAAAGCTATTTATGTAACACGATATGTTCTATTACTTACAAACACTCAATATTGTATGCAACGTAAAATATATTTCTCAATTTCTCATTTTTATGATCTCCACTGCTGCCATGCTTCCTATTCTTATTTTTGGGCATGTGACCATCTGATTTTTGAGCGAAATTAATTTCATATTATAAGTTTGATCGATTACGTGCTGCATCCTTATTACTTTTTGATTTTTGCTTTGCTTTCCTGGTGAAAAAAACATCATATGCTGGTGGTGTAGGTGTTGATGCAGGTTTGCTCGTTTTGAGACTAAACATGCCTTACCACACTTCAATCAAAGTGTATAAATTTGGCTTGAGGTTGGAGTTTTGAGATTCACCTATTTAGTGAGTGTCTCTAAATTTCAGCATTTGTAGGCTACACATTTAAAACAGGAACAGTATGAGAGATTTCATAAAACCAAGTTTAAAGTGATTATATAAGTGTCAGGTATAACTTGATTCTTTTTATATCTTGGATATTTAAGGAAAAAACTAAACTAAAATGATATTTTTCTCTGTAGCCGATGTTGGTGTTTAATTGTTTTTTAGGAAATGAACAATATACTGGTTAATATCAGTGTATTGTTAGTTCCAGTTTACCTTTGAATGAATGGAATACTTGGGAAAATTTACAACTGAAAATATTAACAATGCATATTGTGATTTTAAGACTTTTAAATTATTGGACATGTGTCCAAATAGTTCTTTTTTAAATACCGAACTGATTTCTGAGTTTGAAAATGATTGTTTAAGTTATTTGGAATATGAGTAAACTATTGTTTATCAATAAAGTATATATTTTTTACTTTTTCATATATTAATTCAGTTTATTTCCTCAATAATTAATTTATTTATTACTTTGATGCTGCTATGCATATAAATTTATATTATCTATTATTTGTAAGTGTTCCAGTATGAGTAAAAAAAAAAACCTAATTAAATCTTTTCATGTTACCTGGTAAGAAAGTTATCTATAAATGGATCATTAATTTCATCATTAATTATTTACTGATCCATTAATACCTTAAGGTAGTGTCATACCGCCACCTACTGGGTGATTTTAATTTAATATCTGTACTACCTTTTATTCATTTTCTTGTCGGCTTAGTCCCTTTATTAATCCGGGGTCGCCACAACGGAATGAACCGCCAACTTATCCAGCACGATTTTACACAGCGGATGCCCTTCCAGCCGTCTCTGGGAAACCCATCTCTGGGAAACATCCACACTCATTCACACTCATACACTACGGACAATATTAGCCTACCCAATTCACCTGTGCCGTATGTCTTTGGACTGTGGGGGAAACCGGAGCACCCGGAGGAAACCCACGCGAACGCTGGGAGAACATGCAAACTCCACACAGAAACGCTAACTGACTCAGCCGAGGTTCGAACCTGCGACCCAGCGACCTTCTTGCTGTGAGGCGACAGCACTACCTACCATTTTTATTCAGTAAAAGGTCACCACCTTTTATTTAATATTAAGTTAATAATTTCAATAATTTCTAATACTGAATAAAAATGAATAAAAAAAGTACTGATTATACTACTAATAATAAATAATTAATAACTATTGACCTTGTTTCTTTTTGTTTAGGTTGTTCATGCTTATCTGCACATCATGGCCTCAAAACCAGAGACTAAAGTGTTTGTCTTTCAGTGTTTCCATGGGCAATTTTGGAGGAAAAGAGACAATCCGCATGTTAAGTGTGACAGCACGCGAAGGGGCTTCCGGGTCCAAGTGCTCTATGAAACTGAATGAGGATACTCATCAAATGCTAAGCGCTGTAATACTTTCGAAAATCACGATCGCAATATATATGTCCATGCCTAATATCTGATGGCCAGAAAGTGATTATTTTTTTATAAATTGTTAAAATTTTTGTATTTTGTATTTGTGATGCAGCAATCCCAGTGATTGTTGTGTACACTATGACTTTATATAAAATTCACTTTAATATGTGATATGAATAAAAAGTGATCATAAACGAATATTTGTTCAACTCAAATGAGTGGCGGCTTGGACCCGGAAACAGTATTACATACGTCACCAACACGTCACCACTTAACAAGCGGATAAAACATGGATGTATGATAAGGCAAATAATTTATATTGTTTTTTCTCTTTTCCATCTATAATCACTTTGAATATACAATTTTTTTTTAAATAACTTATTTTCACAGGTGCAATTTCAGAATTTCCAATGGGCTTTACTATCATTGTGCAGGTTCAGTCCAAGAGTGTCTGGATGCAGACATGATGCAGTCTCAGACCGGTGCAATCTCAGCCGCACATGCGCATTCAGAGTGATGCAATCTCAGCCGCTCATGCGCGTTTGAACACGTGTGTTCTCGTGCACGCGCACGTTGCGGCGGGTCAAAGACGGAAATACGCCAAAATACGGTTTACAAACTAAAGGTACCACAGACAAAAGAAATACCTATGTATCTACACCTGATCTACACACATAATTATGTCACGAGGTATCCTGTAAACTCCTATTATAAAAAAGATTTGGGTCGCGGCCAGGATTTTATTTAAAATAATAGCTGATAGGCATTTCTAATATTGTCTTAATAACTTTATTACTTCACACGTGTAAAATGTGTTTATATTGGCAAAATGCATGACCAATTAATGTTAATGCACTACTAAATAAAAAATTTCTACACATTCCTCCCATATAAAACACATTTATATAGACACGTTATAGTGCTTTACCGTTCAGTAGTACAGTAACATGTCATTTATATTACAGTATTACAGTATACAGAAAATATTTTTGTTGACCTAGGTTTATTAACTACATTGAAATAAAAAAAAGATTTATATTTGTTAATCACAAAATAAACAGACATATAAAACTGTATGACTTATTAAATGATTACCAAGGACCTGTTTATATTATTCTTTATTGCAGAAAAAAAAACACAATAAATGTATTTCATTCATTTTCTTTTCGGCTTAGTCCCTTTTATTAATCTGGGGTCACCACAGTGGAATGAACCCCCAACTTATCCAGCATATGTTTTACACAGCAGATGCCCTTCCAGCTGCAACCCATCTCTGGGAAACATCCATTCACACTCATTCACTACGGATAATTTAGCTTACCTAATTCACCTGTACCGCATGTCTTTGGACTGTGGGGGAAACCGGAGCACCCAGAGGAAACCCACGCCAACACTGGGAGAACATGCAGACTCCACACAGAAACGCCAACTGACCCAGCCGAGGCTCGAACCAGCGACCTTCTTGCTGTTAGGCGACAGCACTACCTACTGCACCACCGCGTCACCATAAATATATTTAAAACTTTCAAACAAAGAATTATATTTATAAGGATTTCTTATCACAGTGCAGTGGGTAGCATGTTCGCCTCACAGCAAGAAGGTCGCTGGTTCAAGCCTCGGCTGGGTCAGTTGGTATTACTGTGTGGAGTTTGCATGTTCTTCCCGTGTTGGCGTGGATTACCTCCAGGTGCTTCAGGTTCCCCCACAGTCCAAAGACATGCGGTACAGGTGAATTGGGTAGGCTAAATTGTCCGTAGTGAATGAGTGTAAATGGATGTTTCCCAGAGATGGGTTGCAACTGGAAGGGCATCCGCTGCGTAAAACATATGCTGGATAAGTTGGCGGTTCATTCCTCTGTGGCGACCCCAGATTAATAAAGGGACTAAACCGAATGATTTATAATGCTTCTGTCACAATAAATGCTAATATGTTTCCAAAACACACAGTAGTTGGTTATTGATAACTTTCGTGAATTAATATCTGCAATCAGACTGGGGTGCATTTCCCAAAATGCAAGTTTCGTCGTTACAAAGATAGTTTGTTGATTTGCCGTTTCCCAAATCCATCGCTCCAACGAACATTCACAAAGTGATGTTTTATAAACAAATTTCGGGAGGAGCACGCGCAGACGTTTCAGAATTTCTTTACGTCATTGACAATCATTCTATTATCCAATTAGTATTTGACCAAACCCCTATAAATACCAAAATTGTCCTACCTGCATCATCTCACGACTTTAGCATCAAACAATCGCCGCTGAATTATGTCAGAGATTAATCTCTTCGCAGAAGATGACGCCTTCCTTGCCGAGGCTCCCCCTAGATCTCCTGCCGGCACCCAGAGCACCGCAGCCCCGCAGGGCACACCAATTCAGCCCGCGGCTCCGCCTCGAGGCCGCCGTTCAGCCCGAAAAGCGGCTGCTCGATCAAGACGGGGCTCACCATCTCCATCTCCTAGACGGCAGTCCTCTCCAGCCTCTTCATTTGCCTCAGCCCTGTCCTTCGTCCCGGTCACAGGGAAAAGCACCGTCTCCGACCTCCGCCAAGCATTAGAGAGAGCAGGAGTCAGCGTTCCACGCCGAACCACCAAGGCGGATCTCCTGCTGATGTTTAACTCCCTGCAATCCGGAGCACCCATCCCTTCCATCACTCCACCATCCAAAGCTCCAAGAAAATCCAGCCAGGTCCGAAGCACGCCTTACCAAATTCCGGACCCAAACCAGCCCTCCAGATCCAAACACCGCAGCAGGCCTTCAGCGAGTCTGGGACGAGCCCCAGGACCTGATGACGTCATTCCTCAATCCCCGGAAGTCGGATGCAACGCAGTCCCTCCACAAGCCTCCACTAGCCGCCAGTTTAGCGTGAGCTTGCCTCCGCTAGCGGCATCAGAATCCTTTTCCCGACTGCATCCTTGGCCCGCTGCCCCTCCATCCAATTCAAGCGAAAGATCGCTCCAAGAAGTGCAGGCCCAAAACCCTAACCTGTTTTCCCTTCCCCTTCAAGTTCCCATGACCAGTGCGAGCGTGAGGCCGCCTCCGCTAGTAGCACAAATCCCAGCTCCACTAATTCCTCCTCTTGTTCCCCAGGTTTATCAGGCCCCGGCGTCAGCTCCAGCGTGAGGCCGCCTCCGCTTGCAGCTCAAATTCCAGCTCCACTTATTCCTCACCTTCTTCCCCAGGTTTTCTCGGGCCCCGGCGTCAGCTCCAGCGTGAGGCCGCCTCCGCTGATGTCTCTAACGCCGGCTGCTCCTCTTCTCTTTTCTTTCCCTTCCACCCATGATCCGGGGGCAGTCAGTAGCGCGAGCATGCCTCCGCAAACGGCTCCAGCCTCCAACTTTCCACAGTCTTTCTCTCACACTAAATCTTTTTCTCTGTCCACAGCCACGTCTCTACCCGTCCCACCCAATGCCCTCGCAATGGATCCTCCACCTGTCTCCAATAACATCAGGAGTCAAATCCTATCAGGTGCGGATGTTGATCTTTTTTCTCTCCTTTCACCCATTTCACCCGCATCGGCAGACCGCCAGATAGATTGCGGCGAATTTTCCGTAACTCTAAAAAACTCCACCAACATTCAGTCCCGCATCCTTTCATTTTCTGAATTCACCATAGCTTTTTCACGATACACCGATATCATATGTTCAGTTTTCCCACACAGGAGGCGCGAGCTCAATGATTATCTCGCGGTAATCGCTGAGCTCGCGCTCTCATACGGAGGTTCCCATTTCTATACCTATCATCGCCTTTTCTCAGCTAAATGCGCCATACGCATTACACAGTGGAACCAGACTACTTATTGGGGAGCCATAGACATTGATCTCCACAATAAAGTTTTTCTGGGTTGCCGCAATATATCTTGTGCGGTCTGCCGATCCATCACCCACCCCACCGAATCATGCCCATTCATAAATCCAATCACTCCTCCCCTTCCCGAAACATCCCAGCCCAAATCTACTAGTTACGTCCCTTCAAACCCAAACATAGCACCCCTCTTTCCCGGTCGCCGCCCTCCTGTCCCAGCCCCTGTCACTCCCTGTGCTATTTTTAACACAGGCAGGTGCTGGAGACAGAAATGCCGTTTCTTGCATATCTGTAATTTTTGCGGCGGTGCCCATGCCCGCACCGTATGTCCAGTGCAAAAATCTGTTAATAAAAATGCTAGAAAGTACCTATCGACTCCTGTCAATGTTTCTCACCTAAGATCAGAATTGTTCTTTCATCCTGATCGTAAATTCACCGAATTTCTATTAACGGGTCTGACATCAGGTTTTCATCCAGGCGTTCTTAGTCTCCCTACCAATAGTCTCATTTGTCCAAACCTTCAGTCCGCTTTCGCCGAACCCGACGTCGTCGACCTTTTAATCAAAAAGGAAGTAGATGAAAATTTCATGATCGGCCCGTTCTCTGCCCCTCCATTCAGCGTTTTCCGCGTTAGTCCTATCGGAGTAGCCACTAGAAAGTTCTCAGATAAAAAGCGATTAATATTCGACCTTTCTTCTCCACATAACTCTCCGTTTCCTAGCATCAATAGCCTCATCCCTCTCGAAGAATTCTCTATTAACTATCACGACATCGACCAAGCTATTTCACTAATCAAAATCGCGGGTCGCGGCGCATGGATGGCTAAAGTTGACATAACTTCCGCCTTCAAAGTCATGCCTATCCACCCTGACTTTTGGCATCTGTTTGGCATTCTTTGGCGAGAAAAATATTATTTTTCTGTCCGCCTAGCTTTCGGTTGCAGAAGCAGCCCAAAGATTTTTGACATGCTATCAGAAGCAATCTGCTGGATCCTTTCCAATAATTACGAAATCCCGCATGTAATCCACCTACTAGATGATTTTCTAATCATATCACCGCCCGACGCTATCCCAGCAGCGCACCTCTTGACAGTTCAAAAGGTTTTTGCTGAACTCGGGATTCCCTTAGCCGAGGAAAAAACCGCTGGTCCAAGCACTTCAATCGAATTCTTGGGCATTAATTTAGACTCCAACAAATTCCAAGCGTCCCTTCCAAAAGAAAAAATTGATCGAACGATCCTGGTAGCCTCCACCCTATTAGACAATCCCACCTGTTCTAAACGCGAGCTTTTATCAATTCTCGGCCATCTGAATTACGCAATGCGCATAATTCCCCAAGGTCGTTCGTTTATTTCTCACCTATTAATTCTCGCGTCCTCCGCTCACGGCTTAGATGATCAAATATCCATCAAAGACGACAGCTTAAACGAGCTCCGTTTATGGATATTATTCCTCCAACAATGGAACGGTCTCTCTTTCTTTTATAGCGACCTAATATCCTCCCCATCAGATATTAAATTATTCACCGACGCTGCCCCTTCAGTCGGTTTCGGAGGCTATTACCAGGGACGCTGGTTCGCGTCCACTTGGCCGCCCCAGCTGTTAGATCTGCCGCAACCTCTAAAATCCTCGGCGCTATTCGAGCTTTACCCACTAGTTGTCGCCGCATCCCTATGGGGTAAAGAATGGTCCGCCTCCTGCATTATTATTCACTGTGACAATGAAGCAACAGTTCACTGTATAAATAAAGGCCGTTCAAATTCTCCCGCTTTAATACCGCTGCTAAGACGTCTAACTTGGATCTCAGCATGTGACCAGTTTATATTAAATGCAAAGCACATTCCTGGGTCCAAAAATCAAATTGCTGACTCTCTCTCTCGTTTTGCCTTACAGAAATTCAGAAAATTGGCACCAGAGGCGGAACAGTTCCCAATCCAAGTTCCTCCTTATTCAGAGCTGATATTCCCATAGATCATCCTTTAAAAAACCTGCTTGGAGCCTCCCTCGACTTCATCCTCCAAGCTGTGGCGCCTAGAACCATTCAGTCTTATTTAACAGCATGGAAAAGCTTTAAAGCATTCCACGTTTGTCATAACATACCATTTCCCGATTTTTCCCTACTCACCATCTCTTCTTACATATCTTACCTCACTATCATCAAAAAATTCCAAGTTAATTCCATCAAAGGCTATTTGAGTGGAATTCAATTTTTCCACAAACTCATTTACGGCTCCCCTGCACCTCACATAGCTAACTCACAGACAGCACTGCTCTTCAAAGGCATTCAGAGAACCCACCCCACACGTCAAGATACCCGACAACCTATAACACTGAAAACACTCACAAAATGCATATCTACTCTTCGCAAAGGATACGAATCAATTCACACAGCACGTACACTCGACGCTATGTTTATTCTAGCTTTTTTCGGGTTTTTGAGGTGTTCCGAACTCACCATTACATCCGGATTTAACCCAAACATTCATCCCACCGTTTCCGATCTAGCAATATTGGATAACGAAACCATTTCTTTTTTCATTAAACAAAGCAAAACAGACCAGGCAAAAAGAGGTCATCATATTTATGTTTTCAACCTCCCATCACCCATCAGTCCTTACCAAACACTGCTAGCCTTCTCACAAATCAGGGAATTACAAACCACCTCCCCATCAGACCCTCTTTTTACAGACGATAGCAATCGCCCAGTCACTCGTTTTTGGTTCCAGAAACATCTAAAATCTGTCCTAATTAAGTCCGGTTTTCCAGCCGATAATTTCTCCAGCCATTCCTTTAGGATAGGAGCAGCCACCACCGCAGCACACAATGGTCTCTCCGAGCAGCAGATCCAAACTCTCGGACGCCGGTCCTCAGAGGCCTTTAAGTGCTACATACGATCCGATCGCTCCCACATCAGAAAAGCTCATCAAACCCTTATTAACCAACGTTAACTCATGTCGTCATTGACAAGTTATAAGGCACCTCCGTTGAAAACATATTTTATACTACATCTTTATAGGGCGGCTAGTACAGTAACCGCTCCTACTGGAGTTTCACACCCTATAATGCAACACTGCAAGTGCAGTAATCGCTCCCTCGGGAGACGCACACCTTATTATTATTATGCACCACCGCAAGTGCAGTGACAGCTCCCACGGGAGACGTCACTGCAAGTGCAGTGACAGCTCCCACAGGAGACGCACAACTTATTATCCACCACCGCAAGTGCAGTGACCGCTCCCACGGGAGACGCACACCTCATTATGCACCACTGCAAGTGCAGTGACAGCTCCCACGGGAGACGCACACCTTATCATTATGCACCACTGCAAGTGCAGTGACCGCTCCCACGGGAGACGCACACCTTATGATTATGCATCACTGCAAGTGCAGTGACTGCTCCCACGGGAGACGCACACCTTATTATGCAACACTGCAAGTGCAGTGACAGCTCCCACGGGAGACGCACACCTTATTATTATGCACCACTGCAAGTGCAGTGACCGCTCCCACGGGAGACGCACACCTTATCATTATGCACCACTGCAAGTGCAGTGACCGCTCCCACGGGAGACGCACACCTTATTATGCACCACTGCAAGTGCAGTGACCGCTCCCACTGGAGACGCACACCTTATCATTATGCACCACTGCAAGTGCAGTGACTGCTCCCACGGGAGACGCACACTTTATTATTATGCACCACTGCAAGTGCAGTGACCGCTCCCACGGGAGACGCACACATTATTATTATGCACCACTGCAAGTGCAGTGACCGCTCCCACGGGAGACGCACACCTTATCATTATGCACCACTGCAAGTGCAGTGACCGCTCCCACGGGAGACGCACACCTTATTATGCACCACTGCAAGTGCAGTGACCGCTCCCACTGGAGACGCACACCTTATTATTATGCACCACTGCAAGTGCAGTGACTGCTCCCACGGGAGACGCACACTTTATTATTATGCACCACTGCAAGTGCAGTGACCGCTCCCACGGGAGACGCACACCTTATCATTATGCACCACTGCAAGTGCAGTGACCGCTCCCACGGGAGACGCACACCTTATCATTATGCACCACTGCAAGTGCAGTGACTGCTCCTACGGGAGACGCACACCTTATCATGCACCACGGCCAACACACACCTTTCAGCACACTACCGCTAACTCAACAGCACCCCTCCAAATTTTAAAGTCTAGCAAATTTTGGGGGGCTAGCATATTGTCTGGCTGCTGTCCCGTAATCAAATTGCACATTGGGGAGCGTTCTGGGGCCGGGCCAGACACTTCGCTCGAACCCCAACTCCTCTCTGTTCCCCGATACGGGGAATAACACGAGTTGGGGGCGTCTTCCCCGAGCTCAGAGCCCTCTCCCTGGACAGCACGCCAAATATGCTTTAATTCTTAAACTTCTGTAAGTGCGAACTCGTGAAGTGATGTTTTATAAACAAATTTCGGGAGGAGCACGCGCAGACGTTTCAGAATTTCTTTACGTCATTGACAATCATTCTATTATCCAATTAGTATTTGACCAAACCCCTATAAATACCAAAATTGTCCTACCTGCATCATCTCACGACTTTAGCATCCCTCCACCACCCCAACACCTCACTTCTTAAACTTTATTTACCCGGGGGGAGCGTTCTGGGGCCGGGCCAGACACTTCGCTCGAACCCCAACTCCTCTCTGTTCCCCGATACGGGGAATAACACGAGTTGGGGGCGTCTTCCCCGAGCTCAGAGCCCTCTCCCTGGACAGCACGCCAAATATGCTTTAATTCTTAAACTTCTGTAAGTGCGAACTCGTGAACTGCATCGCAAAGTCGAGCACTTGAAACGACACCTGTACGGAGCTGTAGTTAGAAACAGTTCCTGGCTGTGTTCTATTCCCACTTATCCCCCCTATGCCCTATTCATTTAGAACATTCTAACATTCAAAGTTGGAATTATTAAAAGTAAAAAAGCATTAAGGTCATCTCTCTTAGGTGTAATTTGCTTTCAAAGTATTTTTACAGTTCAGTTTTAGCGATCTTCATGTTTACAATTGCGCTCCCTTCACAGTGCACTTTGAAAACATTTATGTCATTTTGAACACAGCCTCATGGCGAAAGCTATAGGTATATTTAAAAGAGGAAATTATGTTACGTCTCCAAAGCTGGTGAAAATAAAAAACATAGCATACGTTAATTCTTTTATTTTATAGTGGGTTATTTATTAAGTGTCTGTACTGTATATGACATGGGCCTGCTGGTTAGAACTTTCTGCTGTGGTTTGCATGTGTCAAATTGTAAAAATAGACATTTAATTTTTTTTTAAATAAACAAAATCCTACTTAATAATAATAATAATAATCATCATCATCATCATTAATATTATTATTAAAGTAAATATATTTATAATAAATAGCCTCATTATTTATGTATTTATATGATTTATATATGATATTAGAATAGTGTTAGCTTTTGTAAGTGATTTTATGTTTTAGAATAGAATAATGTTCTTCTCAATAATATTAGTAAAGCAAACACAGGCCCTATATGTGCCATTAACATATATTGCAATTAATATGGAAAACGAGTGCATGTTTTTACCAAAACTAATATTGGATTTTATTTTAAGTGTGTGTGTGTGGGTGTGTAAAACAATATAATTTGCACAAAGAAATGATGGGGTTGTTCTCTAAAGAAGTTGCTCCACCTCGTTTAGAGCATCGTTATGGGCGTTTTACGTTATAGCTAACGTGGTTCAAGCGATGGATTTTGGGAAACACTCGTCACTACATCGTTCTTTCACCAAACGATGCATCGAACTATGATAGTTCAGCCACAAGTTACATCGTTGTTTGGGAAACGCACCCCAGTACAGATGCAGACATCTGAGAAGTGCAGAAATGGATGTCTGAGGAGTGCAGATGTGGACATCTGAGGAGTCAATGCAGATGTTGTACACCTGCTAAGACTGAGAGATCCACCTGTAAGGATAAATTGAAGAGACAGATGTAAAATGGTTCTGATTCATATATTTTTTTGTATTCCACATATATCTTGTCCATTTATTTATTATTGTCTTTTGTTAACAACATTCAAATTACTTTACAACTGTTGTATGACAGTTCCTCTAATGATCCATTTATAAAATAATGTTAAGTAACACCTAAACAAATTATAAAGAGCAGGTCACCTGCAAACTGCCCTGTTACAAACAACACCCCAAAAACAGAGCTAGTAAAATATTCATGGTATTCATTACTGTCTAAACAAATGAATTAAGATACCAAATTAACAAAAACTTGTTATATCAGATAAATATTTAGATGTATATTTACATGAATTTAACATGAACTGATGGTGAACAATGATTTTTACATAAGCTTTTTTTAATGTTAACATACTCTTAATAGAATATTTGAATGTATCCCTTTATATTAACAGCTTAATTAATGTTTACTTACACATACACTTATGTACTTGTTTGTGGGTTAGATAACATGACCAAACAATAAACAACACGTTTATTCAATAATACTGAATCTTGGTTAATCTAAACTTATTAATATTGTGATATGTCAGTTACTGCATTAGTTAACATGAACAAATAATGAACAATGACCCAGATTCAGTGCTACACAATGTTCAACTTCTCTTTACTAACACAATTTATCACTAACAAAGAATTAGTTAAGGTAATTAGGATTATTTTAGTAAATTGTACACAACTTTAACATTAATATACTGTGTTACTAGCATTTGTAATTGTAAACTCTTTACTAGCATGGTTTATCAGTAACAAACCATCTGTTAATGGAATCAGAAACTTTATTGTAATGTGTACATCACTCCAACATTATGTGTTACTAACATTTGTAAACTCTTTACTGATATTAATTTCACAAAGTTCTTGTTCTTCATTTTTTGTTACATTTTTGCTTAAAAAATAAGTTTTAAAATCTGGTAATGTTCTCCCTGTTATGTAATGTAGTAAAGGATCTGAAAGAGAGATGTACATGGTTTTCACTGATTCGAGATCCAGTAAAATCATTAATCACTGCTTTGTAATAAACTCATAGATGTTAGTAACACATCAGTTATAATGTTGGGTTAGTGGTAAGTGAGCAAAGACTTTATAAATGTAACACATGTTGAAGTAGTGTACATTTCACAATAAAGCTCCTAATTCCCCTAACTAATGCTTTGCGTGATCAATCATATTAATGAGTCTACAAACATGAATAACATGCCAGGACTGAACCTGAGTCATTGTTCATTATTTGTTCATGTTAACTGCATTAAGTAACACATGTATAAGTTTATGTTAACAACGATTTAGTATTACTGAGTAAATGTGCTGTTCATTGTTTAGTCAAGTTATTTAACCAATGAACAAATACATTAGTCTATGTGAAAGTAAACATTAGCTAATGATGTTAAGCTGTTAATGTAAAGTGATACAATACAACGAGAAACACTTTTTAACTAATGCATATGTTTATTAACCTTTAACAAAGATTAATAAACGCTCACGGTAAATTGTAAACTTCTGATGCAATCTTCCTGTAAATGTTTCGCTTTTTAATCTTATGAATAAATGTATTTACTGTCAACAAGTTAGCGATGACATCGAGAGAGCTGTGTACAGGTTATATCGGGCACATATCACGATCGCTATTAATAACATTCACCTAATAATTAAAACACCACATTTAATAACATTGCGAAATTCGCGAATGGAATAAATATACTTACAGTACGAGTGTCCGTACGTGAAGCATCTGTCTCACAGAGAGCGAAAGTGTGCCCGCGTGCGCATGTGCGGCTGAGTGGTGTCTGATTGCGCATGTCCGGCTGAGACTGCATCACTCTTAATGCGCATGTGCGGCTGAGATTGCATCGGTCTGAGATTGCATCGTGTCTGCAGCCAGACCCTTCTCGTTCAGTCACCGGTTCTACGTTGCTTTTAACATTCCCGAGCACAAAGTCTTTCTACCTAATTCACCCAAAAGTACAGCAAAGCAATGTGGATTCCTGTTCCATTGGTGGTATGTATTATATGCTATACTGTGTTCTAGATTTTGTAGTGTATGTTGGCTCTGCATCTGGGTTTTCAATCAGGCCTAAGACAGTTTGCAGCTCCTTTCTTGCTTAATTTGTTGTCAGATGTGAACACATGACATGTATGCAGTACATTAGTTTTCTTTTTTTAATCATTTATGCAAAATAAATGTACAGTTTGTATACTTTTTTTGAGTAGTTGGTTTATGTGTGTGTGTGATTCTTAATTGTTGTCCTTTTACTGTAGTGCTGTACAGTGACTCTTTTTCTTTCTAACAGCAATTTTACAACAACATGAGCTTGTTTGTAAATAGAAATCCAGGAGGGCCGGACATCGAGTTCAATTTATGTCATGCTACAAACTGCTGGGTCAAGCTGTGGTGTTATTCTGCTAATGGTTAGTTGCCAAATAATTGATGATACCATGCAGAATTAAACTTTTTTTTTTAATTGTTTTATTTTAGGGCAACGCAGTGGCACAGTGGGTAACAGGTTCGCCTCACAGCAAGAAGATCGCTTGTTCGAGCCTCGGCTGGGTCAGTTGGCATTTCTGTGTGGAGTTTGCATGTTCTCCCTGTGTTAGCGTGGGTTTCCCCCACAGTCCAAAGACATGCGCTATAGGTGAATTGGGTAAGCTAAATTGGCCGTAGTGTATGTGAGTGTGTGCAAGAGTGTGTATGGGTTTTTCCCAGTGTTAGGTTATGGCTGGAAGGGCATCCACTGCGTAAGACGTGCTGGATAAGTTAGCGGTTCATTCCATTGTGGCGACCCCTGATTAATAAAGGAACTAAGCCGAAAAGAAAAAGAATGAATGAATTTTTAACTTTAAAATTAAATCCAAGGTGTGTAGCTGTTTTGGCTCATCTCTGAGAGTGAGTAAATTAACGCTCTGGTTACTAAGGTAACCCTCGTTCCCCGAGGGGGGGAACGGAAATGCTATGTGGAAACTTCCACTATGGGGATTTCGTTCAGAAAGCCAATCATCTGAAAGAGTATGTAAACGGGCCAATGAAATGCCAATGAGTTGGCAGCTTCAGCTTGCGCACCTGATGCTCGTTGCAATTAATCTTGCTATATGAGCACAGAGCTAGCAAGCCAAAGCATCCTTTTTGTAGCTGAAGTGACTTTGTCTCAACAGCCAAGGGGCAATCATTATGGCGAAGGGACATAGCATTTCCGTTCCCCCCCTCGGGGAACGAGGGTTACCTTAGTAACCAGAGCGTTCCCCTTCGGAAGGGGAACTTCAATGCTATGTGGAAACTTCCACTATGGGGAAATGTATGGAAAACGCCATAATGATTGAACCTTACCTTCGCCCCCGATGAGAGGTTTGCCAGGCAAAGAGAGCGTGAGCGCACCGTCATCACCAGAGGCGCGGTCTTCCAACGTGTTCCCTGGCCCTTACTTATCCCACTTCAACAGAAGATTTACAGATTTAGATATATTTTTCGGGAGCCGCAAATGCGTCTAGAATATCTAGGAATTAATACGACAGTACGTTGGGAAGCGTGCAGTCCCGATAGGGGGGACGCTGCGGAGGCCACCTGCTACCCAAGTGGGGAGACTGGGGCAAATAGCACATGAACTAACCCTGAGAAGGGGGAGTAAGCATATGAAAATAAGATGGTTAGCGGTTAGGGAAGACACGGGTCCGCCTGTGAGGGGGGACTGCACCGTGGCAGTATAAGCGTATGGGATCGCCTAGTGGGGATCGCGCATAGCAGGCACCTATACCCAGAACGCGGGCTGACCAGCGGGCAGACCTACAACATAATGGGCCAGCGTCTGACTCCTCCGTTGAGCCAGATGCTGGGGGCCGCGGAGGAATCTCTGCAGGGTTCGCCAGCGGGGAACTTTACTGACAGAGTGAATAAGCGCACGTATCTCCGTGTTAGAAAGAATGGCGCAGCAAGCGTATTTAAACACCTTCACCGAGTTGTTTCCTCAATCACCAAGGGTTACCTAATACCCTTGAGGAAACCGGCTCCACTCGCAGATTGTAAAATCTTGCAAATGTGTTAGGTGTCGCCCAGCCCGCAGCTCTGCAGATGTCTGTTAGAGAGGCGCCGCGTGCACGCGCCCAAGAGGATGCTATGCTCCGAGTGGAGTGTGCTCGAACCCCTGGGGGACACGGCTCGCCCTGGCTCTGGTAAGCGAGGGAGATGGCATCCACTATCCAGTGGGCCAACCTCTGTTTAGATACGGCACTTCCCTTCTGCCGACCACCGTAACAGACGAAGAGCTGCTCAGATGATCTGACGCTCTGAGTGCGGTCCAGATAGATTCGCAAAGCGCGAACTGGACAAAGTAATGAAAGGGCTGGGTCTGCCTCCTCCGGGGGGCAGCGCTTGCAGGCTCACTACCTGGTCTTTAAATGGTGTGGTAGGAACCTTGGGCACATATCCAGGCCGGGGTCTCAGGACAACGTGAGAGTTAGCAGAGCTGTCTTCAGGGACAGAAATCTTAAAGATACTGAGTCGAGTGGTTCGAATGGATCTGTGCGCAAGCTCGTGAGAACGAGGGCGAGATCCCAAGAGGGCATGAGAGGGGGGCGGGGTGGATTAATTCGCCTAGCGCCTCTGAGGAACCGGATGATGAGGTTATGCCTTCCCACGGTGCTGCCAGCCACCGCGTCATGGCGAGCGGAGATGGCAGCCACGTAAACCTTGAGTGTGGAGGGCGACAGCCTGCTCTCCAGCTTCTCTTGGAGAAAAGAAAGCACAACGCTGATCTGGCAAGTTCGGGGGTCTTCTCTGCGAGAGACGCACCATTCAGTGAATAGACTCCACTTCAGGGCGTACGCGCGCCTCGTTGAGGGGGCTCTCGCCTGAGTGATGGTATCAACCACCGCCATAGGTAGGTTACCTAAGTCTTCCTCGCGTCTAAGGACCACACGTGGAGGTTCCAAAGATCCGGGCGAGGGTGCCAGGTGGTGCCCTGTCCCTGAGAGAGTAGGTCCTCTCTCAAAGGGATCTGCCAGGGGGGGGGCCGTCGCGAGGAGTGAGAGTTCTGACATCCAAGTCCGGTTAGGCCAGAGAGGCGCAACTAGCAAGACCTGTTCCTCGTCCTCCCTGACCTTGCACAAGAGCTGCGCGAGCAGGCTCACTGGGGGAAACGCATATTTGCGCATGCCCCGAGGCCAGCTGTGAGCCAGTGCATCCGTGCCGAGAGAGCCCTCGGTCAGGGAAAAAAACCACTGGCAATGAGCGTTCTCGGGGGAAGCAAACAGATCGACCTGGGCTTCCCCGAATCGCGCCCATATCAGCTGAATCGACTCGGAATCTGAATGGCGCGCAGCGATTTCAGCCGCGTATGACTCCAGAGGAGCAGACGGCGGGCGAGCTGAGACATACGGCGAGAGCGGATACCCCCTATACGGTTGATATATGCCACCGTCGTCATGCTGTCCGTCCTGACCAGCACGTGTTGTCGCTCCAGCACCGGTAAAAAACGGCGGAGAGCGAGGAACACTGCCAACAGCTCTAGGCGATTGATATGCCAATGCAGCTGGGTATCCTTCCACAGGCCCGCGGCTGCATGCCCGCAGCACACGGCCCCCCAGCCCGTGCTGGAAGCATCTGTTGAGACAACAACATGACTGGACGCCTGTCCTAGAGGCACTCCGGCCTGTAGGAACGAGGGGTCGTTCCAGGGGATGAGGGCGCGGCGACACAGCGCAGTAACAGAGACCCGGTGTGTGCCCGCCTGCCATGCGCGTCTGGGGACTCGATCGTGAAGCCAGTGCTGTAGTGGTCTCATATGGAGTAACCCGAGCGGCGTGACAGCGGCCGCGGATGCCATATGCCCCAGGAGCCTTTGAAAGAATTTCAGTGGGACCACTTTTTTTCTGTCGAACTCTCTCAGACAGTTCAGCATTAGCTGAGCGCGCTCTCCGGAGAGGCGCGCTGTCATGGTGACCGAGTCCAGCTCCAACCCGAGAAAAGAGATCCTCTGCGCGGGGGCGAGTTTGCTCTTTTCTCGGTTGACCTGAAACCCCAACAGATGGAGGTGCTGGAGCACCTTGTCTCTGTGCACAGTCAACTGTTCCTGAGAGTGAGCTAAAATCAGCCAGTCGTCGAGATAGTTGAGTATGCGGATGCCCGCGAGCCGAAGGGGCGCTAGGGCACCCTCCGCGAGCTTGGTGAAGACCCGCGGAGACAGAGAGAGCCCGAAGGGGAGGACTTTGTACTGCCAAGCTCGGCCTTCGAACGCAAACCTCAGAAACTGACGGTGGCGGGGAAGGATGGAGACATGAAAGTATGCATCCTTCAGGTCTATCGCTGCAAACCAATCCTGAGGACGAACGCACTGGAGGATGCGCTTCTGCGTGAGCATTCTGAACGGGAGCCTGTGCAGACAGCGGTTCAAAACGCGCAGATCTAGGATTGGTCGTAACCCACCGCTCTTTTTGGGTACGATGAAGTACGGGCTGTAAAACCCGCTCCTCATCTCGGCTGGAGGGACCGGCTCGATTGCATCCTTCGCCAGGAGGACAGCAATCTCCTCTCGCAAGACAGGGGCGGACCTGGGGCTGACCCTGGTAAAGTACACGCCCGTGAACTTCGGGGGCCGTTTCGCAAACTGAATTGTGTAGCCGAGTCTGATTGTGCGTATGAGCCACCGCGAGGGGCTGGCCCGCGCTAACCAGGCAGGCAGAGCCCTCGCTAATGCACTCATCGCTACAATCGATGACGTACCTGCAGTGGGGCAGCGCGGAGTGGGAGGGCTGATCCGGGAAGCGCTGGGGTCCCGCGGATGAGCTGGAGATAAGAGAGTCACACTCACCTCGCTCCCGAACTCCGGAGAGGGGGCTTGAGGAGTGGGAGAAAGGAGACCGTCCTCCCAGGTCCTGTGAGCCATTGGCGAAATGCACCGAACCTGCGAGCCAGAAGGCATAGCGTCCCGGACTGGCAGAGTTCGGGCTGTCACATCCGGAGAATTGGAAAAGTGCTCTTTCATTGAGATTTTCGTGGCACTGAAAAGTGCCGTTGGAAATGGAGCCCGGCCCTCCACCGGGGAAAAAGCACATTCCCTCTTCTCCGGATGGCCTGTCTCAGGGACGCTTCGCGGTCCGTTTACCGGACTTAGCGGCGCCCTGGGCAGGGGGGGGCGGCCGGCTTACGAGGTGCTCGACGCGGCCGCTTCGCCGGAGGCGCAGGCGGGGGCGGGGCAGCTCTCGCAGGCGGACGCCCTCGGCGAGGAGCAGCAGATGTGGATGGCTCGGCGGGCGGAGCGGTGTTACGATCCCGCCGATAGATGACATTACCCATCGCATCAGACTGCTCTTTCACCGCCTTGAATTCCTGGGTGAATTCACCGACGGTGTCGCCGAACAGGCCAGCCTGGGATATGGGGGAGTCAAGAAAGCGAACTTTGTCGACCTCGCGCATATCTGCCAGGTTTAGCCAGAGGTGGCGCTCCTGGACCCCTAATGTGGCCATCGTCCTTCCCAGCGCACACGCAGCGGACTTAGTGGTCCGAAGAGCATAGTCGGTTGCGGTGCGGAGCTCGTGCAACAAGCCTGGGTCGGAACCACCCTCGTGCAGCTGGGCCAGCGCCTGCGCTTGGTAGCGCTGGTAGGTGGCCATAGCGTGCAAGGCGGAGGCAGCCTGGCCCGCAGCTTTGTAGGCTCTGGCTCCGAGAGAGGCAGATAACCTACAGGCTTTGGACGGGAGACAAGGCAGACCCCTCCAGGAGGAGACGCCACGCGGACAAAGATTGACCGCGATAGCGCGCTCGACCTTCGGGATTGTCTCATAACCCTTGGCTGCTCCACCATCGAGAGTGGTGAGGGCGGAGACGCACGCAGATCGGGCAGAAAAAGGTGCCCTCCAAGACTGCGTGAGCCTACTGTGCACCTCCGGGAAGAAGGGGACGAGAGGCTTCGAAGGACTGGCCTTCTTATCCTCAACGTAGCACCCATCTAGTCGGTCCGGCCGCGGAGCTGGGGGATAAACCATCTCCAACCCCACGGCCGAAGCAGCCCGGGAAAGCACGGCCATCATATCCGACTCAAGATCTTTGACAGCGCTCCCCTGCCCGGAGGGAGGGAGCGGGCCTGGATCTTCATCGGACATTGACAGCCCACCCTCCGATGCAGCAGTGGACGTCTGGTCCCCGGTGTCATCGAGCGAGAGGGCTACCATCTGGTTAGACGGATCGCTTCCTCCGCTCGAAGCTTGGATGGAGCGCTTGGAGGAGCGGGAGGTCCGCGAGCCCGGGGGCGGCGGATAATCTCCCACTGGAACCCTCAGACCTGCCCGAGTGCCCACTGCAGTGCAGGGGACAGCTGGGGTGGTTAGCCCTTTTGCAAGAGCTAACCGCGATCTTAACTGCGCAACAGTCATGCCATCGCAGTGACGGCATGAGCTGCCCGCAAGCACCGCATTAACATGCTGGACCCCCAGACATGCCACGCAGTGCTCGTGCCCATCATCCGGGGACAGGAAACCACCGCATCCAGAAACGCACGGTCGGAGCGACATCTTGAAAAAGACATGCTGCACGACCGTATTGCTCTTTTAGGTGTAGTGCAATACAAACCGCTCGGGGAGGACCGGACCCAAAGGACGCCAGGCAAGGGAGAAACCCAGCTCGACCGTCTGCCACCGCGTGTACCACACTCTGGACCGGGAGACCGCTCTCGTTCACTCTCTCTCGCAGATTTATCAGGAAATCGGCTGGAGGAACCCTCATCGACTCTCTCAGAAGGCTGTGAAGTCGTCTGAAGCGAAAAGGATGCTTTGGCTTGCTAGCTCTGTGCTCATATAGCAAGATTAATTGCAACGAGCATCAGGTGCGCAAGCTGAAGCTGCCAACTCATTGGCATTTCATTGGCCCGTTTACATACTCTTTCAGATGATTGGCTTTCTGAACGAAATCCCCATAGTGGAAGTTTCCACATAGCATTGAAGTTCCCCTTCCGAAGGGGAACTAATTAACTAGGTAAACTGCGTTTTTAAAATTGTTTTCACATAAACATAAAAATATCACTTGTCTCTATACTTCGGGTTTCCTGTAGATGTTTCTAGTGTTAGTCTAGTTGTAATGGTACTCTACACTGCATGTCTAGACATCTCTTTAAAAAATGTGATCACAGATAATATACAGGTGCATCTCAATATATTAGAATGACATCGAAAAGATGATTACTTTCAGTAATTCAATTAAAAAATGTTAAACTAATTTATTATGAAGATTAATTGCACACAGACTGATTTATTTCAAGTGTTTATTTCTTAATGATCATTGTGATCATTACAGCTAATGAAAACTTAATTCAATATCTCAGAAAATTTTAATATTACTTAAGACCAATAAAAAAGGATTTGTAACACAAATGTTGGACTACTGAAAGGTATGAACAAGTACAGCAATCAGTTCTTGTTTTTAATGATTTACTTCAGTAATGTGACATGACATGGAGGAAGTAGGTTTATGGCACTGCTGAGATGTTATGAATCCCAGGTTGCTCTGATAAGAACCTTCAGCTCTTCTGTGTTGTTGGGTCTGGTGTCTCACATCTTTCTGTTCACTATAGATTATATGAGTCTTAGGTCAGGTGAGTTTGCTGGCCAATCAAATGCAGGCATAACGTGGTCCTTAAACCAGGTATTAGTACTTTTTGCAGTGTGGACAGGTGTCCAAGTCCTGCTGGAAAAATCAAACCTTTATGGAGATGCTAATTTGATTTTCCAGCAGGACTTGGCACCTGTCCACACTGCAAAATGTATGTGTTTTAAGGCCCATGGTATCCCTTTATGTTGTAGGATTCGGATTTCTACCATCCAGTTCGTCTAAGCATGGATCAACTTTTATCCTTTTTCTCATCATCCTGTTTCTCATTATGTTTATTAAATATAATTATTTGATTATTTTAATGAGTTTTTAACTTTGAAATGATTTCAACTAATGAATAAGTTAAATACACTGCTTTATGTAAGAATGTACAGTGGATTGCCTGTCTCTTTGAAACCACCAAACTAGGTCAGAGGTCACGGAGACCTTGAGTGGAAATTAACGGCTGAGGACTGGAAACAACTGTTATTGTTTCTATTGTTATTTCTATGAGTTAATACTATCTAAAAGGTCTTAAGTGATTTTGCTATTTTTACGGTTAATTCTTTTAAAGTAATTTTACTTTTTATTCAAGATAGACTTGATGTAGTGAGAATTTAACTGCCTGAATATAGATTATACCGGTTTTTAACCAGTTTTGATAAAGACGGCTGAGAGTACACTCAGCCTTGGGTAAGAAACAGATTGTACTTTAAGTGTGTGTGCTCTATTTGATTGTAGATCCTTTTAACTGGTCTGGAGTCAGTTCTAAACAGTCTGACGTTTATGCTTAAGATATTGTTCAGAATTGTATGCACGCACTAACGTGGAAATTTTAAGTCTATCTGTGTTTTAACCAATCAGGATAGAACACCTATATGTATGACGCAGATAATGACGTTATGTGAGAGTATAATTGTTATTGATTTGTGATTGTAAGCAGAGCGGCCTAGGAACTCATTGCGAGTGTTGAAGCTGGCTTCTGCTGATGAAACTGCAAACTACCTTCAGTAAACTTTATTTATTTATTTGAATCTCTGACTCCGGCTCTTCTTCTGACAGACTGGTCATTATTTGGGTTAAAACTGTAAATTACCCCTACAATGTCATTAGCCAGCAAGCTCCCCCGACCAAAAACTCTTATGAAAGAAACTGTTGTGCATTGTGAAGACAAAGATATGAGACACCAAATTCAACAACACAGAAGAGCAGAAGGCTACTATTATTGAAACCTGGGCTTCATCAGCAATGCCACCAACCGTCACATTGTTGGAGTAATTCATGCAAAATAGCCCTGAACAAGTATTAAGTGCTGTACATATTCATAATTCAATATTTGTATGTTAAATCCTTTTTCTTTTATTTGTCTTAAGTAATATTACAGTTTTCTGAGATTTCATTAGCTGTAAGCTGCAATCATCAAAATAATAAGTAAACAGAAATATATCAGTCTATGTGTAATGAATCAATGTACGAGTTTCACTTCTTTAATTGAATAACTGAAATTACAACTTTTTAATGACATTGTAATTCATTGAAATGCACCTGTAAATTGATGAAAACTTTATATTTTACAACTTGATATTATATTTTGACCATTTTCTTGTTAAAGTAATATTCCACTTATATTGTTGTTCAATCTATTGTAGTACTACTGTACAAACATTTTTCAATTTATCAAATCATTAGGCAAGCCATCATCTTGTCATCAAAGATCACTGTTGCTTGTGTTGTAGGAAATTCCTAGCTCTCCACTGAAACAGGAGCAGGAACATGTTACAATGTTGTTGGTAGTTTGAATGCAACATAATATGTACGAACAACTAATTAACAAATAAATCCATTGTTTCTCCCAGAATGCAGAGCGCTTTTAGCAGAAGAAAATAAATGAATTCACCCAACAGAAAGACATAGATGTGTTAAAATAAATAAACACATACTTACTGGAAGATTGTAAAGTGCATAAGTGAGTTTTTCATGTTAATGTTGTTTTAGCCTAATTTGCAGAGACAACCACAAGTTAGCCATTCATATGTTTAAGATTGTTTTGGTTTGTTTTTTTTTATTGTTTTCCAGAATGGAGAGGCCTTGCAGCAGACGATGATGCTTTTCATAGCAAGAATGACAAAAAATAAATAAATTGTGTTTATTTTAAAATGTGTCATGTCTGTTTCTATATAGATTTAATTTAGAAAGTTTCTATACATTTTAGAACAAATCATATAATCCTAAAATTGTTATATCTATTGTTGTCTTCAAAGATTGAAAATTATACTACAGTAATCGATCCTGCACTTTTTTCACTGATTTAGTTTGTTTAGTAGATAGGTGTAGTGCAACATTTAGGTGTACCTTCTTTCAGCTCTTAGTGCAGATATATCCCTTTTATTATTACAGTTTAAATATCATACATGTACCTTCTGCTAACATTTTGTTTAAATGGCATATGCTGCTAATACTTAGTATAAATAGTAACTTAAGTACTGTAAACAGCATTTACTGTTTATTAATATGAAGTGTAAATTCCATCTTTTAACTGTAATTGACAAAAAAACAATTATTAAAATTTTGTTTACACTAAGATTTTCTAAATAAACTATGCTTAATTTTTTTGTGTAAACAGCATCATACTTTTAGTAACACTGCAATAGCGTCTACCTTCTATAAACAAAGTGTAAATGGCATATACATTCTATAAGCACTGAGTGTAAATAGCATCTCTTGCTATTTGCACTTAGTGTAAATAGCATCTCTTGCTATTTGCATTAAGTGTAAATAGCAACTTGTGCAAATAGCCGCTGCCTAAAAAATATTAAGTTGTGTGAACCTTTACAGTGTGGTGATTTTCAAATGCAATTTCTGAATTATTGATAAAAATGTGTATTATTTGTCGATTTAAGATTAAACTTAAGATTTTTAATTTATGAAATTCTGTTATTCTTTGTGTTTTTGACAATTGAGTACAATTGTTCAAATAAAGCCATAAACAAATTTAATTCAAGCACTTTCAATGACCTCTGTTTGTTTTGAAGTATTTTCAAGGCCTTAAATCCATATGTCTGAAATTCAAGTACTTTTAAAAAGCGTGGGAACCCTGAATTTATGAACGACAAATAGATGCAAACACAAATAATAATAAAAAAAAAACATTTTAAACATGTTCCAGTTTTTAATAAAACAGTTATCTTTTTTTTTTTTTTGCCATTTTAACATTTGTAAGGCATCATGCATGAAAAAGGCATACAAAAGCATATGTACCTCCTTCCTAAAATAAAAGGTTGAATTACATTGTGCGGATTAAAAATAGATTTTTTTTACAAATATATGGAAGAGCTGACAGTCAATAGAAATAAAAGGATCTTATATGGCAAACACAACCTGCTCTCACAGGATTTCATTGTAAACATGAATTCAGCCAAAAAAAAATCTAACAAAAAAAGAAAACATCAGTTCATGCTTTGACATTAAGGAGGTTTATCAGAAAGCATGCAACCAAGTCTTTATATGATTTTCACAATGTCAACATTCCTTAAACACAGAAGGGAGTGATATTCCATAATTGTTTCAATAATAATGGTTAAGACCTTAACACAATATGATATGGCTACTAAGAGATGAACAGAGAGACAGATATCATCATAGACAGTCATAAAGATCCAGTCCCCGTGTTGTCCTGTAGAGGGTAGTGTTGACTAGTCTCTGCTGAAGACTGCAGGGGAGCGACATTTGGTTTGGCACAGGAGAGTGCAGGCGTGCTTGTGTTGTGCTATACCACGTTGAAGACCATTGACAGATACTGCTCGTATGACACCTGGATCCAGCCGTCCTGATCTGTGTCGTATCGCCGGAACACATCGGTTAATCTCTGTACAAATCAAGATACAAGCAGCAGATTAATTGTATAGATCCAACTGACAGTTCATCACTTTGTGCATTTCTAAAACAAAGAATCTCTATCAAATTGATCTCTTCTTCTTGATGATTTTACTATTTTGTGTTTTGTGCTGGTACTTTGGCTGGGTTAGGAGCTGTCATACCCATAGTTCTTCACATTGAGACCTGCTGAAGATAAAAAAATTGGTCTGTGCAAGAAACATAATTTCCAGCATCATTACCTGTTATTTCTGTTTTTAAACAGTTTCTTTTCAGAAAGCTGGATAATCCTATTTACCAAATTAAGCTGACCTGAAATAAGAATTTTTTTGGCTACTCGTGGTTTACGTAAAACTTTGATGAAGAGTAGATTATTACACTGTACAGGGAGTGCAGAATTATTAGGCAAATGAGTATTTTGACCACATCATCCTCTTTATGCATGTTGTCTTACTCCAAGCTGTATAGGCTCGAAAGCCTACTACCAATTAAGCATATTAGGTGATGTGCATCTCTGTAATGAGAAGAGGTGTGGTCTAATGACATCAACACCCTATATCAGGTGTGCATAATTATTAGGCAACTTCCTTTCCTTTGGCAAAATGGGTCAAAAGAAGGACTTGACAGGCTCCAAAAAGTCAAAAATAGTGAGATATCTTGCAGAGGGATGCAGCACTCTTAAAATTGCCAAGCTTCTGAAGCGTGATCATCGAACAATCAAGCGTTTCATTCAAAATAGTCAACAGGGTCGCAAGAAGCGTGTGGAAAACCAAGGCGCAAAATAACTGCCCATGAACAGAGAAAAGTCAAGCGTGCAGCTGCCAAGATGCCACTTGCCACCAGTTTTGCCATATTTCAGAGCTGCAACATCACTGGAGTGCCCAAAAGCACAAGGTGTGCAATACTCAGAGACGTGGCCAAGGTAAGAAAGGCTGAAAAACCACCACCACTGAACAAGACACACAAGCTGAAACGTCAAGACTGGGCCAAGAAATATCTCAAGACTGATTTTTCTAAGGTTTTATGGACTGATGAAATGAGAGTGAGTCTTGATGGGCCAGATGGATGGGCCCGTGGCTGGATCGGTAAAGGGCAGAGAGCTCCAGTCTGACTCAGACGCCAGCAAGGTGGAGGTGGAGTACTGGTTTGGGCTGGTATTATCAAAGATGAGCTTGTGGGGCCTTTTCGGATTGAGGATGGAGTCAAGCTCAACTCCCAGTCCTACTGCCAGTTTCTGGAAGACACCTTCTTCAAGCAGTGGTACAGGAAGAAGTCTGCATCCTTCAAGAAAAACATGATTTTCATGCAGGACAATGCTCCATCACACGCGTCCAAGTACTCCACAGCATGGCTGGCAAGAAAGGGTCCAAAAGAAGAAAAACTAATGACATGGCCTCCTTGTTCACCTGAGCTGAACCCCATAGAGAACCTGTGGTCTATCATCAAATGTGAGATTTACAAGGAGGGAAAACAGTACACCTCTCTGAACAGTGAGGTGTACCCAGGAGGCTGTGGTTGCTGCTGCACGCAATGTTGATGGTGAACAGATCAAAACACTGACAGAATCCATGGATGGCAGGCTTTTGAGTGTCCTTGCAAAGAAAGGTGGCTATATTGGTCACTGATTTGTTTTTGTTTTGTTTTTGAATGTCAGAAATGTATATTTGTGAATGTTGAGATGTTATATTGGTTTCACTGGTGAAAATAAATAATTGAAATGGGTATATATTTGTTTTTTGTTAAGTTGCCTAATAATTATGTACAGTAATAGTCACCTGCACACACAGATATCCTCCTAAAATAGCTAAAACTAAAAACAAACTAAAAACTACTTCCAAAAATATTCAGCTTTGATATTAATGAGTTTTTTTGGGTTCATTGAGAACATGGTTGTTGTTCAATAATAAAATTAATCCTCAAAAATACAACTTGCCTAATAATTCTGCACTCCCTGTATATGGATTCATGTAAAACATTTGTATAGTGGTTTGAAAAAGTGTTTGCCCCTTACTGATTTCTTTTTTCATATTTGTCACCCTTTAATGTTTAAGATCATTAAGCTAATTTTAATATTATTCAAAGGTAACATAAGTAAAGCCATCATGCACTTTTTAAATGACGGATTTTATTATTAAGGAATAATAAAATACAAAACTACATAGCCCTGTGTGAAAAAGTCTTTGCCGCCTGTTAAAACATACCATAACTCTGGTTTATCATATATGATTACTCCAAAACCTGCACAAGAAATCACTAGGACCTGCCTGACAAAATGAAGTAGACCAAAAGATCCTCAAAAGCTAAACATCATGCCAAGATCCAATCAAATTCAAAAACAAATGAGAAAGAAAATAGAGATCTAGCCATCTAGAAAAGGTTACAAAGCCTAAAGGCTGATTTCGCCTGGCTCCACATCGCGGACCTTTGCTGACTGTGTGCGCACCTCACAAAACTGACGAGGCTTTTATACTTGACGCATTCGCCGTTGTGATATTATTTATAATGACAGGGGGTGGTCAAAAGAAACCCAGCGTAAGGTCAGATGGATAAACAGAGAAGTAGAAAGTTTCTGGAACTATGTCATATCATTAATATCGTTCAAGGTTTTTAAACTAATTATTTTTTAAATATTTTTTGAATTTATTTTAATGATTATAAAGATTTTTATAACCATTCAAGATTTTTTTAAATCAAACTTTGATGCATCACCTGCTTTTGTTCATATCTCGGACAGTTCCTATTAAAGTTAAATATAAATGACAACAGAACATGGGATACTCTACAAATATATATTTTTATTATGGCAAAAAAAAAAAAAAAGTACACATACTAAAAAACACTGATTTTTTTTTTATTTAGCCCACTTAACAATTCACACATTACTGTCTGGCTAGTGTGTCTCCTACTTATAAGCTAAAAGGCAATAATGTTCCAACATTCTTGACCATTATCACCAATAAAGCCTAAAAACAGGGCATCAGTATATTGTAAAACAATAGGTTCAAATATTCCTTTCCAGTTATCAAAGAAATAATTTGTTACTTCATTTTATTTTGTAGATATTAAATTGTTTTAAAATCAATATTGTAATGTATACATGTGCATCAGTGTAAAACCTATAAATGGTGGAAAAACATATTCTGTAATATTTAAACTACCTGGGTCTCCACTTTTGCCATGGCCTTCCTTTTAGGTTTTAACAAACTTATCCCTCAGGTTTTTCCAAACTTTTACAATAACGTTCCTTCTTTTGCACTGCTGTAGCAATTTCTAGCCAAGAATTACTGGTCATCTGGTTCTCCCTAATATAATCACACATGGATGGATCTTAAAGATGTGTGTACAGGCGTATCGGTTTCAGACAAAATCTCTTCAAAGTGATTCATATTCAACTCAAATCAAATGTGGTGCTGTGCGAACTGTTCGCTTGTGTCTCAAAAAATTCTGTGTGCTCCGCCAGCCGAAATCATGTCACGCACACCCAAAGCAAACACATCAATGACATTACATTCGCTCCGCTCATTTGAGCAAACTACCAAACGCGTCAAGTATAAACAATTGGCAAAGACATGGAACAGTTGGGAACCTTCCTAAAAGTGAATGGTTGACCAAAATTACTTAAGAGTGCAGCAATAACTCATTCAAGAGGTCACAAAAGTCCCCACAACAACATCTCAAGAACTGCAGGTCTCCCTTACCTTGAGTTAATGACGTCACCATAAGAAACAGAATAAAATTATTTGCATGGTGGTTCCAAGATGAAAACCACTGCTGTTAAAAACAACATAAAGCCTGACGTCAGTTTTGCCAGAAAACATCTTGATGATGCCCTTAAAAATAAGACTTTTGGGAAAATACCCTGTGGACTGACTACCTGGAAGGTGCATGGCCTATTATGTGTGGTGTAAAAGTAACACCACATTTCAGAAAAAGAACACCATACCAACATTAAAATGTGGTGGTGGTAGTGTTATGGTCTATGGCTGTTTTGCTGCTTCAGGACCTAAAAGACTTGCTGTGATAAATGAAACCATAAATTCTTCTGTGTAACAAAATATCCTCAAGGAGATTCGAAGCACATTCCGCAAGTCCACTTCTGAATGGCTGATGTAAAACAAAATGTAAACTTTGTAGTGGCCTAGTCAAAGTCCTGACATGAATACAATTGAGATGCTGTAGCATGACCTTAAAAAGGTGATTCATGCTCAAAAACTCTCCAATATGGCTGAATTACAACAATACTGCAAAGATGAGTGGGGCAAAATTCTTCCACAGCGCTGTATCAGAGTCATTGCAAGTTATTGGAAATGCATTATTGAGGTTGTGGCCCAACCAGTTAAGTTTAAGGGCAAACACCTTTTCATACAGCGCTATGTAGTTTTGCATTTCGTTTCCGTTAACAAAAAAAGCCTTAATTTTAAAACTCCATGATGTGTTTCCTTGTGTTATCTTTGACTAAAGTTTAAATTTGTTTGATGATCTGAAACATTTAAGTGTGACAAATATGGGAAAAAAGAAATACAGTAAGTAAGGGTACAAACACTTTTTCACACCCCTGTATATCATCAATGAATGCTTTAAAAATATAACAGTGAAATAGTTACATCATTGTGTGTTTATGCAAGCAAAATTTTAAATCACTCATTTGTATGGAGCCCCTAAAGGGACACAGTGGTGGAAAAAATGCAACACATGAGGAAAGCTTTCTGTTTCTGGTGTTCTCTGGCAAAACATTTGCACTCCTTCATAAACATCAAACAAACATGTCCTGTTCAGTTCACTTCTTTCAGTGCTTTATATATATAAAGCCTAATATTACATTTATAAGTAGTAATTTAATAGTAATACACTTACAATGTTTGTTTAATATGGGTTGTATACTTGTATTCAACTGTATTACATAGACAGGCATAGCCATTTGAGTTCTGAATAAGCCAAATAGGCAACCCACCTGTTTACTGTAGTAAAAACCACTTTCTATATTCAAGTGCATTTTTTGTTTCCATGTATTAAAATAAACTGCCACTTTTCTAATTAAATGACACACATATAAACATATATTTTTAAACTTACAGGCTAACTCACATATTTTACGATCTGAATGATAATAATAAATAAAAAATAAAAAGTATCTTAATACTAGTCAACACTTGATGTTTCTATTTCTGTCAGTGACTCAGTGACAGTTAAAACGAGTACATTCTCTGAGTGGTTCTGTCACTGCGTTTAATCCTTTCTGTGCAAGACTGTATGGTATAGTTAATGCCACACGAACTGTAAAGTGTTTAATATTGGTAGTTTATTTTGAAATAAAAATAGCGAAATGTTCATTAAGAGTTAGGCTACATTTTTTTGCTGGAGGAAACAGCTGTGCTGATGAGGTGAACGCCGAGAAAACCCGACTGCTCCTCCGTGACATTGGGATACAGGTGATACAAGGCTATCTATATCAAAGAACTGCAAATAAGCGGATATTATAACAATTTATCGATAAACACACACACTCGTTCTCTCACTGTTCACGGCTGTGGTTTGCTGATCAAATGAAAAACAAAAGACGGGGAGGAGCCGAATTCTGCCGCCGTTTTCTGATCAAATTTAAAGGGGACTGAGGCGATAATTTAGTGTACAGTTTATGAGCTAATCGCAAAAGTTTTAGGGGGGGTGAGCTACAGCCCCCCTAAAATACGCCTAACAACGCCCATGATTATTTATTACTTTAACTCTGAAATATGTTGAATGCACCAAGTGGGCACTCTAAAACACTTAATATTAAAAAAATATTAAATAAAGACAAAATACACTAGACAGTTAGTCAAAATATTCTGAATATAGACAAGCAGAGGCTAAAATACAAATGCAAGTGCTACTTTGATAAAAAAACTGTATTAAAAAAAAAAAAAAACAATTTAAAATATATTCTGCAGACAACAAGCAGATAAACTCAGAATGTTAATTCTACTCATTTAATTGCACATTTTCCTCCAACAGAGAACCGTTAAACGGGAAAGCCAACCTGTCTTAATGCAAATTTGTTTGGTAAAATATTGCATACAAGCAGAATATTAATGCAACTCATTAAAACCTTCGTTAAACACAACATATATATATATATATATATATATATATATATATATATGCAAATAAATGCATAGTTTTAGCAAGAGTAGGATTTATTGAGACGCTCTGACACAATCATGAACACTTTGGTAAAATAGAAATAAGAGTAGCATATATTCCTGAACTACACAAACTATATATATATATGAAATGTCTGAAAAAAAAACATCAGTGGAAATTTTTTTTATCAGATTTTCCAATTCCCAAAAGGCTATAGATTACAGATAAAAATGCTGTAAATATTGTTTTGTTTGTGCACAGATCGATTGGTTAGTTAATTTTGTATGATTTTTTTTTGTACTGCCAAAGTGACAGCCATCCAGCTAACTTCAAATGACTCTTATGTTGTTAGTCAGATAGACGTTAGTCAAATAACACAGCTTGCACAGACCACTTTTATGAACAAGTAAGGTTCTTTTTCTTCATATTGATGGATTTGGATGAGGATTGTAATCAAGCTAAAGTTGATTGCAGTGATGTATGACATTACAGTTGGATAGTAGATGTGTTTGATTGAGATTAGTGAGATATGTCTTGGTTTTTAGGTATAGTATAGTTTTATTTTGTCAAAACATAGAAATACGAGTAGCAAATATTCCTGAACTACACAAACTGCAATTTAAATTGTTTATTCACAATTGACCCTTCGCTAAGCCCCGCCCTCCTTAGTTACTGTTGCTACCCCTGTCAAGCTTTCTTGCCTGGCACGTCTATTACAATGTATATGCGCTGGTGTCAGACATTCCCAGGGATATAATTAGTCATTTTTGGCGAACAGGTGATATATCCGAGAAAGCCAGACCAAAAAGGGCTGCAGTATGCATTACAGGGGTATATTCACAACATAATAGGCAACGATTAGAAAATAATTCAACCAAAATTGAAGCTACAGTAGGTTAGCCTAGCCACCTTATACGCTGACCATTCAACAGCTTAGCTCATGCACAGCAGGAGAGGTGAAATAAAAAAAAAACAATCTAATAATAACAAATTAAACTGCGATTTCTCTATTTTAGCCAAAAGCCTGTAAGATCAATTGTTGTGCAATAAAATATAGTGTTACTAACCGACGAGGAAACACGCATGGAAAGTGCTTTTACATAATTAATTCACAGAAAGAACAGCCAGAAAGGGGAAATGGATGGATTTGTACCAAATATTAGCATCATTGACCCATAACAATGTACAGTAAGTAACCTATAACTGTCAGTATGTTTGTGTGCTCTTTATAAATTACTGAAAAACAGCTGTAAAGTATATTGATCGCAATTGCTCAATTTGTGATCACATATCTGTTTTGTTCTGTTGATATGTAATTTCAAATATTCGTAGCTTATAACAGATGGAAATATGATTGCTATTAGTATGACTACTATGGCGAAGGCTTAAACGGAGCAGTGCTTATAATATCGAGCGAAAAAAGAAAAAGACAGCTGGGAAAACATAACCTGCTTTGTCTTTTTGTAGGAAACACAGTTTAGATCTTTTTAGGGTAAGATGTGTGTGAGTTATTGCCGTCGGTCTATCACTGAATGTGTCAGGAATATCAAAACAAAACCAACTTAACTCCACTCCTTTAGCGCCCCTCACAGAGCTTGATCCACGCTGGCATTTCTTCCCTTGGGTTTTAGGTTTTGAAAAGGGAAAAAAATTCCACCACCCTGTCCAAACTTTAAGGATACCGGGTGTCAGATTTGCACAATCCATATGCACAATGCTTTGGCTTGTTTCCCTCGCTCGAAAGCTTGACAGAGCCCCTGCGCGTAGCTACGGTTGCTAAGCCACGATTGGTGGGTGGTGGTTTTTGGGTGTGGCTTAGCGACACCCAATTAGGGCTGGGTGATTTGGCCTAAAATCAAAATCTCGAGTAATTGAACATTTTAACTCAATTACGATTAGTGAACGATTATTTTATTTATTTATTTTATGTTTTTACCCTCTTAGTTCACTGACAAGTTTTGTACAGTAAATATGCTCACATATTACAAGTGAGAGATTTCTGAATGAAGGGTGCATTATAGATTTTAAAATAACTAAAGGAAACACAGACTATCTACTATCTACAGGTATGATTATTTATTGAACATCAATGTTGAACAACTGAAATTAAAACACACATTGCCTAAAACGCGGCTCTTCACACCACACATCCTCGTCACCACTACCAAACTGACCAATCACAAAGCTTGGGGTACATGTCGTTGTGACGTGTAGTTAAATTTTTTTGAGAGGTGCGCGGGCATGCGAAGACTGCACCAGAATATAGTATAATATCAGAATAATATAATATAATGAGTATAAATGATAATATAATAAGTATAAATTAGCCATTGTACATCTTATGTATATATATATATATTTTTTTTTAATGCGTATATTTTTTAGACTACATTCTATAATTGTATTTATTGTATATTCTTTTTACAACTCTACTTTCTGTATTTTTGTATTAATATTATATGTTAGGCACCTAGGGTCTGAGAGTAACGGAATTTTGATTCTCTGTATGTCCTGTACATGTGGTTGAATTGACAATAAAGCTGACTTTGACTTTTTGACTTTGACTTAACAAAGCGAGGTCACTTGACTCCACAAATCGTATGGAAAGTAATTGAAAAAATTGACCTGGAAAAATTTGATCGATTATAGGTTCTAATTTGGATTTCGATTGCTTTTCGATTAATCGCCCAGCCCTATTCACAATTTAAAAAATAGAGAGTTTCCACTTCCAGCCTCCTTGTTTTAGTATAAAATAAATTGTTTAATCCAATTTATTTTCTATTTTTTGACATTTAAACATAAATTCATATATACTTTATATAAAATGTCTGAAAACCCATCGATGGAAAAGTGAGATTTTCCCTATTTGCCAGTGGCTGTGGAATACAGATTAAAATGTTGTAAATATTGTTTAGTTTTTGCACAGATCAACTGATTAGTTAGTTAATTTTGCATGAATTATTTTTTCACTCCCAAAGTGACAGCTATCCTGGACCACAGTTTGATTCACTGATTCATGAACTAGTAAGGTTTAATGTTCTTAATTCATATTGGAGCTTAAGAACCAACAATCCCCATTTAATTTCTTTATATAAAAAGAGCGGCCAAGACTTCACTCAATAATTCTCCTTTTGTGTTTCACAAAAGAATGAAAATCATACTGTAACAGCTCGAGGGTGTACTTTCCTTTCTGGATGAACTATTCCTTTAAAAAAAACTGCAAATGTTGCACATAGCACAGATCATTACCTGTAGTACAATACAGCACTGAATGAAGTCATCAAAAGCCACTTGACCTCTCTTCTGACGGTCAAATTTCTCTATCAGTGTGTTGTAGAACTGATCTGAAAGACGATAACCTGCACAAAGAGAGAAGCATTCAAAGTTCAGCGTTTTCCTCAATGGGGACATTAATAATTTTCCATCAACAGCTCCATCAGTTTATTTGTCCTCTTATTGCTTTTGTGCATCAGTGCCTCTGCCTCTCATTCCTTCAGGATTTCCTTTTAAACACCTCCCCGAATACATCTATCACCTCCAGCTTTCCATGAATAGTAGTCAATAAGTAAGCATTACGAACTCACCAAAGCCGGTGAGAGCCTGTTTGAGCTCGTTCTTGTCGATAAACCCTGAGTTGTCCCTGTCGTAGGTGCGGAAGATGTTCTGCCAGTCTGTAATGTACTTCCAAACACCAGCAAACTCATTGAAATTCACTCCGCCTTTGTTCTCTCGATCAAACATAGCTGAAAAGGAAAAAAATGTTGCAATTTGGTCACCTTTAGATCTCAAATTCACATTTTGTTGATGTTTTATAATGCTTGGAAATATTGTTCTTGCTTTGCTTTTTGATATAATCTTTTCTGGCAAACAGACACCACTCTTTCTGTGTATCAGAGATTTTACTTGACTTAAAACCACTTTTATTAATGTATTAGTATATTATTAAATAGTTTTGTAACATTTTATTTTATTATGTCCTTGTTACACATTCCCTGTACTTGCACTAGTAATTACAATTAATTATTGATAATTACATGAAACCCTAAACCTAACCTGTATTGCAATTAAGTAATGTTACTTAGTAGTTAAATGAATAGTTTCACTGTAACAAGGACACCTTAAAAAGTGTAACCAATACTTTATGTAAATAATGTTTTTTTTTAATGCATGTAATTAACACAAAAGCATTTTACTGCATTAAAATAATGAAGCACAAATAAATGACTGCAGCAAGTGTCAAAACACAATGGTAAGATAATATGAAAATTTGCTTATAAAGTTTTGATGGATAAGGATTGTAATCAAGCTAAAGATGATTGCAGTGACATGTATGACATTTTAGGTGGATAGTAGTTGTGTTGAAGTGATATATGTTTTGGTTTTTAGGTATAGTAAAGTTTTATTTTAGCAGATTCTTAATGTTGTAAATTATAAAATGTGTATTTTGCAGCATTTATATATTATGTATCTGTTGGTCTTTTTTACCAGTTTTATCATCAATCCATTTTACCATCCAGTTCAGTCCATTATTATTATTATTTCAATTTCAGTTTTGTACTGAACACTAAAGACTAGACTTCAGACTAAAATAACAGAGTAACCCTAGCATACTGCCAAAACAAATTTTATCTCATGATTATACACATACATCAGAGACAGTGGTAGATTCCAGACGAACTGTCTGAGGTAAGGCATTCTCTGCAGATTCAGGAGTAACAAAATTACTAATTACATTAAAAACTGTCAAATAGGTACCATCTTAATAAATAAAATCACATATTTGAAGTAGGGCCGAACAATATATTGTTTGAGCATCAATATGACAATGTGTGTATCTGCAGTAGTCACATCACATGATTAGATTATTTATTAAAGATTAAATAAAACAATGATATTATTAAATATAATTTTTACAATTTTTAATACAATGATGAGGATGTTATTTTACAGTTGATTGTTCAATTTCTGTGCAAATACTGTTAGACTCCCCAGAAAACCATAAAGCACTTTTCTTTCATTTAATTTTGCATTTAATTTATCCAGATCCACCGCATAGAAAAAAAGACTTGATCATCCCAGTGGATTAAAATTAATGAAATCTTTCCAAATAGAGCTATTCAAATCATTTGGTGAATTGACATTAATATCGCAATATACATTGCAGTTAGGGCTGCACAATATATCATTTCAGCATCCATATCGCAATGTGATCATAAACCTTTATCATTTTGCAAATGTTTTTTGAGGCCTGTGACTGTGTGAGGGTTATAAATGCATTGAGGCATATTAAAAGTTTACCATTTTTAACTTTGACAAATTAATAACGATAAATTTTATTGGGTTGTTTATAAAACAAAGACTATGTTGTATTATTTTACATTTGATTATTCAATTACTATATACCTGTATACAGTTGCCTCCTCGGAAAACAATAAAACAATGTTCATTTCATTTGTATCTTTTTCTTTATTGAACTTATCAAAGCTTGTAGATTGTTTCTTATATTTTATGCACTGCTACATAGAATTATTCCAATCAATCTAAAATTATAATTTCTTTCCAAATGGTTATTCAACTCATTTAGTGAAATTGTAATATTAAGCACAAATTACGGCACAAATTAAGCCCTGCCTTTACAACAGCAGAATTGTGGCACTTTTTCTTTGAAAATCAGTAAAACAGCACATGCCTTTACTATTAACTGTCTGTTTGTGAAGCTAAAGCTATTTTAGATATTAATACTTTAATTAAGCAAGTGTATGTTAAATACATAAAAGTACAATATTACAAAAGATTTCCCATTTCAAACTAATTGTTTAGAACTTTCTATTTATTAAAAAATCATGAAAATGTACAAGAAAAAAAGGGCATTGCAATGGGGTATATGCACACAGACTTTTGATTTTCAGCCAGCCCAGGTCTTTCCATTACAAAATTGCCAGGTTTAATATCTGATTTCTTTAAAAATCAGTGATCTTCACTGCCTAATACATATACGATATGAAGTGGTTCTCAGACCGGACAAGAAGCACTGCATTAAATTCCATTTCCACCCCCACCATGTCTTTAAAACATGACAATTTATACCCCAGTTTTTCCAATGGAATTTTTGCGCTAGCCTACTGGTATTGACTGGTACACGGTCTTTCATCTTATTTTACGCTTGAACAACTAAATGAATGCTTAAGTCTATTAAACTGAATGTAATTGCAATTACATTTCAACATCGATGCTAGAAAAGCAACCTTGTGAAATTGAAAATGGTCACATTATGCTTTCACTGGAAGTTTAATCATTGGCTGAAAAACACTAGCTGTGGCATAAGCCCATTGTGTTTGATATTAAATTATGTTAAGCATCAAATCAGCATATTAAAATGTTTTTCTAAAGGATTATATAATTCCTGAATTTCAAAAAACTGAATATGAGAATCAGAAATACAAGAACATGAATAGAAAAAAGGGAAATATATTGCAGAAATATCATAAATTTGCCGATACTGTGCCCAGGTGTATTTACTCTCCTACAGTTCTGTAGTAAAGAATCATTACACACAGTCAATTAGTACTGACAAACTTACTCAGAAAAGCTCTGTCAGTTTCTGTTGCTTAAGTCAGAAAAAATTCTGAGCTACTGAGGCAAATGGCAACTATGTGATTCCAGTTTGAGCTGAAACAAACAAACTCTTTCTTAGCTAAGTGTGCTAATAGGAAACACCGCACGTTGTCATGGGAGCTCACAAACAAACAGGATTATGGGACAAAAGAGAGACAAAGCCTGCACTTTTGAGATTGCAAAACAATGATAATACTCACAAATAATTGATCTGACGGTCACAGGGTTGAAAGGTGTCCATGTACCTGGAGATGAAACAAAACAAATGAGTCTTCATATAAAAATAAATTATTAACATGACCAACAACGTTTGACCCTGAATGCCAGTCATTTCCATAAGCAAATCACTGATAAATGCATGTCATCTGCCCTGTTAAACACATAATACACTTCCAATGTATTACATTTACATTATGACATATTAAAGCGACAGTTATTAAAATATGAATATTGTTTTGTTACTTAACCCTATGACATTCCAAACCTATATGACATTCTTTCATCTGCTGAGAACAATAGAGAGGATATTTATAGGAATGATGGTAATCAAACCTTTTTGGTTACTTTTGTCTTCTATTGTACATTTCTCAGATTATCTTATTTTATGAACGTCATACAAGTGTGGAATGCGATGAGGACATACTTTTCATTTTCCTTTACGTTTTTAAGTTCCGTTAATTTCCCTTTAAGTAAAACAATGAAGAGATTGTGAATTGATTAAATATATTTATACAGATTACTTATTTCACTATTTTGTTCTGTGTTTGTCTTAAATGAGACAAATTTGTGAAAAGTATTATAGCACATTTGGCAATGCTCTTTATATAGGCCTCAAACAACACTGTAAAAAAAAAAGTTGACTCAACTTAAAATTAAGGCAACCAGCTTCAGCACATTTGAGTTTACTCAACTTAAATAGAGTCAAGTGAAGTACTTGGGTTGAAAAGTAGAGTCAAATCAAAAAGCTATGCAGAAAGTTGCCTTACAATTTTGAGTTGAGTCAACATTTTATTTATTTATTTATTTATTTATTTTACAGTGAATGTGTATATTTTTTTTCTATACAAACAGTAAATGCAAGAAAATAGATAAAAAAAAAAAAAACATTTTTTTTTTTTTTTTTTGCAATACCTCATTTGAATCTAAATGTATTATCTTCCTATTAAAGAGGCAAGGTAAGCAGAATCTTCCTTTAAGGAATATTACTGTTTTATAAAACTGTTTAAAATACATTTATATGTCTATATATGCCACTGAGAAATGGATAAAAATATTCATTGTCAAACTCAGTACTCATTTATGTTGTGCACTATAATTTCGCCCCCAGAAATTTCACTCTTGCCCCCCCCTAAAGATAGTTCTCAATCACCAACAAACAATAAGCAATTGCTTAGTATCCATGTCCGCTGTATGTGATTATGCCAAATTTACTTTAAAAAGTTAAAATAGCATCCATACTAAGCACTATAAAAAATTCAAGTTACACTATTTACTCTCCCTTAAGTGTTAACAAAACTTTATGAGCGTCTTTCTTCTTTCTTAACTTACACCTAAAGAAAATATTTTGAAGAAAGCTGAAATCTGTGACCACTGATCGCCATAGTTCCATAGTTCATAGAAAAACACGACTATGACTATATAGAAAATGATGACAAAATTTGCAGTTTGAAGTTTCATTTACGTGTCAACTATATCACTGTACACTGTAAAATATCTGGTAAATTTGCAGTTTCCATATTTTTGTGATTCATGTTTTATTGTATTTCTTTATTATTTATTTATGCATTTGAATTGCATTACGGGACCTTGATCTTTCTTCCAAAACATTAAACCTATAAAAGTTATAAAAGTGACTTTTTTAAACATTTTAATTTGTTTAAAGGGGTGGTCCACTACGATATCATATTTTAAGCTTTAGTTGATGTGTAATGTAGCTGTGTGAACATAAAAAATTCTTCTGAATGTAATACGCTCAAAGTTCATTGCAAAGGGAGACATTGGCTTTTACAGAGTTAGCTTAGCAAAGCATACAGCAAACAAATTTGGGAACCACAAAAAAAATACATCCATGTTAGTGAGATCACAAACGTTTCAGGTTACACACATTTACCATGCGCATAAACACGGCGCAGCAAAGGGGCATTGCCAGAGGCACTGTAATGTTGGTAGCGAGAAGCTCAAATGCGGTTCAAACGCTGCTATTTCCTCAGAGCTTCTTCTGTTCTGTATGTGGGCTTCCAAAGGACATGACACAAAGAGAGAAGTGCTTGCAATTAAATTTTGATTATGTTCCAGAGAATTCTAAAAAAATATAGCTAGCATTTGACAAAAGACAGCTTCCAGAATCTCTCCCAGTTCAGTGCTGGATTCGGCTTAAAATCTACTCAAAGAAGGAACATAATAGATGAAGCTGTGGATTATGAGCTACAATCTGCAAGTATTTTTATTTGTCAAAATTGATCTATTACATGCACAGTTTCTAGTGTTAGTGGTATGTTGCAAGGACATGAACAAGGATGTAAACTACGGGAAATGCTGTTTGGCACCATTAACAATTTAGATACAAATATATATTTATTAGTCAAACTAGGGATGTGCACAATTATTCGATTAATCGAAAGCATCAACGACAATCGAGCATGAAAACGATGATTGATTGGCTCTAAAATTAAATGACTTTCAATCTGCGGTCTAGAGGCGAGACCTGAACGCAGATCAAGTATAGGGGGTCATACACCAGAAGCGCCGCGTCGAATTCTAAACGTAGGTTTTTTTAGGTAAATACCATGCAAATGTGCGTATCTGGTGTGTGATAATTTCAGCTGTCATGTGTGTGCCATGTCTTGACACTCGACACTCTCTAAGCACCCTTGCCCAGAGGTACTGGGTGTTCCTGCAACTTCTGTGCCAGCTAAGCATGTTTTTTCCCACTGCTGGTCTAATTGTAAATAAACTTTGCACTCGGCTTTCATTGGAGCATGTAGACCGACTGATCTTTTTGAATAAAAACATGTAGTCCTTCCTTATGTTAAGTTTTATTAGCCATGCATGGTAAAATATTCAGGCTGTTTTAAGTTTAAGCAGCTTAGTTAAATTAGGCTGCCTTTATTTTATTTACTTCCACCGACTGATCATTTTGAAAGAAATGTTATTTTATCTAATCTTTAAGTTTTATAGCTGTGGTAAAAAATATTCAGGCTATTTTTATTTTAAGTTTACGCAGCCAAATTATGCTAGCTTCTAATTTTAGTTAGGCTACGTGCTACTTAACAGGTGTTTGGTTAATTTTTGGTGAAACTTTATTTTTGCGAACCTTTTACAAAAAAAAAAAAAAAAAACTCTTTTGATCCACATCTGTTGTGATGCTGCTAAAGTAAAAAATTGTTTTGGTAAAAATGTCAGTTGAATAAAATAACTGAAATGCAGAGTATCATGTGTGTTTTTATTGTTGTGGTCAACAATATAGAAAAAGGTGGGTTATAGTTTTAAAAATGGATCCAAAATATTTATAGTAATAATAAGACGCATATTGAAGGGGATAATACTGTAAAATAACTTTGGTTACTTTTTTTCTGCGGGGCTTCAGTTGCAGTTGTTTTAAAGTGCCCTGTAACGAGAGAACTGCATCCACTACTTTCTGGTTGGCATGTAGTTCAAGCTCACATGCATTTTGTGTAGATAAACACAATTTGTAATATAACATTTTTATATTGTCTCTCTAGGCTTTATGATTAATTTTTAATTATTAATTAATTACAATTATTATTCTAAATAATAACAGAAATCATCCTAAATGTAACTGGAAAAAAAGTAGACACAACTTGAGTGATATGCTAAGATATCTTAAGAAATCTTTTGCTTGAATATTAAAGACAATTCTATAGAATACAAAAAAATATATTTTATGTAATTATCTGTTGTCTGAGAATTAATGTTATTAAGTCTTACCTCCCTGATTCATCATCTCTCCTTTCTGCTTCATAGCCATATAGTCAAAATAAGATCATCATCATATTATAACTTTAGTTTTGTCGACTTGCAAAGCTCTCTGTGTGCCAACACCTCTGCATAAAGTTACTCCTCGGTTTCTCAGTACATAAGCGGCGTGTATTTATCGGCGTGCATGTAAACAACCGATATTTACAACCGGGGAGCAGAGCAGGCGCGTGAGGCGCGCGGGAATGGTTTTCTGCGCATATGCATGCATCAGTTTGCTTTCACCACCGTTGTTTCGGTTTTGCACATAGACAGAACAAACTTGCACATGCAAAATACGCCAAATGTGAATGGCCTCTAATGTCTTATTATTCTGGGATTACTAAATTAATACACTTGCATAAAGTAAATCATAACTCAAAGCTTTTACAGGGGAACATAAAATATATATATATATTTTAATTAAATGTTATTTAATTGTCGCTATGACGCACACACGCCCCACCTCTTGCTTAAGCCACACCCCAGATTAATCGAGTACTCATTTGTCGAACCTGTGGATTAATCGAAATGAAGAATGGTCAGAAATGCCCATTCCTAGGTCAAACCTCTGTAAATAGCCACAATTTTCAGTAGCGCTGCAGTGTCTCTCTATGCAGTCGCTTTCTGTGCGTTATACATCTCAGAAATGAACTCGCAAAAGATATGTGAACGTTTCATATTACTTACACATGCTTATTCCGAATATATATGAAAGACACTTGTCAGATTTTATTTTAGAGAGCAGGCGAGAGGTTCAGCTGTGTCCTCTGTGTCAATCTCTGTCTGATTTCAGGCTCAAACTAATACGGCTAACAGCTACTCTGACTAACAATGTTTGTGTACACAGCGCAAAAGTGTGTGCTTGTAGGGGCGTGACGCTTTTCATGATGATGTGGAGCTGATTCGCGAATCACAGCACATTATGCTAGCTGACCAATCAGAGCCTCTGAGGGCGAGCCTATCGGAGAAACTAGGAAATATGGACAGTCGTTTTCATGTCAGCTGAGTAGCTGTATATAATGAAAGTAAGGCATATGAAAAATAGTGTGATTTTTTTTACAAATGAAGCATGAGCACACATTGCTTTGCATCTTATAAACACAACCAAGCCTTAAAAATACACTCTAGACCACCCATTTAAAAAGTGATATATTGTCTGGGTTGGTGTTGTTATACATTTAAAAAAATATTTATTTTTGCTTGTTCAAACTACATATTTAAAATAAGCTGAATCAACACAATTCTTGAGATTTAATTGGGACAACTTATTTGTTTTATGTTCAAATCCACATAAAGTCTTAACGTGTTAGTTAACTTATCATTTGTGTTGGGACAACAAGAATGAAATGTGTGGATCTTGCATTTTTTACAGTGTATTACGCTACAAAACCTGCCAGAATACTTTTTTGTTATTTTACACACTTATTTCTCTATATATTTATTTCTTAAACATTATATTATTTCAAACTACTAAAATGTCAATAAGTCACTTTGGTAAACTGTAGAGTTGAATTTTCAACATCAAAAGTCAACAGGGCAGATGCAATTCACAACTATAAATAATGGAAAGATTATAAAAACAAAATTTCTTCAATTTTACAGTCAAAATGCACTAGGGAATCATTAACAATAAAACCAGGAACACACATTTAGTCATTCAGCTGTACAGTTTCCATTTCTTCATTGTATTTTGTAACATGTACAGTTTCCTTTGTGCCTTATTTGTAATACCTATGCTGAGATCACCAGGGAATGACTTTATGGCCAAAACTGTAGTAAAGTAAACAAGAAAGACCTTTCAGGTGTGTCAACAGACACACTTTACTGACCTTGAGGAACACACACTACATAGGTCACTCTCTGATCCCAGCCCAGTAAACCTCTCTTTCTGCTTGGCTGTAAATAACACTATCATTTGTTTGAGCATGCTTATAAGAACACCTATAGCGCGCAGCGAGCATGCTGAGAGTAACACACCAAAGACACAGGACTGAAATGTACAGCCGTAAAATAAAGCCATTCTTTCTTTGCAATGCTGAGTCACAGCCTCACACACCACACCACACACACACACACACACACACCACACACACACACACACACACACACACCACCACACACACACAACACACAGACACACACACAGACACACCAGACACACACAGACACGACACAAGAACTGAACCTAGAGAGAGAAGAAGGACTTGTACTAGTGAAGAAACAATCAGGCAATCAGAGAACAATCAGGATGCTCCTCAGATGTGGGACAGGCCAGATCAGAACAGGGAAGGGAAGAACAGAATGGGGGAAAAATAACCAGTGTATTGTGTGAGTGTGTTCCTGCAAAAAACACATTTTCCTGAGCCACCAAAGTCACCTTGACCATATTAGGTAGCCTGTTGGGGAAAAGTCACTGAAAAGTCACCATCACAGAGAGAATGGATGCTAATAGAGCTGGGCGATATGACAAAAATCTAATTTCACAATATAGCTAATCTCATATTCTGATAACAATATATCAGAATATACAGTAGTAACAATTGTTTAAATGCAATGAACTAATAGTTTATATTTACCTTATTCTTCACGTATGAGCGATTGGAAGACTCCAGCCTTTGGAACCTTTTTGGCTCAAGACTTTCAGTCTCATTCACTTCCATTGATATTTAGACGTTAAAAACAGCTTATGCTGCTTGATGTTGCAAACGCTCCGGTTACTAAGGTAACCCTCGTTCCCCGAGGGGGGTGAACGGAAATGCTATGTGGAAACTTCCACTATGGGGATTTCATTCAGAAAGCCAATCATCTGAAAGAGTATGTAAACGGGCCAATGAAATGCCAATGAGTTGGCAGCTTCAGCTTGCGCACCTGATGCTCGTTGCAATTAATTTGCTATAAGAGCCCAGTGCAAGCAAAGCCAAAGCATAATTTTTTTAGCGGAAGAGACTTTCACCTCAACAGCTTAGGGGCAATCATTATGGCGAAGGAGCATAGCATTTCCGTTTACCCCCCTCGGGGAACGAGGGTTACCTTAGTAACCGGAGCGTTCCCCTTCGGGAGGGGAACTTCAATGCTATGTGGAAACTTCCACTATGGGGAAATGTATGGAAAACGCATAATGATTGAACCTTACCTTCGCCCCCGATGAGAGGTTTGCCAGGCAAAAAAGAGAGCGTGAGCGCACCTGCGTCATCAGAGGCACGGTCTTCCAACATGTTCCCTGGCCCTTACTTATCCCACTTCAACAAAAGATTTACGGATTTAGATATATTTTTCGGGAGCCGTAAATGCGTCTAGAATAGTTTCTAGGAATTTAATATGACAGTACGTTGGGAATGCGTGCAGTCCCGATAGGGAGGACGCTACGGAGGCCACCTGCTACCCAAGTGGGGAGACTGGTGGCGAGAGAGCATATGGACTAGCCCTGAGAAGGGGGAGTATGCATATGAAATATAAGATGGTTAGCGGTGAGGGAAAGAGCACGGGTCCACCTGTGAGGGGGGACTGCAACCGTGGCAGTATAAGCATATGGGATCGCCTAGTGGGAGTCGCACATAGCAGGCACCTATACCCAGAACGCGGGCTGACCAGCAGACCAACAACGTAACGGGCCAGCGCCTGACTCCTCCGCTGAGTCAGGTGCTGGGGCCTCAGAGGAATACTGCAGGGTTCGCCAGCGGGAAACTTTACTGACAGAGCGAAAAAAGCGCACTATCTCTGTGTTAGAGAGAAGAGCGCAGCAAAGCGTTTTACAACACCTAACCAAATTTCTCATTCACCGCGTGAGGAATCGCTCCCCTCAAGATTAATAAATCTCGCAATAGGTGTCCGCCCAGCCTGCAGCTCTACAGTGTCTGTTAGAGAGGCGCCGCGTGCTAACGCCCAAAAGGATGCGCGCTTCGAGGAGCGCGCTCTCACTCCTGGGGGACACGCTCGCCCTGGCTCAGATGAGCGAGAGAGATGGCATTCACTGTTCAGTGTATGTTCCAACAATCTGTTTGGATACGGCACTTCCCTTCTGCCGATCACTGAACGCTGTAGGAACCTAGCGCACCTAGGGTGGGCGGGGGTCTCAGGTAAACGTGAAAGTTGGCCGGCCCAACACGCTGGCACATTTCGCTGACCGAAAAATGCCTCCAGATACCCACCCATTTGGTCGATGCGAACGCGACCAGCAGAGCTGTCTACCTGGACAGAAATCTTAAGATACTGAGTCGAGTGATCGAGCAGACCTCTCCTAAGAGAGATCTCCAAGTGGGTATGAGAGGGAAACAGGAATAATTAAAATCCAGTCTCGCGCCTCTGGGAACTGGATGATGAGACGATACTTCCCAGCGCACCGCCATCGCCGCATCATTAGAGCGGGGATGATCGTAACGCCAACCCCTCAGAGCGGAGGGGACAGCCTTAGCTCCAGTCAACTGAAGGAGGATAGCATCACTCTGATCTGGTATGTTCGGGGTTTCCTTCTCGGGGAAAAAGGAAACCACACAGCGAATAGACTCCACTTCAGGGGCATGCCTCGTAGAGGGTGCTCAGCCTGAGTGACAGTGTTAACCACCTAATCGGTAGGTCACTTAAGTCCTCCGCGCTCCATCGATGAACCGTACGTGAGGCATAGATCTGGGTGCGGGTGCCAAACGGTGCCTGTCCCCTGTTTCCAGGGGATGTGCCAGGGAGGGACCATCAAGAGGAGAGTAGAAAGCAGGTCCGATTGGGCCAGAGAGGCGCAATACGAGAGCTGTTCCTCGACCTCCCTGACTTTACACAGTATCTGTGCGAGTAGGCTCACTGGAGAAATGCGTATTACGCATGCCCCGAGGCCAGCTGTGTAGCCAGTGGGACTTTGCAGGGTTCGCCAAGTGGGGGAACTCAAGCGAGAGTGCACGAATCTCTGAATTAGAGAGGAGAAGGCGCAGCCCATAACAGCTGGCCAGTCATGGGGTGGAGTCTCCATTTTCCCAGGCGAAACTGCCGTGAGAGCGAAAGGGCTGCACGTGTTGAGCTCGGTGGGGAAGAATGGAATGCAGCGATTGCAGCCACGTATGACTCCGGGGGAGCAGATGCGAGCGAGCGAGGACAATGCAGCGAGAGCGGATACCCCCATGCGGTTGATATACGCCCACCGCTGCCATACTGTCCGTCCTTGACCAGCACGTTGTTGTCGTCCAGCATCGGTAAAAACGGGGGGGAGAGCGAGAAACAGCTGCCAACAGCTCTAGGCGATTGATATGCCAATGCAACTGGGTTCCTTTCCACAGGCCCGCGGTTGCATGCCCGCAACACACGGCCCCCAAGCCCGTGCTGGAAGCATCTGTCAAACGACAATCTTTCTGGACACCTGTCCTAGGAGGCACTCAGGCCTGTAGGAATGAGGGATCATTCCAGGGGCTGAGGGCGCGGCGACACAACCGTAAGTGACAGTCACCCGGGTGTGTGCCTGCGTGCCATGCGCGTCTCTGGGGACTAGATCGTGAAGCCAGTGCTGAAGTGGTCTCATATGGAGTAATTCCCGATGGCGTGACAGCGGCTGCAGATGCCATATGCCCCAGGAGCCTCTGAAAGTTTCAGTGGAACCAATATTTTGCTGTCGAACTCTCTCAGACAGTTCAGCATTAGCGGAGCGCGCTCTCCGGAGAGACGCAGCTGTCATGGTGACCGAGTCCAGCTCCAAACCGAGAAAAGAGATCCTCTGCACGGGGGGCAAGTTTGCTCTTTTCTCGGTTGACCTGAAAACCCCAATAGGTGGAGGTGCTGGAACACCTTGTCTCTGTGCATAATCAATTGCTCCCGAGAGAGGGCTAAAATCAGCCAGTCACCGAGATAATTAAGTATGCTGCGTGCCCGCGCCGAAGGGGCGCTAGGGCACCCGCCGCGAGCCTTGAAGACCCGCGGAGAGGACTTGTACTGCCAGGCTCGTCCTTAACGCAGACCGCAGAAACTGACGGTGAGGTGGAGTATGGAGACATGAAGTACGCGCCCTTCTGGTCTATTGCTGCAGACCAATCCCGAGGACGAACGCACCGGAGGATGCGCTTCTGCATCAGCATTTTGAACGGCAGCTTGTGCAAGACAGCGGTTCAAAATGCACAGATCTAGGATTGGCCATAGCCCACCGCTCTTTTAGGTACGATGAGTACAGGTTGTAAACCCGCTCTCCATCTCGGCTGTAGGATTGGTTAGGATTGCATCCTTCGCCAGGAGGACAGCAATATTCTCTTGCAAGACAGGGGAGGGCACAGGGCTGATCCTGGTGAGAAACACCCCCTTGAACTTGGAGGCCGTAGGCAAATTGAATCGCGTAGCCGAGACCCTCGTGAGCCACTGGCGAAGTGCGCCGATCCTCGCGAGCTGGAATGCTTTTCATCGCGTCCCAGACTGGCAGTATTCGAGCTGTCACATCCAGGGAAGGGAAAAATGCTCTCTCTGAGGAGCCCGGCCCCCCACCGGGGAGAGAGCAGGTTCCCTCTTCTCCAGATGGCCCGTCTCAGGAGTGCTTCGCGGTCCGTTAACCGGACTTAACGGCACCCTGGGACGGGGAGCGCTGGTTGCCTGTGAGGTGCTCTGCGCTGCCGCTGGCCGGAGGCGCTCTTAGCGACAAGCAGTGGATGTGGATGGTTCGGCGGGGGGGGGGCGGTCTTACATCCCCGCCGATGGATGGTCCATCGTATCCGACTGCACTGCCGTGAATTCCTGGGTGAATCCACCAACGGTGTCGCCGAACAGGCCAGACTGGTATATGGGGGAGTCAAGAAAGTGAACTTTGTCGACTCTGCGCATATTTTTGCCAGGTTTAGCCCGAGGTGGCGCTCCTGGACCACTAACGTGGCCATCGTCTTTCCCGGGGCACACGCAGCGGACTTGAGGTCCGTGGAGCTCAGTCGGGTGCGGTGGCGGGGCTTGTAACAAGCCTGGGTTCAGAACCACCCTCGTTGCAGCTGGGCCAGCGCGCACAGCATGGACCCTGGCGTGCAGGGTGGAAAGCAGCCTGCCCAACACGCCTTGTGACGGGAGATGAGGCTGATTCCAGCAGAAGGAGGCACCACGCAGGCCCGTGATGGCACTCTCAATCTGGGGAATTGGCTCGTACTCCTGGCTGCTCCACCATCAAGAGTGGTTGAGGCGGAAGGCCGCACGCAGATCAAGCAGAGAAAGGTGCCCTCAAGACTGCGTGAGCCCACTGTGCACTTCCGGGAAGAAAGGGGATGGGAGGCTAGAAGGTCTTGCCTTTTAATCCTCCACATACACCCATCTAGTCGGTCTGGCCGCGGGGCTGGGGGATAAACCATCTCCAGACCAGTGACCGAAACAGCCCGGGAAAGCACGGTTAATTATGTCTGTTTCAAGGATCGGCCGCCGCCGCGCTCACTCCCGAGGGGAGGGAGCGGAGGGGGGGGAAATCCTTCATCAGATCATGACAGCCCAACCTCCGATGCAGCGGTGACATCTGAGCCTTGGTGTCATCAAGTGAGAGGGCGGCCATCCGAGGATGGAGCGCTTCTCTCACTCGAAGCTTGGATGGAGCACGTGGAGGAGTGAGAGGTCTACAAGCCCGAGGGCGGCAGATTTTCTCTCACTGTAACCCTAAGATCTGCCCGAGTGCCCACCGCGGCACGGGGGACAACTGGGGTGGGTGGCCCTCCCGAAGGGGAACTGATGTTTTTCATATTATATCATTCTACTTTTTAAGTATAGTCATGAACACACTTGTTTGTGGAGCAAGTAGTTTGCAGTGGTGTAAAGTAACAAACTACAAATACTCAAATTACTGTAATTGAGTAGTTTTTTCTCAGGAACTGTACTTTACTATGTGGTTTAAAAAAAAGTTTACTTTCCCTTGAGTATTAGTGCTGTATCTGTACTTTTACTCCACTACTTCAACCTGCAGTCACTACTTCATGTATTCTTGTCCATGAGGATTGGCTGATACATCGCATCATAATCATAGAAAGTAATTGCATCATACTGAACAACCTCAAGACATGGGTGCTTTATTAATGCAGCAAGACAATCTGGAAGGCAATAAAGTGTCCAAGAAGACATCCAAAATCTTTACACGAAGTTGAAGGATGCTTACTTTATGATGACTGAAATCACCAAAATAGGTCTTTATTAGACTTAAAGTTTCCTTAAACAATAACTAAATGCAGTACAGAATGTTTCGTTTACACATCCCTACCATAACTGCAAAGATATGGACGTAGTATCCGTGACGTCACCCATAGGTTTCTGAACACTGCAAAAGAAGTTACAAGTAGGCACGGCTACCGTCGCCATTTGTTAGCACGTCATCGCACCAACGCGGATACCAAATAAGGACAAAGAGGCGGAGAGTGAGCGGAGCTACAGACGCCATGCTTGATTCTCAGCATTTTGGCTTAGACCTGGCTTAGACAGACTTTTACTTTGGGAGAACGTTAATACTTCATTACCTGCGACTCTTTTGTGTTCTGACCACATGTGCTTTGTTGTACACAATATCAATAAAGTGTTTAGACTTTTAAAAACACAGTTGTAAATACACTGAGCCACTAAACATTGTTCTTATGGACGTTTTTTGACAGGAGGAAAACGCGATTACTATTAAACATTTCAAATATAGTCTTTGTTAGTAAATGTAGGCTGTTTATAAAATCCAGGCATTACACTGTATGACAACGCTTCAGATGACTGTTTTATAGCCTACAGCTAATCAATCTGTCAGATTATGGAGTGCAATACTGGTCTAAAAAAAAACTTTTAAATGATAAATTATCTTAAATAAAACAAATACATTTATAGAGATGGCATGTAAGTATATAATTTCACTCACCTGGGAAATGGAGGCAACTTGAACGATTGTAAGCACAATTACTGCACACAGCATGCCATATCATCTGATAATTGCAGGAAATAATTCCAAAAGGCAAATGACTGAGTAAAGAAAACATTAACCAAAACATAAATATAGGGATGGGCGATATGGCCTAAAATCCATATTGCGATATACATTGCAGACTCTTGCGATAACGATATATATTGCGATATATAAATTATAATAGAACCATTTCAGAACAGGTTACATAGACCCTTAGGAAAGCCAAACTGCTATTTTTTTAAGAATAAAAGAAACGTTGCATGTCATTTGAGAACATTTTTTGTGCAAAAGCAAACTGTAATTAAACAACACAATGTTGCAGATAAAATAAACTAAATGTAGTGCCTTTTAGAAGAAAGACTTTTCTTTTAAGTCCATGGTTCCTAAATGCCAAGTTGCAGAGAACAAAAAAAACTGGTGTCTTTTTAGTTAAGGAACTTACACTGTACTGAAATTACTTCCAGTATTAAATTAGTCAAATAAAATTGTGTATTGCAGATACTTTAAATAAAAACATATTTCTAACCTGCAGCCTAAGGTAACACATTTGATTTTGAACATTTTGTTCTCCTAATGAAATTAAACTGTGTCTTGATCTGCTCTTTCTCTCTCTCTCTCCCCCTCACTCTCTCTCTGTCTGCGTGCTGCTGAGAGATTGAGACGCACCAGACAAAGTTTGCTTATAAAGTAATGCAAAAATGAATACAATTAATATCGAAAGCGAAGCAGATTCTCGGACATGTCCGAGGAAAATGTATTGTCACCCCAAATAATGAGCTGGATCAGTCTATTTAGTCTTCGTGCCCTTCTGTATCCAGCGCGTCTTTGTGGGTCTGCATGCAGAGCATGCGAGTCTGTGGCAGAGTGTTCTCAGTTTTCTCGCGAACACAGAACCGGCCGCCCCAATATATATCGGCCACAGCCAAATGGTCGCACTGTTGTTTATTCAAGATGATGCGTTGCAGCCGGCTGCAGCTCGTTGCTCTTAATTCGCGGGTAGATTGCGTCATCAAACATGCATTATCGCGATAGTGCAATAGAATCAGAATCTCTATCGTAGGCCAATTTTGTATCGTTTATATCGCATATCGTTTATATCGCCCATTACTACATAAATACGATGAATATGCCGAGCTCAGCGGCTAATTAGCCAGAATCAGCTGAGGTGACGAGACAGCGACCAGCGAGGGCTAGCTGTCACTCAAGTGGCCACGCCCTTAATTATGCAGACGTAATATAACTTAATAAAAACGAAACAGATAAGTTCTAAAAAAAAATTCACCCCCTCACAGTTGTCATGAAGGGTAATCTTCCGTATTGGCTTCCCTACGGAGAGCGGGAGGTTGCCGCTTGATCCCTACATGTAAATGCATCAGCCTTTTATAGCGTAATACTCACTTCCTACTACTCTTTAGTACTTTTAAAAGAGCTGTGTTTTACTCATAGTTTGAGTAATATGTACAACAGATACTTTTACTCTAGTAATTGGTAATGGTACTTTTAATGGTACTTTTACTTTAGTGCGATTTTTCAGTACTCTTTCCACCACTGGTAGTTTGACCGTTTATTATTCCTAGTCATTTCTTTAATTGGCAACTGAACAGGAAGTTCTAAAACAAATTAGCACACTTTTATATTGCAGAATAAGGTCAATACATCTGAAGTTAAAGTTATTAACCCTCTTGTGAAGTGCATTATTTCAAATATTTCCCCAAGTGATGTTAACAGACCACAGAAATTCTCACAGTATTTCCTTTTTTTCCTTCTGGGCACAGAATCCTGGAATAAAAGCTGTTTTTACATTTTTAAAAACAATTTTAAGATCAATATTATTAAAATAATAATTTTCCAGCTAACATAATAACCTAGTTATTATTTAAACTGCCCTTTAAGCTTCTATTCTTGCAGAATAACTAGTGAAATAATACATACTGTCATCATGGCAAAGACAAAAGAAACTAGTTATTAGAAATTAGCTATTAAAACTATTAGATTTGAAAATGTGTTGAAAAAAAAACGCCTCTCTGTTAAACAGCACATTTCATAAGCATTTTTAAATTAATAAAAATTTAAAAATAAGGCTAATAACTTTTAATTCAACTGTATATTGACCTCATTATTCATTCATTTTCTTTCGGCTTAGTCTCTATTTCAGAGGTCACCACAGCGGATTGAACCACCAACTATTCCAGCATATGTTTATACATAGCAGATGCCCTTTCAGCTGCAACCCAGAACTGGGAAACACCCATACACACCCATACACACACACACACACACACACACACACACACACACACACACACACACACGCACACACACACACACTGGCTAATTTAGTTAATCCAATTCACCTATAGCGAATGTCGTTGGACTGTGAGGGAAACCCACGCCAACAAGGGGAGAACATGCAAACTCCACACAGAAATGCCAACTGACCCAGCCAGGACTCGAAGCAGCGACCTTCTTGCTTAGAGGTGACAGTGCTAACCACTAAGCCACCATGCCACTATTGACGACATGTAAAGAACTATTTCTTTTTACATTTACTCAAAAATTCGCTCATCTGATCATATTTCTCACATTATTCAGGGTAAATGTTTGATTAAAAATGTAGAAATATAAAATAAATATAAATAAAAAAAAAACATTTTTTAAAAACTAATGATTCAACAGCAAAACATAAAAATTGTACCTTCAAGATAGCAACGTTCTCACAATCCTGTTATTCATGATTCTGTCTGCATTCCCATAATGACATGTAATATTGATCTCATATAATTTGTGACAAAGTATTACCATAAACAATGTATTTTGTGACTTTGCGAAATAAACGATAGAGCATAATATGAAATGATAGATTTTTAATTTTATATTCGATATATAGTCAAATTGCACTAGCTGCTAGTGGTGTGGACTGAAGAGGAGGACCTGAATTCAGGCACAAAGACGGGCCTATTTGCTGCACACTGGCTCCAGTCACCGCACTGCCCACTCTGGAAGGAATCATGGAAAAAACAGCCACATTCACATCACTCCACTAGACTGACTCTGCTGCATATAACAACACTGCATATGTTAACACAAGGACCTCTTTTCATATCATATTCAAAGGTCACAGCTGATAAAACAGCATTTTATGTTTAGAGACTAGACTTGAGGAGAATACATACTTGCTGTTTGGTTTTCTTGTTTTGTTTTTGGGATCTAGACACTGTTGTTTTTAAGACCCTGCTTTCATGACTTATATATTTTGCAGCAAAACATATTAGTATATATTAGTACAGTTAATGACCCAATTAAGTTGTAATGTTATTTTGAGAAAATCAAAGTAATACATTTAAGTTATAATAACTAATCAACCTTCTGTCCACTGGCATTTTCTCATTCATTCATTCATTCATTCATTCATTCATTCATTCATTCATTCATTTTTTTTTCGGCCTAGTCCCGTTATTAATCAGAGGTCGCCACAGCAGAATGAACCGCAACTTATTCAGCATATGTTTTACGCAGCGGATGCCCTTCCAGCTGCAACCCATCACTGGAAAACACCCATACACTCTCATTCACACACATACACTACGGACAATTGTTAGCTTACCCAATTCATCTGTACTGCATGTCTTTGGACTTGTGAGGGAAATCGGAGCACCCGAAGAAAACTCACACGAACAGAGGGAGAACATGTAAACTTCACACAAAAATGCCATCTGACACAGCCGAGGCTCGAACCAGCAACCTTCTTCTTCTACTACTTTGCTGTGAGGAGATCAAGCTACCCACCATCATGACGCCCCATTCTGTTTTCTCTTGTAATTAAACAGTTTTATTTTAACTTTTGGTAATTGGTGTAGTAACTTGCTGATTTATGACATGTGGGGTTCATTTTCTACTCAAAATGACACATACATACAGTTAAAGTAAAGCACAGAGAATACAGCAAAAGCTTGACTTAGGTCACTGCTAAACAGTTTCAGATAAAGTAAACAAATAAAGAGAATGTAAAATTGACTTGACTTTGCAAATTTGACCTACTTTCATATATTTACTTAAAAACTGAAGTGTAAAAACCTGACTGTGCATTTTACTTACTGTTTTTTCAGTGCATGAATGAAATAAATGGAGATATATCATAATAAAAGGGTGTATTTTCTATTCTAATGACCTAATGATTTACATATTTCATATTTATATTAGTTGACATATATTTGTGAAACTGTGAAACTGAAGAAACTCTGTGAAACTCTGAGGCTCTGTGAAACTGAAGAGTAAAGGAATACAGTTACTGTTAAAAAGTTAGTTTCTTTTTTAAAGCAGTGATACATGTTATCAATATAGTAACTAAAATAAGGGTTCAAACTATAAAAAAAAAAAAAAAATGAAATAAAATAAAATAAAATAAAACTTATCCCTACATACAAAAATGGCAATAATTTCTTACAATGTGTATTACACATTTAATACAAATATAAATAACATTTAAATATAATGTTTTTTAATGTCTAATCACCTAAAAACATTATTCACCTAAGGCATGGCAGGTTTATTTATATAGCACATTTCATACCCAAAGGTAATTCAAAGTGCTTTACATAAACAGGAATAAAAAAAGACAGTATAAGAAAATCAAAACAAGCAAATAAGCACAAACAGATAAAAACAGATAAAAATGTGTTAAAACAGGTAATAAAAGAATAAAAAAGAAAAGAAAGACATAATAGTGTGATCTGTTGGACGTGGCACAGTGCTCATTCAGTAAAGGCACAAGTAAACAGATGTGTTTTCAGTCTGGATTTGAATGTGCCTAATGTTGGAGCACATCTAATTAATTTTGAAAGCTGATTCCAGCAGCGAGGGGCGCAGTAGCTGAAGGCCGATTCACCCTGCTTTGACTGAACTAGAAATTCTCATTTCTTTGATCCTAAGGATCTGAGTGATATGTTAGGTTTGTATTGTATTCAGTGAGCATATCTGCAATGTATTGAGGTCCTAGGCCACTTAGTCCTTTATAGACAAATAATAATACTTTAAAATCTATTCTGAATATAACTGGGAGCCAGTCTACAGGACAGGTGTGATGTGCTCTGATTTTCTGGTTCTGATCAGAATTCTGGCCGCAGAGTTCTGGATGAGCTGCAACTGTCTGACCCTCTTTTTTTGGGAAGGCCAGTGAGGAGTCCATTACAGTAATCCACCCTGCTGCTGATAAAAGCATGAACAAGTTTCTCTAAGTCCTCACTGGAAACAAAGCATCTAATTCTTGCAATGTTTTTGAGATGATAGTAAGGACAAATTCAACTAAAAAATAATCAGTATAATGTTTTTTTAAAATGGACAACATTAAGACATCTTTATTGATCACTAAATTAACCTATGTGTTTCTAAAGGATATTATGACACTGGAGATTGAAGATCTCAGTTTAAAATTCAGCTGTCATTGCAGAGATAAATTACTTTTTTATTATTATTGTAAACAGTCAATTATTTGAAACTGTAATAATTTTTTCACATTATAATTGTATTGTATCTTTAAATCAAATAAATAAAGCCTTGGTATCAGCAAAAAAGACTTCTTTCTTTCAAAAAAGTCTCAATCACATCATGAGACATTGTTTTCATATTTTCAGTGAACTAATGCAAGGATTTTTTCTTCAAAATGTCACCATGTCACCATATGGAGTGCTGGAGAAAAAGAATAAACATCAGGCTTACTGAACTTTTGATTATACACTTTTCTCAAAGGTTAGACTTATTTAAAGGTCTTCAGAGTCACAATGGTAGTTCCATTTGATTAGAATCATTTGTATCATCTACAAACTATCATTTTCACAATTTAGTTTAAGCAATCTAATGCTGAATTTTCATGAATACCTGTCAACTAGACTTTATAGGGAGCTGATGTTTGGCAAGTCTTCATTTAGGAATTGTAAGGTCAAAATTCGGTATTCAAATCTGCTTGAGGCACCAAACTAGACCTGAAAGGAATAGACCAATCACTGTATTGCTATGAAGCACACTGTCAAATATGGCTAAAAATGCAAAACCTTGTCAAACACTGACGCCAAGTTTGAATTTTTTGGTGTATACATTCTGAATTAAATTCATTATGAATGATCATAGGAGTGCAATTATGAAAGCAACAAAACTGTAGTCAATGAACTGAATGGCTGTGACATGATAAATCACAGCTGCCCACTGCCACTGCCTCACTTCCCTTCCAGCAATGACCTCTGATATAAATCTATGTGAACAGCAGTACTCTAGCAAACGCCTGGACCAGCATCGTAGAAAATCAAGAGTGCATAAATATGTTGAGCCAGCTAAATGAAGGAGCTGAGAGGAGAGCACAGTTAACTGCAAAATAATCTAATTAAAACAGACACACTCATTATATTTATTTAGTTTGCTTATTTAGCAAACACAGCATAAAAAGGCTGTTTAATATCAGCAGTTTGTTTACGTGTCATTTGTCAGTGAATTATTTGTTGCATTACATCAACTATCCTACAATCCAAATCTGATTTTGAATTTGATCCAAAGTATATGAGCTTAACCAGATTTTACTGCTTTCTCAGGTTATCCCAGTAACTTCGGAGGTATGTTAGCTCTTTTAGCAACATGAAAAACAAACATTAAAATTCTCTGTAGATTTTTTTTATAGCCTAGAAAGAGTACAAACGTGCTTTCCTCATAAATCACTACAATCTGCCATGCACACATGCCATTCACTTTATCTATCTCACAAAGTTTGATGTAATCAATGAATCTGTCTACAGAATGCACACTTAGTTTTTTTATAATGGTAAGATTTTCCACATACAAGCACTGGGCACTGAACAAAACCACCTATTGAGTGGGGACTGAATTCAGACCAATGTAAGCACTTCTGGTTGGCCAATATGCTGAAGTCACAAACAGACACCTCTGAGATTAACTATGCTGCTTCAAAAACTAAAACTTTATAACAGAGAAATAGGCCGTTCATTCTGCTGTGGCGACCACTGATAAATCAGAAACTAAGCCGAAGGAAAATGAATGAATGAATGAATGAATGAATGAATGAATGAATGAATGAATGAATGAATGAATGAATGAATGAATGAATGAATGAATGAATGAATGAATGAATGAAATAAAACCTTTGATGTTCTCCCAGAGAAAAAAAAAAACACAAAGACAGACACACACAAACATAACATTTGTTTAAGGCGGTGTTTATATTAGTGCATCACCATTTTTGAAACAGTGTTTAAGAATTAAAACTCTCCTCGACACACTGGTGTTTTTCCTCTGCTCTAGAAAAACCATCCCTGTCCATACAATACAAACACTCTAAAACATATGATACATGACTATTCGCTCTTAGTAGGCATGCACATACAGTGCTCAGCATAATTAAGTACATTTACCCATTTTCATTTCCCATTTTGAAAATGAATATTTTTATTAATTTCTCAGTGAACATAGCCAATGTATTTTGGTGCATTTAAACAAAACAGATTTATTAAACATATATTTATTAAAATAATATTTTAGTCATCATACATATTTAGAAATTGAAAGAGAATACAAACAAATTCAAGCAAAATAAAGCAAAAGAAAATTACAACCTACAACTAAATTACCTTTCAACTAAATTTTTTACTTTTTTTGCTTCTCTTGATTTTTGTTCTATTTTTTAATTTGTATTTAATATTTTTCTATAACATATAAACTTGGGTGTACTAGTTTTTGGACCGTTATAAGTAATTTTGTTAGATAAGTTCCAGATTTAGCTGCAGTACTGACTAATCTAATGTATATACACAAATATAATATTGTATAGCTTCCTATTAAAAATATGAATTTAAAAGATTTGTGAGGGGTGTACTTGTATATGCTGAGCACTGTATTTTGCCGGAATCCATACTATCAGTTTACAGCTTGTGTGATGGTCATATGAGAGGGGCTTGATAAATCGAGGGAATTATACGTTAATAGTCCACAAGATCAATCAATGAATGTTTTTGGACAGCCGCACCTCTGCGTCCATCTACACCAGGGGTTTAGAGTTTAGTTCTTCAACACACTTTTCTGTAGATTTCAAACAAGCCTGAAAGACTTGATTAGTTTGATCAGGTGTGTTTATTTAGGGTTAAAGCTAAAGCAAATCCAATAGAAGCCGGAAAACATTCGCTAAAAAGGCATAATGGCTTATGTTTCCAGTCTGCCAGTACTTAGGAAAGGAGACCAGAGGGATATTTTTTTGTAAATGAACATCAATAGAGGACAGGTCAATAAACAGCTTTGTAAGGAAATAACTGGTTATTTAATGAATTGAAAGGCTGTTCGCTAAACTTCAACATGTTTTACACTAATCAACACATTCATGGTGAATCACTTGTATGTTTTACCCTGATAAAAATTTTCTTTTTTTAAGAGAAGACAGGAATGCTGTGACAGCTGTGAATTGTGAATGTTGGCCAGTGACACTAACGCCGTAACATGATTGGCTGAGGAGCCTTGTGGAATCTATGCTAGCCATTATGCTTTCTAGAATAGGGATTAATAATAAATTTCCATCTCCATATAGTTAAGAAACTCTCTGGCTAAACTGTGCAGAGCTGTTTGACACCCGTGGTCTACACCAGCATTTACAAACAAAAACAGGGTCTATATTGTATTCAAAATCATCAGTTTCTGCAAGTTATTAAAAGAACACAACAATACGGTTGCAGTTAACACTGTCGCCTCACAGTCTGCATGTTCTTCCCATGTTCGCGTGGGTTTCCTCTGGGTGCTCCGGTTTCCCCCACAGTCCAAAGACATGCACTATAGGTAAAATTAATAAACTAAAATGCCCGTAGTGTATGAGTGTGTGTGTGTGTGTGTGTGTGTGTGTGTGTGTGTGTGTGTGTGTGTGTGAGAATGACTGTGTATGGGTGTTTCCCAGTACTGGGTTGCAGATGGAAGGGCATCCGTTGTGTAAAACATATGCTAGATAAGTTGGCACTTGGCAGTTCGTTCCGCTGTTGCAACCCCTGATAAAAATAAAGGAACTAAGGGATGAATGAAAATGAATGAATAAATGTATAAACATACTTTATACTGACCTCATTTTTAAAACAAATCTTATTTAATA
>LR812542.1:15073561-15458561 GCA_903798195.1 Danio kyathit
GCTGCATAACAGCAGCTGAAAGACATTTATACCTGTAATTTTCATGGCTGTTTTTGACAGATTTCACAAAGACTTCAGCTACTTCTCAGTTGTCTTTTTTGAAGCTGCTCTGAAACCTGCCGCTTGTGTGGCAGCTGCGTTCAAAAAAGCTTCCATTGCACAATTTTAAGATGTTCACTTTTGTTTGAGTCTTCTTGACTCTGTTTGGTTAAAAGAGCATTTTCAGCTTGAAATATTGAGAGATACACATACAGTACTTCAAACGATAGAGTGCAGACATATTGAGATATCTTCAGCACATAAGGACTGAAAGTCAAACCCCTGGCATGACTACTGTGTCCCTGAGGAACATTCAGAGACTTAAAGAACACAGCAATGGACTTTAGCAGTGCTGAAAGGCTTGACCTGACCACCGAACCACTTATAAAAGTACAAGATGCATGACGGCACTAAACAACATGTGGCAAGTGATGTCAAACTTCAACAAAATACACAACTAAGGATCAATGGTATACTTCTTTAAAATACCATCATGTTTCATTATACAGTTCTTCAGAATACTGTAACGGGTGAAAAGTATAGAGTGCAGTCGGGTTGGGCAAAATTACACTGAAATGTATTTAAAAAAAAATAGCAAATATCTCAATTTTAGGTGTATCAAAATGAACTACAAAATACAGCAGCCAAACATGTATCAAAATAAAATACTGTACTTTTCTATTTTAAAAATACTACAAAATACTTTTGCAAGAGAGGATGAACTTTGCTTGCAAACCTTCCATCATTTGGCCTATTCAAGCAGTTCTTTCATCATTAAAACTGACACTGTGGCATAAACGATGTTTGATAGCAACAGCTTTTCTCTGACCATGTTTTAGCAGATACTCTGCCACCTTGTTCACCTCTACTCCTACTGTACATGAGTAGATATCTATAAAATGTTTTACTTGTGTTTCTTATTTATTTGGTATAATTTTTTTTGTACAAATGTTATACAGAAAGTCCTGTTTAATGCAGATAATGAGTTGGAACATACTACTATATCTGTTGATTACATTTTAACACATTATGTGGCAGTTAAAATTGACATAATATCTGTACAATGATTATTCAACCTCTTAAAGGTGCAGTAGATGATCTGCCAAAATGCTAACCGGTTAGTATGATATCTTTAAAACACAGTCCCACCCCTGCCGTCCAAAGCCATGCCTCCTGAAATGATGAACGCCCACCTTAAAGATGACAGTAGACATTAGGGAAATGATTCCCTTAGAATTCCTTACCTGTGTCATTCATGTCCACTGAGGCTTTTCATCAAGTCTGGACTCCTTACTTAGACCTTATTGATGTTTCTTTAAGCTGCATTTTGAGTTATGGTATGTCATAATTGAATTAATGTATTTTATTTCTTTTCGAATGAAAAACTGTTTTATATCTAGTACGCTTTCAGTTGTAGTTAGCAAGCAAAACTTAATGTGTATCATTTCATGCGCGCACGGATCGCTGGTCTCACTCTCATGCGCTGTCCTAAAGCGACTCCTGTATGCTTAGTGGCTGGCTGGCTGGCTGAATGCGGAAAGTACACTTAATACTAAGCTATACTTACATGCTATTTCAGACCAAATATCCAGAGTAGCATGGTAAACAATATGGGGAGCATCATTGTTCAGAAATGAATCAATGTGATGTTAAAACCAACTTCAACAGGCTAGACAGAATAGCGCTATTTACTTATGTTTTGTTGTTAAACTAAATAAAAATCTACATTATTGATGCTGTAAAAGGTACCTTAAGAAACTGAAAATAGTCACATCAATCTTTTGCCAGAAGATTTCAGTGGCTGAACAACACTTCTGTGCATATAACCCATTCGTAAAACAACTAAACCTACATAAGCTTTGCGTGACTAAAATACTTTTAAAACATAACTTTACCTGTCTAAAAGAAATACTTCAGCCATGGTGTCATCCTTCCTCCAGCATGCAAAAGTAACTCAATATTAATTCAGGATTTTAAAAAGTTTTTATTCAGCATTTGTTTTTACCACTGTCATTTGCATACACTCGACCGCAGCATGCGTGCACAGACAAACGGCGGATCTGCGTAAATGGCTGCAGTTGTACAAATCTACATTTCGTCACCTTGGAATTATAAGGTTCTATCTGCATTCTGAATGATTTTGAGATATTGAGCTTCAAAGTTTTTGCATTCCATAGCAAACAGTATGTGTGTAACATTTGTTTTTTTAAATAAAAAGTCTTAAAATGTAAACAACTTAAGAAAAAAACATCCTATAATGTAAATAATTTGTCATTTAATAAGAAAATGTCAATAACTCAATTTTGACAAAAATTATGGAGAACTGTCAGCCTAACAAATTTTAATTGGATGAACATTTTTTAGTCTTATGCCTTACCCAGAATATAAAAATACATATAAATACATTTAGATAATTTACTTTAATCATTACTATTGGACTGTGTAGAGACTGTCAACCAGCACAACAAAAAATGTTTCTGAAGATAATCACCTACTGCACCTTTAACAGTCTTATATTTTAAAAGAGTGATATATGTAGTGCTTTTTTTTTCACAGAATTTTTTATTTGAAAATTAGTTTTGGGTTTTTTTCCTCTTCAATACTCCTGATTTCAATAAACCTAATTTCTGAAAACTAAAAACTCTAGTTTTAGTAATTTCCATATATAATTTCCATATATAATTTCTTCAATGGACAACATAAAACATGATATCTCAAATTACTAAATACTGACTTGTGCTTTTTTTTTTTTTTGCAAATATCTCTTCATACCCGAGTCGGGTGTTTTTATAATAATAATGATAATACTAATGCCTTACATTTATATAGCACTCTTCTGGACACTCAAAGCACTTTACACATTTTTGGGGGGAATCTCCTCATCCACCTTCAGTGTGCAGCATCCACCTGGATGATGTGATGACAGGCATATTGTGCCAGACCACACACCACTTACCAGCTGATTGGTGGAGAGGAGACAGAGTGATGAAGCCAAATATTTTATGGGGATGGTTAGGAGGCCATGATGGACAGAGGCCAGAGGGCAAATTTGGTAAGGGTGCCAGGGTCAAACCCTTACTCATTTTCAAAAGGCATTCTGGAATTTTTAACGACCACAGAGAAGTCAGGACCTCAGTTTAATGTCTCATCCGAAAGATGGCTCACTGAGCAGTATAGTGTCCTCATCAATACACTAGGGTGTTAGGACCCACACAGACCTAGAGCTGCGCGATTAATTGTTAAAAGATCGCGATCTCGATTCGATGCCCTAGACGATCTTAATCCAGCATTTCTACGATTCTTTCAATCATATTTTCAAGTTCATGAGAGAAGAAAGGCGGCCGCACAAGTCTTCACATTGTATTACAAACGTAGCTTAGCAACATAGACACCTCCAAATAGCGTTGAAAGAGTCACATATTGTATATATAAGGTATAAATCACCCAAAAATGTCATTTCTGTCTTAAGGTAATGATGTATTCATGGCCGCGAAATCACACGTGACGTGAGCTGACCGTGTCGTGAGCTTTTACCACAGAGAGGGCAGGCGCACGCCTGTGAATGAAGTATACTTTAGTAAACAGAACCTGCATAGGGTGTGAATAACAGGTAATAAAGTTGTATATAACATACAGTTTGTGGTAGAGTGATAATTTGGGAGCCAATGAACCAATTAGCCAATGAGTATGAACCGCGTTTAGCAGTGAAAATGAAACCTAAAGCACGCGCACATCATTTAAATGATCATATCGCATTTTAGAGTTATGATTACGACAAGCATTTAATATGTTTTCCTTTCATAGCAAACACAAAGTCTTGTGCATGAGAATAAATGTTTAACAGTGTCAGTATAACTACTCTAGCCTGTATAAAGTTGAATATAATGCAAGAGGGAATCTGATAATGACAGATGTCTGATTTTCATTCATTCATTCATTTTCTTGTCGGCTTTGTCCCTTGCGGGGTCGCCACAGCTGAATGAACCGCCAACTTATCCAGCACGATTTTACGCAGCGGATGCCCTTCCAGCCGCAACCCATCTCTGGATGTCTGATTTTACCAGTAAAAAAAATGGTCTAATAATGTTGTCAGTGACAGATTGCAAGCATATGTCTCAAACACAATAATTCAACTTCAGATTTATTAATGGTTGTGTTCTGATGTCATCACTTTACTGTGCATTAACCTTTGATTTACACCTATAGAATCGTGAGAAAATAGTGATCTTTATTTTAAGCAAAAGAATCGGGATTCTCATTTTTAGCCAGAATCGTGCAGCTCTACACAGACCACAGCTGAGCACCCCCTGCTGGTCTCATTAACACCACTATCAGCAGCAACACGTGGTCTCCCATCCAGGTATCGACCAGACGAAGCCATGCTTAGCTTCAGTGGGCAGAAATGCGAGAGTTGCAGAGAGCTAGCTGCCGGCTTTTTGACTAGGCTTAATAGACTAATGTAAGTGCTATATTATTAAATATTTGTTTTTTTAATACAGTATATTGTCCCACTTTGACATCTTTAGGCAGACATCTTACCTCTTCATTAACTATATTACTGGGATTTTAAACAGCCAGTGAAGTACTGTAGGTATCACCACTGTAGGATTTATATGTGATGCATAGTTTCCTTCCATACTCCAAGCATTAACCACCTTCAATATAATCAAATCAATTTTCTGTTCGGATCTTAAGCCTAGACAAATAACTGAGAAAGCAAACAGAAGTCACATTTTTATGATGTCATCATGCAAAGTTTTTACAAAATATTTTACAGTATTTTCAAACTACATTTGAAGTATTTTCAAAATACAACCCAATAGCCAGTATTTTGATACAAAATCTTATCAAAACCCTATCAAAAACAAATTACAGACTACTGTTATTTTGTATTTGAAATGCATGCATCATAAATACTGCCAATCCCTGAGTGCAACAATGGTCTATGTACGACAACACAGCATCGCACTGCAGCAGAAGTGACAGGAACATGCAGAAACCATTGAACCGTTCATCTTAAACTCACACAGTCAGCTCTCAAGAACGATAACAGACTTCCCTGCTAATTCTGCACCTCATTGAGACAAGTACTACATCAACCTTACTGCTCAGAGGAGATAACAGCTTGAGAAAGAACTCTGACCCACTTCTGCTGCAAGGCCATATGCTCATGAAGCACAAAAGTTGGAGAAGTACTTGGCTGAGGCACATAAAGGTACAAATCTCACATCGATTTTGGCCTGTTCGGTCTCTCAGTTTGCATTTTACATATGAATAACATTAATTTAAATTTGTGAACTACACTACACTTTTTGTTTGAATATGTCAAAAAAGATCTCTATTTTTATTAGCAATAAATTGAGCAAAAATTAACTTTGCAAAATTACAAAAATGTTTAGATTCTTTTGAACTTTCTATTCGTCATGGAAACATAAAAGAAAAAATATATTAAGGATCATATTACACTTAAAACTGCAGTAATGACTGATGAAAATGTAACTTCAACACCATTTGAATTGTTTGTTTATTATTTTTGCCCACAATTTAACATTAACGGTAGCATACATTCAGGCTGCAGAATGTACAAAGTCTGAAAGAGGTTACAGTATATATTTTTATAACTTATATATTTTAAAACTTTACATATTCCCAACAGGGAAATTTTTGTGGTTTATCATCATAGATATATGCACTAGATATCGCATACGGACCCTGAACATGCATCAATACCGCTGCCACATTTGTACAGTGCTCCCAGGACAAAAGTCATTCAACCACACTAGTCAAGACTAAAGCCAATGTGAAGATGCTGGACCTTTGCGTTGCGTACGGGTGTTGTAACAAGCAAACAAACAAAACAAATCATGAAGGCAGAACATTTTATAGGTAAGATTTTATTTTTTACTATTTTATATGATTCAAACTTTTGTGCTAAACAAGTAACGTTTTTGAAGATAATACAGTCACTTACTGCACTGACCATAAGGCAAAGTAGCACCAACTTGCACTAAATACTAGGCGTATGCTAGTTTTGTTGAATAAAATCAGCAAACAATGCAAATGAAATATGACAACAAGACGCTGTGGTTCCAGAAACTTGTATTTTTGTCGGCTAAGTGAAGTAACTGCCAGTTTTTGAAGAACTTACAAGGGTGCCTGATAACATAACAAGGCCTGTGCCTAAATTATTGAATATTATTAATGTATATTACCATTTAGATCAGAAAGGTGGATAATATGCACATTGAGATGCTGTGGGATATCAATTGTTCACACGAGTTGTTCATAACGAAGATTAATTCTCAGATTAATCAATCCCTCTGTTATTAGAAGTGAAAGCGGAAGAGGGGTGTGTTTCAGGACCTGCATTAGATCATATTTTAACATGGAGGGAGGATAAAACATTTCCATGCACACAAACACATGTGTGTTTTGGCAATGCCCATGCAGTCACTTATCCATCGATGTAAAAAAGTGATGTAAAATTATAATTTTCGGAATTTAAAAGCACAACAGTCTTTGGAAGCTGCATCACGGAAACCAATATTTTACAATTTTTTAAAAAAAATTCATACATTCTAGGCCATTATATATTAGGCATAATTATATATACAGTTGAAGTCAGAATTATTAGCCCCCCTGTTTATTTTTTTCCCCCAATTTCTGTTTAACGGTGAGATGATTTTTTTCAACACATTTCTAAACATAATAGTTTTAATAACTCATTTCTAATAACTGATTTATTTTATCTTTGCCATGATGACAGTAAATAATATTTTACTACTACATATTTTTCAAGACACTTCTATACAGCTTAAAGTGATATTTAAAGACTTAACTGGGTTAATTAGGTTAACTAGGCAGGTAAGGGTAATTTGACAAGTTATTGTATAACAATGGTTTGTTCTGTAGACTATCGAAAAAATTAATTGCTTTAAGGGGCTAATAATTTTGACCTTAAAATGGCTTTTAAAAATTAAAAACTACTTTTACTCTAGCCAAAATAAAACAAATAATACTTCCTCCAGAAGAAAAAAATATTATCAGACATACTGTGAAAATTTCCTTGCTCTGTTAAACATCATTTGATTAAACATCTGCTCTGCATCTTGCTCTGTTAAACATCAATATTTAAAAAGGGAAACAAAAATTCAAAGGGGGGCTATTAATTCTGATCTTAACTGTATATATTGCGATTGTGATTTTTAAATGTATTACATTGCTTTGCAAATGTTTATTATTACCATTTGTTGAGTCACTCCATACAATTTGATAGAGCACTTGGACCCGGAAACCATTTCGTGTGACGTCACACTTAACAAGCGGATTAGCTACATTTAACAGTATTTAGACAGATCCCAATATTTGATAGAAGGGGGAATATTAAAAGTAAAAAACAGCAAAAACAGATCAAAGAGTACTTACATAGTCTGACCTCCTCAGACCAAGCAATGTTTCTGAACAATTCCTTTCACTGAACATTTGGTAAAGAAAAGGATGCTATAGATTTAGAACTTTTTTGAACCATAATCATAGAAAATGCACTTAAACGATCTGAAATTAATGATGGTCATTGCATCAATGAGAACTTCATCATACAAAATAACCCCCAGAAAAACCCTTTGTAGTGGAAAAACCATGAAATTGTGCTACATCATACGGCCAATAACCATTGTTGACAAAACCATCAGATGACTGTTGAAGGAAAATCGTACTGTGTGCACAAGAAAAAAAAACTTTGATATTCTCTGAAATGAATTTAGAAGGCTGTTGCTAATTTTGCTAAATGATAAATAAAGACTAAAAAGTAAGAAAAAAAGCAAAAATACGTGAGAAAAAACACACATACCATTTGATAATGCCTGCTGAAGCTCTGTGTCTGATATTGCCCCGCTCCTGTCTTTATCTACCCTGGAGAAAACAGAAAAAGTGTTGATCATTTACTAGCCAAAATAATGTAATTCCTGTTTTAAAAATGTTTGCTTCATAGTGAATGAAATAGAAGAAGAGACTCAGCCTGGTCAAATAAAACTGAAAGTAAAAGCTTAGAGAACTATTCAGAGTCTAGGCTTTAAAAATACATATTTTAAAAAGACAGAAAAACAAGACATTTTAAAAGCATTTTGTCTTTTGAATTTACATAGATACATTAGAAAAGAGTCTCTTGTGAAGCCATTTGATTTGTTCTTTCATTTCCTCACATATTCATTCATTGATGTTGTGAAGATGCAGCCATATGCTGATATTTTTATGATTCATTTCAACCTAGGCATGTCAGCAATGACTAAAAAAGAGGGAAAGTCTTGTCTCACATAGAGCGAGTGGACTATTTCTGCTGTTGGGAGTGTCTTTTCCATTACACATGCCATAAATCGTAAAAAGGACACATTTCCATTACAGGCCTTTTAAGCTGCAATTTAAAAGAATGTTGTTCTGTGTGGAAATAGCAAGTATTATTTGGTGTGTTTTGTAATAAAGATTACGGTAGAAAGGGGAATAGTTTTACAAAATCCTATGCTACGATACTGTGAAATAAGCACAAAGTAATATTTGTTAGCATTAGCAGTAAGCATTAGCACACTAACAAAACCCTAGTATTTCTAGACAGCTGGAGAAAAAACATATAGAAAAACAGAAGTGACAGGCTAGAGAGAGGCCTCCTCAATGACTTGGACACCTAAAACCCTGAAAGAGAGTTCAGTCTTGGTCATAACCACAGTAAACTGTGAAAGGAATGTCTGGTTGGACTGTTTATCCAACAAGATCCTGCCCAAACTGGGCAATATATAAACCTGTGACTCTTATTCACAAGGAATTCTGAAACAACCGTCAACTTCAGTTACTCTATATGTATGAGTGAAAATGGATAAGAAGTGGTTTGAGAATCATTTGTTTTTATTTACGAGCTAAACTAAGCCAGAGCTTTCATTCAAGGAAACTATGATCAGAAACATGTGGGTCATTAATCGCTTTTTCCTAAAAGGAAAGTGAGAAAAAATACTAACTATGTCTACATTCATTCCACTTTCTCAGAAATTAGAAACAGTACCTTTGGTTTTCCCAGTGTTTTAGTAATTGTATGAAAGTAATCACACAGAATAACAACCATACCACCTGGGGCCCCAGAAATTACTAAGGAAATACTAAGGTGAAACATGAGAGAACACCTTTGGAATAAAATAATGCAGCTGGAAGTGCCTCCGCCACATAAAACATATGATATGCCAGAGTAATTGCCAATTCATTCCATTGTAGCGACCCCAGATACATCAGGGACTAAGCCGAAGGACAGTGAGTGAGTGAGTGAGTGAGTGAGTGAGTAAAATAAAATAAATAAATATCTTAAAAAGAGTAAATTAAAAAAAATATATATATATATAAAAAATCTATCTATCTATCTATCTACCTATCTATCTATCTATCTATATCTATATATATATATATATATATATATATATATATATATATATATATATATATATATATATATATATATATACAGGCAGTGCAGAATTATTAGGCAAATGAGTATTTTGACCACATCATCCTCTTTATGCATGTTGTCTTACTCCAAGCTGTATAGGCTCGAAAGCCTACTACCAATTAAGCATATTAGGTGATGTGCATCTCTGTAATGAGAAGGGGTGTGGTCTAATGACATCAACACCCTATATCAGGTGTGCATAATTATTAGGCAACTACCTTTCCTTTGGCAAAATGGGTCAAAAGAAGGACTTGACAGGCTCCGAAAAGTCAAAAATAGTGAGATATCTTGCAGAGGGATGCAGCACTCTTAAAATTGCCAAGCTTCTGAAGCATGATCATCGAACAATCAAACGTTTCATTCAAAATAAAGTCAAGCGTACAGCTGCCAAGATGTCAAGATACCACTTGCCACCAGTTTTGCCATATTTCAGAGCTGCAACATCACTGGAGTGCCCAAAAGCACAAGGTGTGCAATACTCAGAGACATGGCCAAGGTAAGAAAGGCTGAAAAACGACCACCACTGAACAAGACACACAAGCTGAAACGTCAAGACTGGGCCAAGAAATATCTCAAGACTGATTTTTCTAAGGTTTTATGGACTAATGAAATGAGAGTGAGTCTTGATGGGCCCGTGGCTGGATCGGTAAAGGGCGGAGAGTTCCAGTCCGACTCAGACGCCAGCAAGGTGGAGGTGGAGTACTGGTTTGGGCTGTTATCATCAAAGATGAGCTTGTGGGGCCTTTTCGGGTTGAGGATGGAGTCAAGCTCAACTCCCAGTCCTATTGCCAGTTTCTGGAAGACACCTTCAAGCAGTGGTACAGGAAGAAGTCTGCATCCTTCAAGAAAAACATGGAGCATTGTCCTGCATGAAAATCATCACATGCGTCCAAGTACTCCACAGCGTGGCTGGCAAGAAAGGGTCTAAAAGAAGAAAAACAATTGACATGGCTTCCTTGTTCACCTGATCTGAACCCCATTGAGAACCTGTGGTCCATCAAATGTGAGATTTACAAGGAGGGAAAACAGTACACCTCTCTGAACATTGTATGGGAGGCTGTGGTTGCTGCTGCACGCAATGTTGATGGATTCTGTCAGTGTTTTGATCTGTTTACTATGGATGGCAGGCTTTTGAGTGTCCTTACAAAGAAAGGTGGCTATATTGGTCACTGATTTGTTTTTGTTTTGTTTTTGAATGTCAGAAATGTATATTTGTGAATGTTGAGATGCTATATTGGTTTCACTGGTGAAAATAAATAATTGAAATGGGTATATATTTGTTTTTTGTTAAGTTGCCTAATAATTTTGCACAGTAATAGTCACCTGCACACACAGATATCCTCCTAAAATAGCTAAAACTAAAAACTACTTCCAAAAATATTCCGCTTTGATATTAATGAGTTTTTTGGGTTCATTGAGAACATGGTTGTTGTTCAATAATAAAATTAATCCTCAAAAATACAACTTGTCTAATAATTCTGCACTCCATGTATGTATGTATGTATGTATGTATGTATGTATGTATGTATGTATGTATATATATATATATATATATATATATATATATATATATATATATATATATATATATATATATATCAGAGAATATTATAAAGTGTAGATATATAGTACACAGTAATAAAACAATTTTTTTGTTACAGTAATATTTGCCATATATTTGTAATTATCCCATAGTAGGTCTATAAATTGGGCCATTATACATATCCTTAATAAATATATAGACGGGTAGCTGTTTTTGTAAACATCATTACAGTTCCTTATAGAATACTTATGAAATTTAACCGTGGCCTTGCTAAAGTAAGCATTTAACCATATATGGACAGATAGTTGTTTTAAACATATCATTAGTTCTAGTTCATCACATAATCCTTATTAAAATTAACCATGGTTTTAATAGTAACCATGTTTTTAAAATAAATAAAGTGTACCATGCTGTGTGTGTGTGTGTGTGTGTGTGTGTGTGTGTGTGTGTGTGTGTGTGTGTGTGTGTGTGTGTGTTTGATTTCCCTTTTATATACCTATAGTTTCACCACAATTAGAAATACCGTGTTAAACTATGGTTAGTGACAAAACATATTAACTTGTGGTTACCATGGCTTAACTACAAAAAAAGTTTTGGTTTGGTTTTGTTTTTATATTTAGGAGAGTAGAACCATGGTTAGTTTTTATAGGAAAATGATAATCATATTTTGGCAGTATATGTGACTTCTAAAAGATGACAACTCTTGCAAGAAAAAAACAGCATAACAAGCAACTAAATGAAACTGTATACATGACACTTAAACATAATGCTGCCAAAATATGCCCTTTCAGTTGATTATTGTCATGGAAACTCTTAATGAACACATCTGACTCACATGTAATATATGACAGATAAACACTGGTGACTCACGAGACATTCCCAAGTCATATGACCAAGGGACGATCCTTTCATTTTGATAATGAGAATATTATTTTAACAGAAATGTTGCTAAATTACACTGACTAAGTTGAATCTGTTTGAGCCATTAATTCATATTATATTAGTGATTTGAGTGTTTGAATAGAACCGCAATTGTAATAGCGGTCGGTTGTCATTACTGAGTTCAAAATAAAGTTTAACCGGGCTACTTTAAACTTGACAAGGCATCTTATAAAATGCAACGCTGTCAAAATAGGCAGCAGATACGTCACTGTGTGTAAATATATCGACAAAACGAAAAAGCGCGACTACAGACAGCGAGAAGAAAGTCTCGTGTGAAGGGCCCTTAAGAGTGAATCCTCTGCAGTATTACATAATTCATTACTATAGAGACGAGCAAGTTAGTTAAACCAAACCAACTCACTCTCGCTCATTTATATGCGTGCGCGTGTATACAGGAAGATCGTATGGGGTTCGAAGCTGCCACAAACTATGCAAACGCGTGTTTGTGTTATTTTCTAATAAAAGAAATAAATAACTGCATGACTTGACTTCATGAAAAAATGAAAGCTAAAGACAGAAGAGTCTGCTTTGACATGACAAGCAATGGAAATACGTCAGAAGTAACTTCGAAATATTACAGTTTACAAACGTCTATGGAGTTTAACAATTAATTTCAGATCTACTTGTACGTGACTTGCAAGGACACGCTCTTTCCTGCTGCGCTTGTCAAATCGACAGGCATTCAAATGCGGAATCGGTGGTCGTGCTCTCACTCACCTCTGAAATATATTCCATAAAAAGCCCTGATCCGGCGGCGCGCTGTTATACTGAGGCGGTCTGTACTGGTTATGATATGCCATGTCCACGGTTTGCCCCGGTAAACGCTCTGATATGCTCTATGAGCAGCGAAATTCAACTTGCTTAAATCTGACTAAAAATTCTTCACGCAGAGGCGTGGCGTTAAACTCCCCACTTCCCATTAAAAATTAGCGGACGTCACACGGTAACGCCCCCTACGAACTCTCCCGGGGACTTTCCGCTGATTTGATTGGCTCGTCTTATGCCAGCGCGGAGCGTTTGCGCTAAATGGGCGGGGCCAACCGTCTGACTAATGGAAAATATGAACTGTTTCTAAATTAAATATTTGTTTTTGCTTCAGACTGACAGATTTCCACAGGATTTACCCCCCACAAATAAGGACATTAAAGGCCAAAGTGATAAATATGATGGCGATTGTAGGGTAACATAATTTACTGAAAATAAAATGTCATAAAAACAGTTTGTCATTGTGTCACCTTTGTGAAGCCATGAAATATGCGTCTGTAAAACAGAATGTTTTTAAACAGCCAGCAAAAATATTACAAAATTATAAAGTTGCTTGAACTATCGGATGTGTGTCAAAACCTATTGAATTGTTTACTTAGCGTTTTAAACTTCAAGCGCGCTAATGTGCTGTCTATGAAGGCAGCGTCCTATGCTTTGAGACGCAGCCGTGTCATCTGTCAATCATTCCTCACAGAACTACCTTGTGGAAACGGTACTGATTTAGCGCTTATCTGAGGAAATTCGCATTATCTCCCGGTTATTTTGGCATGAGTAAAGTGTGACCAAAGTTAGATTAGATTTTAAATGAGATATTGTGTTTAGATTAGTGTACAACTGAACTCTCTGAGGTAAAATGTTTTATTATCCTAACGTGCTTCAACGCCACACCGGCTGCTTCTCAACTATCTGGTATGTACCTAGCATAAATATGATAATAATAATAGCAATATTTTTATACAGACCATTGGTTTGAAGATTGATCAATAAATAAATGAATAAAATTGATGCTATCCACTTGCTAACCACTCTGAGGTAAAAATAACTTACGTTAATGTTTTAGACGACTGGCGAACTTCATAAAATATTCAAATTGTGTTCTTTAAAATATATAAAGTACAAAAATAAAAATTGTTGAAGTTGTATTAAATCTACACTTGAACAGAACGTTGAAAACAACACAAAAACTTCCAGTGAGTGTTTGTTTGTTGAAATTTGGTTGTTTGTTTGTTTTGTTTTCAGGCTGGCTGCTACAAAAGGCATCAGGATTTCCAGAAGAGATTATCTAAAGGTCAACGTCAGAAGAACATGGTTAGAGAAATCTTTATTTCCCATTCAAACTACTACCATATTTACCTGAATGATAATGTATTAGGCTCTTACTTTCAGGTTATCTTGCTGTGATTTAAAAATGCTAATCAGTATATTGTGTGTAACGTTATATTATAGTGAGGACATTGTGGATTATGTGATGGTCCAGGTTCCTCCAGTCTATCCCAGTCTTCCCCGGCCCCGTTTCTCACTTTACCTGTCTTCTCAGCTTCAGTATGGCGTAGTCATCGTCTACCATCGCCAGTGTGCTTTTCTGCTGGGTGAGAGAGTCATCATGATGGTTGTAGCACTGACTATTGTATATAGTCATGCATACTTAACATTTATTTACAACACACCACTCATCAATCTAGCCCAAACTGATCAAAGCATGAAAAACGACCATAGTACTTGTAAAAAAAAGATGTCCACTTTTGCATGCTTTTTATTTAGAGATATTACAATTCAATTATAATATACAGTAAATGACTCTTGCGTTTACATTCATACACTACGGCAAATTTAGTTGCCCAATTCACCTGTACCACATGTCTTTGGACTGTGGGGGAAACCGGAGCACCCGGAGGAAACCCACGTGAACACAGGGAGAACATGCAAACTTCACACAGAAATGCCAACTGACCCAGCCGTGACTTGAACCAGCGACCTTCTTGCTATGAGGCGACAGTGCTAACTGCTGAGCCACCGTGTTGCCTCCTTAATGTAACAATTAACTTTGAAAATTTTAGATAATCAAAAGTAGAAAAAAAAGAAAGAAATGGAAGTCAATAGGATGAAATACTTACCCACGTCTAAATTAATTTAGGTTTGGAACAACTTTGGTTCCCTTTGAATTCCATTATGTTTTATGACCACACCATGGAAATCAGTGGAAACCAAAACTGTTGCAAGCAATGAATTGAAGCAAAACACACATCTAAAGTACACTCAGGAAGGTCTGCATTACCGTTCCATTACTAATCAAATCAAATCACTTTTATTGTCACATCATCAGCAGCACGTGTGCTATGATGAGTGAAAAGCTTAGGTGCTGGCTCCAGACAATGCAAAATACAGACAGTGTAAATACAACGACAATACAACAACATCACTATGTGAAATGATTTCAGTTACTCTTTAGGTCCTTACAGCCTTCAACAACAAAATTTCTGACATCAACATTAGCTAAATAAATAAATTAAACAACAGGATCAAATTGCAAACTCTTTCCATGTTATGCAAATTTATGTTAATTAACTCTCTCTCTCTTAATCTCTTCCATAAACACACACATAAAAACACACACACTTTTGAAATTAGCAACAGAGGCCTAGGATGAGATAAATAGATTTACATTTAAATGTACTTTATATTTAAACATTTAATTTGACATTATTAAAAATCTGGTTTTAAAATGTAGGGGTAATTTACAGTTTTAACTTAAAGAATGACCAGTCTGTCAGAGGAAGAAGAGCCGGAGTCAGAGATTCAAATAAATAAATAAAATTTACTGAAGTTAGTTTGCAGTTTTATCAAGGGCTTCACACTCAGGATGAGTTCGCAGGCCGATCTGACTTACAATACAACAATGCAGCAATTATACTCTTTACACAAGTCCAGAAAAGGTGGGATCCAGGTAAACAGTTCTCCTTGGTTACAGCAGAAATAGACAATTCTAAATGTGTGCGTCAGGAAAGAGTTGTATCTGACTCCAGATATGGATAGTCTAAATGTGTGCATCAATGGAAGATTGTCTTTGAATCCAGATATGGATGGCGGCATGGTTCTTGGGGGTTAGGTCAACCCTAAACTATTAAGAGCTGATCTCCGACCTGTAAAGCTGAACCATGGAGGCATACATATTCGCAAGAGACAATCTGTTATGGCAACTCAAGGTTATTTCTTGTATTTTTAGCAGAGAACATGCAAACTCCACACAGAAATAACAGCTGACCCAGCCGGGACTCGAACCAGCGACCTTCTTGCTGTGAGGCGACAGTGCTAACCACTGAGCTACCCTGTCGCCATTGTCACCTGCATTCATATAGCATTTTATACAATGCAGACTGTTTCAAAGTTGCTTGAATAATATTAGTCTTGCGCAATTTGTCAATTACAGCAGCTCTGCAGAAATATGATTTACACTACACATTAAATAAGGCATGCTTCTTTTTAAAAACAATTGTTGACCAAAACAGGACAATGCAAAACATACATGCAATTATGTTCTAATAGTATTTGGTGTAACACTTGGGTCAGTGATCTCATCTGGTCCTAAATACTTTGTGTTTGCCTTTACCTGGCCATTATAGAGAAGTGTGTATATTCATATAGTACACTACATCATCTTATATTTTGATGCATCTCAGTTTTTTCTGAGCAGAATAAAGATTTGGCTTCTTCTGTTATTACAGTTTAGGATAGCTGCCAACACTGGCACTCAGGAACAGATTAATGCTGTCATGCAATCTTCTCTAGGTAGTATTGCTATAAAACACTTTGTCGTGTATTGAGTGCATTTAGAGATTAGCATGCAGCCAATAAGCAACCGTTAATCAGTAAAACAATTCAAGTAAGCTGAGATTAAAAGCATTCATCAAAATGACATGGCAGAGTATCTCAGAGTAGAGCAGACTAAAATGATGACAGATGTGAAGATGTGTAAACTGATGTTCTCTCTTCAATGTAGCATCTCAAAGAAAACAGCATAATCTATAGATGTGTTTAATTTACAAGCAGTACTACATTAAACAGGACTAATATGAATATCACATGACCTTGAAGTGAGGAGTGGAGAAACAAATTTTACACCACACATACTTAAGCTCCCATACCAGTCAACACAAACCTTTTATGAAAACTAAGCTTCATAAACAGGGAAGAAATCATGGGGTACATTAAAATAAATATGTTATAATTTGCATATCAACATGTGCTCAGTATTCATTAGTATCCCACCCTAAAAAAACAACAGGGTGTAAAATTTGCCAGTACACAAAAGTTACTCAATCATTACAGAGGTCATCTGAATGTAAAATTTTGGTAGCACTTTATATTGGAAAATATGTATTCACTATTAACTAGCTGTTTATTAGCATTAATATTATTAGCAAATTGTCTCTTTATTAGCACTTATGAAGCATATATTAACACCTATTCTGCAAAACCATATGATTCCTTAACTTTCTACCTAAATATATCTACTTCAATATGCAGTATATCTTGCTATCGTTAAGCAGTATTTACTAGTGGTTTATTGAGGTACAATTCTTAGATTCATATTTGAAACTTTATTTAGAGTTGGAGTAAATTTAATCTGAAAGAGAAAGTCTTGTGAAAATTTTTAACCAAAAAAGTGTTTAGCATGTAGGTTTCACATGCCTTTTAGTCATCATCACTCTGTGGTGTGATATTCTGCTCTATGGATATTCAGCTCATGTTTCCGTATACACATCTATGCATGTACTTATCTACGTATATATTTATGTGCACTTGTTCATTTCTGTCATGGTGCATTCCTAAAGTATAACCCCAAATCAAAAATAGGACAGTGTGGAAAACGCATATAAAAAAAGAAAGAAGTGATTTCTAAATTTACTTTGACTGTTTGATTTAATTTATCATTTACAGACAATACAACAGCACATTATTTAATGTGTTTGCTGTGTTTGTCTGTTTTATTAATAAACACGTATACCAATTTTGGTTTTTGCAACACATTTTTAAAAAGTTGGAACAGTAAAGCCTTTACCACTTTGTAATGTTGCCATTCCTTTCCACAACACATGTTAAGGGACTGAAGACACCAAGCGAAGGGCATCACAGTGGCGCAGTGGGTAGCACGTTCGCCTCACAGCAAGAAGGTTGCTGGTTTAAACCTTGGCTGGGTCAGGTGGCATTTCTGTGTGGAGTTTGCATGTTCTCCCCATGATCGCGTGGGTTTCCTCCGGGTGCTCCAGTTTCCCCCACAGTCCAAAGACATGTGGTATAGGTGAATTGGGTAAATTGTCCGTAGTGTATGTGTATGAATAAATGTGTATGGATGTTTCCCAGTGATGGGTTGCAGCTGGAAGGGCATCAACTGTGTAAAAATTATGCTGGATAAGTTGGCGGTTCATTCCGCTGTGGCAACCCAGATTAATAAGGGACTAAGCTAAAAAGAAAATGAATGAATACACCAAGCGATAAAGTGTTTCAGGTGTAATTTTGTACCATTATTCCTGCAAACAAGTCTTAAGGTAGGCACGGGGTCTTCGTTATTGCATTTTGCGCTTCAAAATCTTCTACACATTCTGTATTGGAGACAGGCCGGGACTGCAGGCAGGCCATTCAAGTACCTTTATCATCTTCCTCTGCAGCCAAGACTTTGTAATGTGGTTTTGCATTGTCTTGTTTAAATATGCTTGGGCATCACTGGAAAAGAAGGCAGCATACTTTTTAAACATTAATGAGCCAGTACAGAAGTGCAAGTTACCTTTTCCAACGGCACTGAGACAACCCCATGCCATGACAGACCCTGGCTTTTGGACGTGTTGCTGGTAACAGTCTGGATGATCCTTTTCTTCTTTTGTCCAGAGCACACGGCGTCCATTTCTCCCAAAAATACCTAAAATACCCAAATCCATCCCAGATGCCTCTGAGCTCAGTGAAGTCAACAGCACTTCTAGACACTGTTAACATAGGGCTTCCTTTTGCCACAGTGCAGTTTTAACTGGCATTTGTGTATGTATCTATGTATTGTGGTATTTGACAAAGGTTTGCCAATGTAGTCTTGAGCCCACGTGGTGATATGACTTATAGATAGATGACGATTCTTGATGCAGTGCCGACTGAGGGATCAGAGATCATGTTTGTTCAGCTTAGGCTTGTGCCCTTGTCCTTTATGCACTGAAATTCCTTAAGATTCCTTGAAGTATTTTTTAACTATGTTTTAAATAATTATCAAGTGGTGATATGTCTTATAGATAAATGACGATTCTTGATGCAGTGCCAACTGAGGGATCGGAAATCATGGTTGTTCAGCATAGGCTTGTGTCCTTGTCCTTTATGCACTGGCATTCCTTAAGATTCCTTGAATTATGTTTTAATTATGTTTTGCACTGTTGAAGGTGAAATATCCAAATGTCTTCCTATCTTTCTTTGAGTAACATTGGTTTTAAGCATTTCAATAATTTTCTCATGTATTTGTTAGCAAACTGGCGATCCTTTTTCCGGCCCATCTTTGCTCCTAAAGGACTAGACCTTTCTTGGGTGCTGCTTTTGTACCAAATCATAATTACAATCACGTGTTGACATCACCTGTTCCAATCACATCATTTAAACAATTTACCTCATTACTAGTCCTAAATTGCTTTTGTCCCAACTCTTTTTGAAATGTGTTGCAAGAACTAAAATTATGCCTAATTTATTCCTATAGGAATAACTGTTTGTTTTGAACAAAGAATTTAAATAATGTTTGTTGTATTGTCTGCAATGAAATACAAGTCAAAGTAAATTTAGAAATCACTACATTATTTTTTTATTAGCATTTTATATACTGTTCCAATCTTTTCTGATTTGGGATTGTAAATGATCAAGAGAGGGTGTAAATTGTACTGTAAATTAAATTGTGACTGAAAGAAATATTAAATTAACAGAAACATTGATGTATATTATAAACAAAAAATCTACACAAGTAGAATGTGAATGTAGTGAATGATCTTTCCTTTGTATTATATTGAAATCTTTATATTACATTGAAATAGACTGAATTTTCTGTTTCATTTCCCCACAGAAGAGGTCCAGCAAACCATTGAGCGCCTGCTTCGCTCAAAGAGACACTTGAACATTGACATGCCAGACACTGATAGGTCAGATTCAAGGTCATCACTGTCATGTTGTGTCACTAATGTAATTCATTCTGACACAGACGTTCATATTCTTTACACTCATGACAGCTGCTTATATCACCGCTGTTGCTTGGATTTGCTTTGAGAAACTGTTCTGGGCTTGTGTTTCCTCCTAGGTTGGTGCTGAATGTCCCTGACTCCCTGTTCCAGCTGGAGGAGGCAGAATGGGCACTGGAGCCATTTTTTGGAGTGATGGGGGTTGATTGTGTGCCTAGTCCTTGCTTGTCCTCTCAGGTGATGAACTAAAGAATATACATACAGTCTTCATGAATTATGCATTAGAGCCATATCTAGAGACCAGAATATCATAGATATTCTTGGACCCCCTAGCAACCGCATAGCAACATGAGAAAAACTTCCATCACTGTGGAGTTCATAAAAGTGAGTTTAAAGGGTTAGCTCACTCAGTGCCTTAGGCAGGGTTTTTTTCTGCAGAGAGAATTTTGAGTAGATTGTCTCGTGCTGTCTGTTTCTTTTGCATTCAAGCACATTCAGTTTTTTAAATCGGTTCACTGAAATAATAATCAATCCAATTTTTTAGCTTGGCTGATATGGCCTATGATAGAATTTCTGCAAATGTAAAAGATTTGCAACTTATGTTGTATTTTGTTAAAGGGGACCTATTATGCTAATTTTTACAAGATATAAAATAAGTCTCAGATGTTCCTAGACTGTGTGTATGTGAGGTTTCAGTTCAAAATACCCCACAAATAATGTTTTGTAACTCTTTGAAACTGCCTCTTTTAGGCTTTGATCCTAATTATGTCATTTCGGTGACTGTTGCTTTAAAGGGTCATGAAACCCCTCTCTTTCAGTTCAAGTCTACCTCAGAATCTTTTCAAAAAATGCTTCATGATGGGCGTGGAGCGCTGCAAGCAGAGGGAGGAGTGGGCATGGCCACAGAGCAGTAGAAAAAGAGGGGGCGAACAACTCTCAGTTGGCTCACAAAATGAAACAAAAAAAAATCTGACACAAACCTTGAGGAGACCTATGATTTTATAGTTTACAAAGTTTAAATGCAAAGAAACAAACAGCAGGTAATTTAATGCCCTGCTACATGTACGATAGGCTTAATTTCATATAATATATACACAACCACAATTTGTTATATCATTATAAAGATAATCATGTTTATATAAACAATTTTTAATGTGGAGGACTTCTCTCCTGCTGATTCCTCGGGTCTGAATGCAGACACAGTGGACAGCAGTGTAGCAGGTCTTTTTCCCTATCTATTTCAACCTTTAACCCTGCTGGTAATCTGGAAGATTTTAAACATAGGCGAGCACAGCAGCACAGATATAGGCGATGTGTCTGAATGGTAAAAACTCAACTGATAAAAGACAAAGTCCACCATTCTACAGTTCTCCTGACAAAAATGCTTGCTGCACACAAACAACTTTACTGTATTGGCCCTGACAGCATCGCGGGGAAAAACATGCAACAAACCCCGTGGATCATGGAAACAAACACATACGACCCATCGTGACGGCTAAATACTGTGTGCCGTGCACAGCCATGGTCTCACAGCTTGGCAGGTCTGTCTTCAGAAAGCATGTGCTGTCATAAATAATTAAGAAGCAAACTCTTCTCATAGGATAAGAACATTCAGTCTATGAGTAATGATGGGAAACCGACACGTCATCATTGGACAGGCAGATGAGCGCTACATCGCCGATACTGTTGTTATGAAGTGTGATTATAAAAACAATAATTAACACATTTTTTACTATTAGAGTCAGGTTATATTTAGAGATCGTTTCGTGATTTTTGCATAATAGGTCCCCTTTGACATTAAACAGGTTAGCCTTTTTAAATATATTTGTTTTTAAAGGGATAGTTCACCCAAACATGAAAATGTACTTGCTATTTACTCTCCCTCAAGTGGTTCCAATCCATGAGTTTTTTTCCTTTTTTTTGTACACAAAAAAAATATTTTGAAGAAAACTGAAAACCTGTAACTACTGACTTCCATTGTAGGAAAGAAAATACTATGGAAGTCGATGATTACAGTTTTCCAACATCTTTCAAAATATTTTCTTTAGTTTTTAACAGAAGACAGAATCTCATAAAGGGTTGATACATGTAAAGGGTGAGTAAAATGACAGAATTTAGATTTTTGGGTGAACTATCCCTTTAATTATAATCACTTGTAATTTTCTTCAATCATCTGATTATTAACGAACAAATATTTTTACTTCAGCTTGTTAAAGGCACGACACCACATTTTGAGACAGAAAAAAAACATTCCTTCTTTTTCAGACCACAAATGAAGCAACTTAAAAAGCAATTTAAAAACAAATCTTGTTCATGATCGTTAATATAGTGCCACTGAATAGCAACTAACATCAAGTTTTAACTAAAGGCCCAAATGTTTTAGAATGATCTTGTGTTGTGTTTTGTATATTCTGGTGCTATACAATACATTTAATTTGTTATTTAACAAAAAACCTTTATTAAGGGCATTGGCACTCTATTGGTGTGGTAGTCCAATGCAATTCAAGCAGAAAAAGAATCGATTTAAACATTTACTGCAGTGCTTAGAAAGCCCAAAAAGTATCAATGTTGTTTCTTCACTGAACTGAATATTTGCAGACCGGTTGCCTGCACTATAATCACTACCATTCTATCTGTTGGATATTAGAGACATCAAACAGAAAGCAAAAGCTAAAAATACATGAAATTATCATAATATGCTAATATATTTTTATACATTTTGCTTTTTGAATATTTAGTCAACTATAAGTATGAAGTAGGAATAGTCATATATAGTCGTACGTAGGCATGGGCCGGTATAAGTCTCTGAAAGTATGATAACCTTGGATAAAAATATCACGGTTTCACGGTATCACGGTATTGTGATTACTGCTCTAAAATATATTCTTTTTAAATGTCTGGGTAAAAAACTAAAAGTTTTTCCCTTTTGAACACAATATATTTTATTTTGAGAAACATTCATAATATTTTGGAGCAGTAAACGTGCCAGGCTAAATAATGAAAATGAATCATTGACTTCTGCTGTCTTCATTAGTTTCAAAAACACAGATTTACCTACAATTTAAAATGGCATCTTTTCTGCTGGAGATGCTGTTGTTAAAAAAAATGTAAATAAAAAAAATCTTACACATACCTTAGGAACGGTATTAGAGAAAATTTTGGCGGTATGATAACCTTGACTTTTCCAAACCGCGGTATACCTTGAAAACGGTTATCGTCCCATGCCTAGTCGTACGACTATGTGAAATTAATTTTTTTTTAAAATGTTTCCGAAGTGCTGTTTAACGGAGACACATTAGACACTTTTAAACACATTTTTAAATATATGAGTTTTAATAACTAAGTTACTCATAAATTATATTTGTCTTTGCCATGATAACGCTTCGGTTACCAAGGTAACCCTCGTTCCCTGAGGGGGGGAACGAAATGCTATGTGGAAAAACTTTCACTTTGGGGATTTCGTTCAGAAAGCCAATCATCTAAAAGAGTATGTAAACGGGTCAATGAAATGCCAATGAGTTGGCAGCTTCAGCTTGCGCAGCTGATGCTCATTGCAATCAATTTGCCTATAACAGCACAGCGCGTGCGAGCTAAAGCATCATTTTTTTAGCGAAAGAGACTTTCACCTCAACAGCTAAGGGGCAATCATTATGGCGAAGGAACATAGCATTTCCAATTCCCCCTCGGGGAACGAGGGTTACCTTGGTAACCGAAGCATTCCCCTTCGGGAGGGGAACTTCAATGCTATGTGGTAAAACTTCCACTATGGCGAAATGTATGGAAAACGCCATAATGATTGAGCCTTACCTTCGCCGTCCGATGAGAGGTTTGCCAGGCAAGAGAGAGTGTGAGGGCACCTGCATCACCAAAGGCGCGGTCTTCCAACGTGTTCCTTGGCCCTTACTTATCCCGCTTCAACAGAAGATTGACGGATTTAGATATACAGATGTTACTACTTCAATTTGGTCCCTTTGCCGCCGTTCATACCGCTGCCGTGGCTGTATTTCGTGCGCCAGAAGCTTTTGACCGCTGGGTGGCGCTTTAACCACAGATTTTCAGCTTTGCCTTTTCACAATACTAGATAAACGGTTCTGTATGTGTACCTTATGTGATGTGATGTGTTCAATTAAAATATACTTTTGTTTTAGTTTTCTTAGTAATAAACATGCTTTTACACTACACTGTCTGTTTTAGAAAAAATACTTGGTGAGATGTATAGCCCTAGGCTGCAAAAAGCAAATATAAGAATTATAAGAAATATAAGAATTCTTAAGCCTTTATAGTGCCCTAAACAATGTTTTTTGACCATAATGGCGATGTTATTACCTCAAATCTTAAACATGTGCACATATAAAAACCGCGGCACAGCACACACTACAAAATAATATTAAGATAATTGTGCCGGTGGAGCACTTCACCTTGTTATACAACTTATCAGTAGGCTAATTATTATTTATAACAGGCTTACAAATATTTGACCAATTGCCATTACACTCAGAACTAGTGGCAGTTATGAATTAAATAAACGGGCATACGCACGCAAAGTGAGCCGCATATTATCGTCTGTTTATTTTCTCTGTTCATTTCTCTTTCACACGCATGCTGAGAAAGAAAAAAAATCTGCTTGTTTTAAAAAAGCGCATTATATCCATTAATGTATAATAATAACAATAATATTTAGATAATATATCCATAACGGCGGGATGCGTGGTGCTTTGACTGGATATCTAGGTCAAAAGCAAAACTGTTACCTGTTGCACGGAAAAGGCTAGCCTATAGTGTGGAAAAATATAATTCACAACCTGAGGTGCGTTTCCCAAAACCATCGTTAGCCAACTAAGGTCGCAAGTTCCGTCGTTACAAACAGTTCGTTGATTTGGCGTTTCCCAAAACGAACATTTCCAAACTGCGTCGCAAACTTTTGCATTTGCAACTTCACCTCTGGAGCTGTAAAAACAGAGTTCCTGGCTGTGTTTTATTCCCACTTACCCCCCTATGCCCTATTAGTTTCGTTTAGAACATTCTAACATTTAAACTTGGAATGATTAAAAATAAAAATATTTGAACAAAGCTGTAGGTGGCCTATTGTAGGTATTATTTAAAAGCGGACTTTACCTTACGTCTTCAAAGCTTGTGAAAACAAAAAACAAAGCATACATTAATGCTTTTAATTTATGGGTTATTTATTAAGTATCTGTACTTTATATAACATGGGCCTGTTGGTTAGAACATTTCTGCAGGTTTGCATGTGTCAAATTGTAAAAGTATACTTTTCAAAAAATAAATAATCAATATCTTACTTCATAATAATAATAATCATCATCATCAATAATATTATAAATATTATTATTAAAGTTATTATTATTATTATTATTGTTATCCATTTTGCTGTGATGGCTGTGCTGTGTTTGACTGCCAATAGTTTTTAGATTACTATATGTTTAAAAGCGAAATTATTACATGTTGCATATGAATACAATGTCGAAAAATATAATAAATGCACTGAATGCAAGTAACTGCGGTTTCATATTTTAGAAAAAGTAGTTCATCAAAAACAGTTATCGGTTCAGTTTGAAATTAAACTTGATAAACGGTTAATGATGGCACCTGATGTCCACAGAAACATTAGTGGGGCGTCGATTAAGAATGCGCTGCACTTCGAGCTTAAGTAATAAATCTTGAAAAAATATATTTAGATATACACTTTTTCCCTACAGTCATTATCCAACATTATCCTGTTATCTTTTTTGTAAAAATGAAATTTTAAATGAAGCTTGATTAGAAGGATACTTATTATTTTACATTTTGCTTTGGGTAGAATGAGATAGTGGAGATATGCCATTCTGAAATATTTAACACTGCTACTTTTATCAAATGATGATTTGTTTTTCTTAAAGCCGGTGCGAATTGCTGTGGCGGGAGTGCATATATTTTATTAATCAATTTGCTCTGAAACACTTAAAGGTTTTCTTTGCTTAATATACACCATCCTTAAATAATTTTCTTAAATAAAAGGGACTTATCTATTAAGTTTCATATAGCCTAGGAAAATGTTTCAGGTCTCTCTGGAGCATTTGGGCTGACTGTTTGACAGCGTCAACCGAAATAGGATGTTAATTAAATACGTTTTACAGAGTTATTACCGGAGAAATTCTGTTGCTGTCGGTTGAATAAATTAATATAATAAATGAAAATACATTGGCTAATGCATATACACATTAATGTAGCTAAACATTAGCTACAGAAAAAGAATGTCAAATCATAATCACGCAGAAGCGCACCATTGCACCGTCATGAAACATGTACATAAACATGTACAGTAATGTGTAATTTGTTTGCTTCGGTTGTCACCATTTTAATAGTTTCATGACGGTGCAATGGTGCGTTTCTGCATGATTATGATTTGACATTCTTTTTCTGTCTCTCTTTCCATGAGGTTGGAGAATATGGGTGAAGCAGGGCGACTAACATTGTAAATACAGATTAATTATATTAAGATGTCGCTAACATTTACCACCAGGTGGAAAATAACTGTTTTGGCCCTATAGAATATTTTTTATTCTTATTATCCTTATTAAATACCTTGTGACTCATTTTATATATTTTATATACTTTATTAAAATTTTTAAACAAAACATTTCCTTTCTATTGAAAATAAATGTATTTCCAATCTGATATGTAATGGGGGGAAAAAAAGAAGAACGTGTTCATCAGTCGCTGGATTCGAACCGGGTTCAAGATCCATCGCCTCAAAACATGTTGCCAGGCGTTGTACGAACTACACCACTCCCATTTGCTCTCTTGTGGCGGGAAGCACACAACTAGCTTATTCCAAGAAGGTGCGCTGTTTGGCTAGCAGCAATTCACATATAAAATAATAATAAAAAAGGCCGCTTGCGCGGCATCTCATTTCGGGTTGTTGTTTTTTCCGGTTAAAGCACAATAGGCCTTGCGCCATTAACACCTCAGACAGACAAGCATTTGGTTTGAGATGGGGGAAGGGATAGGCTATGTCTCCAGTATTTTTCTAGGCTAGGTTACAAATATTTGACCAACTGCCACTACATGTAAAACACTCTCGTGCACTCAAAATATGTTCCATTTTGCTATTAATGGCGGTTATGAAATTATATAAATATATCCGCACGCGCTGTTAGCCGCATGTTCATTCTCAGTTCATTCTCAGTGTATGGAAACGTATGTTTCTATGCACAGCAACTTGGCTCGTAGCATTCGCCAAAACTAGGGGAGAGCGGGGCACAAAGTAACACTTTTTGGTTTTGGTCAAATAATGAACAAAGTAATAGGGTTAGACAAACCATATTTTTTTACAAACAACACACAAGCCTCTCCTACAAATGAGTACAGGAATTACGATCGCCGGACCTATGGTTTCAGTGCAGTAGCCTATTGCCAAAAGTGCCAAGAGTAAAAATGTTACTTTTTACCCTACCTGCGGGGCAAGTTGTAACAAACAAGGGGTTAGTTGTAACACATGCTTATAAAGGCAGATTTCACACAATTAATTTAAATTCAGTTTACTTTAAATAGTACCTGTATTACCTCAGTAATCGGCTCATTTCTTTTTTATTCTACATAGCACAGTATGTTTATTTATTTATTTTTGTTTATTAGATAAACACATTTGAATTTATTTGCATTATTATCCATTTATCCATTATTATACAATGCATTTATTTGCATTATTAGCAATAAAATATTTTTTTTCTATAAAAAAAATATTTTCTATTAAAAAACATTTTTATTTAAAAAGTTCTCAACATTACACTCAAAATTCAAAAAAAATATTTTGTTAGTTTAGTTGGTGTTCAACAGTGTGTGGCTTAATTGTAACACCCTGTTACAACTAGCCCCGCTGTGTCATGTTTTACTCAAAACTGGCTAGCAGTCACTGTGTGTTTTATACATCTTTCAAAATGGTTTCATCTTAGCCTAGAAGACGGTGATCACAACAATATAAGATTTTACGTTCATACTTTCACCGATTTTTTTCAAAATAAAAATAATAAAATATCGACTATAATAAAAAATAGTTTTATGCTGCAAAAATGGTTTCTCCTGTGTTTCTCATCCAAATTTCGCCGAAAATTTTCAATAATTGGCAGGAAGACGTCTGGCGACACTGTGGTGAAAACCTCGGAACCATGCCATGATGAACCATGAGCAAATACCTTAAAACTCCGTGTTACATTTAACCCCGCGTTACTTTGTTCCCCGCGCTCCCACAGAGAGAAAACGCGGAACATAACTGAATGGCGTGTTGCCTGCTGAGCAGGAGCGACAGCAGCAGAGAATTTCGCTTGGCCATAATCATCTTAAATGGACCGTGGAGTTTGTGTACCCGCACACAGAGACTCTTTAATTATGCTAGATTCTAGCAAGCTTTAAGCATGGCAAAGTTGCTTGAGTCTTAACTGTATGATCTGTCCTACGACATTTGAATCACATCCAGATAAATTAGTCTAAATCTGAGATAATCGAAAGCCACACTGCCTTAGAAAATAAATAACTTTAGATGTCGAAACCACGCATTTTACACAAAATTCCTGGTTACCTACACACAGGCCGCAGGCCTACTTATGTTTCTATGCACAGCAACTTCTGGAATGAACTATGTTAATTAAAATATCTATATTAGAAAAAAGCTTGAAAAAAGTTTTTCTAAGAAAATTATAGTGAAAGAGTATATTGATTATTGAAAACCTATCAGGTAGTTTTTACATTTTCTTTGCAAATTGATGTTGGTGTCGTGAAATATGATTTGCATTCGTCAAAATTAATATTTTTTAACGTCAAAAACACAAAATATAACTGAAGTGCTGCTTGCTGAGCAGGAGCTACAACAGCAAAGAATTCCGCGTGGTCCTAAAGCCTTCTTCCGACAGTTATTTTCAAATATGCGCAAGGCGAACCAAACAATAGATGTGCCGTTCCCAACATCCTTACAAACAACTTCGCTTTAAACTGTAGCCTATTTAGGTCCCATTTACACTAACAAGTTTTAGTTTATTTCCTATAAGCTGTTGTATATACTTATTGCTGCATACTTTATTTTTATTATTGATTATTAAATTATTAAAGATAGAGATTATTAAAATAAATATTTAGCAAAAGAGACATTTGTATTTCATATATTTCACCATGCGTTTCATCTGATAGGCTAATCTTTATAGCCCCATTAAACACATTGTCAAAACCCACACAGAATTTTTCATATGAAAATGAAAAAGGCAGTAATGTTAATTATTAGACTCCGTTTTGTTATATAGCCTATATGTGATGTATAGCCAAGGTTCTCTCTTACGAAGTCTGAATTAATACGTTTTTCAAAACTCTGTTTCCATGGTCGAAAAGGAGGCTTTCATTTTTTTATTTCTGAATGAGAGGGGAAATTCATGTCAGTCTACTTATTATTTTTAGTGTTTAGCCTACACACTGTGAAATAGTCTAATCCAATCCAATCTTTTATTTTAAGATAAAAAAAATCTCACTAAATGAATTTTAGTGAATTGTTTTTATCCCGAGCAGGGCCGGATTAAGAATTCAGAGGCCCTTGGGCACAATGTCTTGTAGGGCCCCCTACAAGGCCGCACCTCTATAGTTGAATTAAAAAATAAGATTAATATAATATTTTGCCCACATTTTTTAAATAAATGACATAGTACATATTTATAGTCAACAAAGATTTACCTGATTTTAAAAGCATTTAAAGCATACTTTGATTAAAAATACTAATATAAGTAGTAAAAATTAATGGATTTTAATATACTTGTTCAAGTTCACTGAAGCAGTAATAAAAAATTATATTTAAGGGTATTTTTAACATATAACTTCTACAAACTTATAATGCATATGATTTGGAGATATTACCTCTCCAATCCAGTTCTATATCTGAGTCTTCCATAATACACACACTGATTAATGATTCCTACTGTCTCCCTCGTGATGAAGAAGAGTAGGCAAAAAGCACGTAAAGCTGAAAGTATCCGAAATTACACTGTAACAGTTCTCTCCTGTCTCTCTCCTCTTCAGTGGCTTTTTCTGTCTCTCTCTTTGTCTCTCTCTCCATGAGGTCGGAGAATATGGGTGAAGCAAGGCGACTAACATTGTAAATACGGATTAATTTTATTAAGATGTCGCTAACATTTAACACCAGATGCAAAATATCTGTTTATAGAATATTTATTATTCTTATTATCCTTATTAAATACCTTGTGACTCATTTTATATATTTTATATACTTTATTTAAATTTTTAAACTAAAACATTTCTTTTCTATTAAAAATAAATGTATTTCCAATCTGATATGTAATGGGGGGAAAAAGAAAAATGGTTCATCAGACGCTGGATTCGAATTGGATTCGAACCGGTTTCATGATCAATCGCCTCAAAACATGTTTCCATGCGCTTTACGAGCTGCGCCATTTTCACATGCTGTCTTCTGCTCTCTTTAGTTGTGTTATCTCGGTCGATCAAATGGCTCTGGCGGGAAGCACTCAACCAGCTTATTACAACGAGGTGCACTATTTGCACTTAGCCTAAATAGACACTCCAAAATTAGCTTTTTTTTTTCTCCCCTCGCAGGGGCCCCAAGTGCGCACGGGCCCCTGGGCCTGTGCCCATTTTGCCCATTGGTTAATCCGGCCCTGATCCCGAGATAAATAACATTTTAGAATTGCATTTCAAGCTGTCGGGATCTCCTCATGGTTGAATTTGGTGGTTATCCGAAAAAAGAACAAATATCACTTCACAGTAGTTGCTTTTTAGATGTAATTTAGGCCTTTATTCAGCTGACAGCGCAAGCAAAGCCGCGATACCGAGAGAAAAAGTAAATAATATATCAATTAATATAAACAACTCGGGCGCGCACAATGAACCGCGAGTGACAGAAACAGAAATTAATTAAAATAATTTAGCCCACTTTGCAGCTTTCTTTTAAATATAGAAGGCCTTGCCATATAAAATAGCAGACAGACTGTTTTGATGAGGTGTTTTCTTTTTTATAATCCGTATGTATTTTAATATAATTTTGATGAATTAGCTATAACTTTTGACTGCCTTTCCTTTTCATGCTGTCATGCCACATTATATTTCACACAAATATGAAAGGTGACTGAAATTGAAAATAAAACATAAAAGATACTGAGCCATTACCAGTTTAAGAAGTTAAACAACAATTATAATTTGAAGGAGAACAGTGACGTTTTAAAAACTGAACTGAAACTAAATGATTAAAAATAAACTTTCGGGACTTAGGCTAATTTATTTCCTGCGGCAAAATTACTTTTATTATAATTTTAGTGATCTGCTTAAGGTAGGTCAGTTTATTTTTATGCTTTTTATGAAGTAGCATTCAACTTAAGAGCTCTTTAGACCATGCGCCGGACGTTTCTCCATGTTTCGCTGGTAATGTCTTTAAGTAAATAATTATTTAGGCCTATTTAGACGGTTATGAAATTAAATAAATGTTCATTCTCTGTTCATTTCTCTTTCACACGCATGCAGAGCGAAGAGCCTGCATAAAGAAAAAAAAATCTGCTTGTTTAAAAGAGAGCATTATATCCACGAATGTCTAATAATGATAATATTAAGCTAATAATATATCCATAATGCTGGGATGATTTCAGTCGTGGGTCTGGAGAAGGTTTATCCCCCAGCCCCTCGGCCGGACTGACTAGATGGGTGTATGTGGAGGATTAAAAGGCAAGACCTTCTAGCCTCCCATCCCTTTCTTCCCGGAAGTGCACAGTGGGGGGCTCACGCAGTCTTGAGGGCACCGTTCTCTGCCTGATTTGCGTGCGCCTCAGCCTCACCACCCTTGATGGTGGAGCAGCCAGGGAGTCGATTCCCCAGATTGAGAGTGCCATCACGTGCCTGCGTGGTGCCTCCTTCTGCTGGAATCAGCCTCAAGTTGGTCTTCTGCCTCCCGAGCCAGAACCCACACAAACGCGGGCCAGGCTGCTTTCATTCTGCATGCCAGGGTCCATGCGCGCACGCTGGCCCAGCTGCACAAGGGTGGTTCTGACCCAGGCTTGTTACAAGCCCCGCACCGCACCCGACTGAGCTCTACGGACCTCAAGTCCGCTGCGTGTGCCCCGGGAAGGACGATGTCCATGTTAGTGGTCCAGGAGCGTTTTTGCTAAACCTGGCAAAAATATGCACGGGGTCAACAAAGTTCACTTTCTTGACCCCCCATATATTAGTCTGGCCTGTTCGACGACACCGTTTGTGGATTCACCCAGGAATTCACGACGGTGCAGTCGGATACGATGGACCATCCATCGGCGGGGATGTAAGACCGCTCCTCCCCCCGCTGAACCATCCACATCCACTGCTTGTGGCTGAGAGCGCTCGTCTACGAGTACTGCTCCGCCTGCGCCTTCGGCCAGCGGCACCGCCGAGCACCTCACAGGCAACCAGCACTCCCCGTCCCAGGGTGCCGTTAAGTCCGGTTAATGGACCGCAAAGCGCTCCTGAGACGGGCCATCCAGAGAAGAGGGAACCTGCTCTCTCTCCGGTGGGGGGCCGGGCTCCTCAGAGAGAGCATTTTTCCCCTTGCCTGGATGTGACAGCTCGCATACTGCCAGTCTGGGACACGACGAAAAGCCTTCCAGCTCGCAGGATCGGCGCACTTCGCCACTGGCTCACAAGGTCTGGGAGGACGGTCTCCTTTCTCTCACACCTCCATTGTTGGGCTGGCCACTCGCACGTTTACCTGAGACCCCCGCCCACCTAGGTGCTTTAGGTCCCTACAGCGTACTTTCAGCTATGTAGTGAACCTGCAAGCACTGCCCACGGAGGAGGCAGACCCAGCCCATTTATTTACTGTGTCCTTCGCCCTTTGCGTATTATGCGGACCACACTCAGCTCTTTATCTGTTACGGTGATCGACAGAAGGGAAATGCCGTATCCAAACAGAGGTTTGAACATACCCACTGAACAGTGAATGCCATCTCCCTCGCTCATCTGAGGCAGGGCGAGCCGTGTCCCCCAGGAGTGATAGCGCGCTCCTCGAAGTGTGCATCCTTTTGGGCATTAGCACGCGGCGCCTCTCTAACAGACACTGTAGAGCTGCGGGCTGGGCGACACCTATTTCGAGATTTATTAATCTTGAGGGGAGCCGATTTCCTCACGCAGTGAATTAGAAATTCGGTTAGGTGTTGTAAAACGCTTGCTGCGCCATTCTCTCTAACACGGAGATACGTGCGCTTTTTCGCTCTGTCAGTAAAGTTCCCCGCTTGGCGAACACTGCAGATATTCCTCCGAGGCCCCCAGCATCTGACTCAGCGGAGGAGTCAGGCGCTGGCCCGTTACGTTGTTGGTATGCTGGTCAGCCCGCTTTCTGGGTATAGGTGCCGCTATGTGCGATCCCCACTAGGCGATCCGATATGCTTGTACTGCCACGGTGCAGTCCCCCCTCACAGGCGGACCCGTGTCTTCTCTCACCGCTAACCATCTTATACTGTATTCATATGCGTACTCCCCCTTCTCAGGGCTAGTCCATATGCTCTCTCGCCACCAGTCTCCCCACTTGGGTAGCAGGTGGCCTCCGCAGCGTCCTCCCTATCGAGACTGCACGCATTCCCAACGTACTGTCGTATTAAATTCCTAGAAATTATTGTAGACGCATTGGCGGCTCCCGAAAAATATATCTAAATCTGTAAATCTTCTGTTGAAGTGGGATAAGTAAGGGCCAGGGAACACGTTGGAAGACTGCGTCTCTGGTGATGCAGGTGCGCTCACGCTCTCTTTTGCCTGGCAAACCTCTCATCGGGGGCGAAGGTAAGGTTCAATCATTATGGCGTTTTCCATACATTTCCCCATAGTGGAAGTTTCCACATAGCATTGAAGCTCCCCTCCCGAAGGGGAACGCTCCGGTTACTAAGGTAATCCTCGTTCCCCTAGGGGGGGACGGAAATGCTATGTTCCTTCGCCATAATGATTGCCCCTTAGCTGTTGAGGTGAAAGTCTCTTGCGCTAATAAAATGATGCTTTGGCTTTGCTCGCACATGTTACTTATAGCAAATTAATTAACACTTATAGCAAATTAATTGCAACGAGCATCAGGTGCGCAAGCTGAAGCTGCCAACTCATTGGCTGCGTCCGAAACTGCATACTTCCATACTATACAGTACGCTTAAATCAGTATGCGAGCCGAGTAGTATGTCCGAATTCTTAGAATTCGAAAATCAGTATGCGAGAAGTACCCGGATGACTTACTACTTCCAGCGAGATTCTGAAGTGCGCATCCCATGGACGCTGCGCTATCCCATGATGCCCCGCGAGAGAATTTATGAATGGACGTGAAGCGACGCAACTGACGCAGGTAGGTCAAGTGACCATGACACAATGGCGGATGTAGTACGTCCGAATTCCATTCATACTGCTCACATTCATACTGTATAGAACGTACTTTTCCAACGGCCGAGTAGTACGTTTAAATTCAAATGCAGTACCTACTGAATAGTAGGCGGTTTCGGACGCAGCCATTGGCATTTCATTGGCCCGTTTACATACTCTTTCAGATGATTGGCTTTCTGAATGAAATCCCCATAGTGGAAGTTTCCACATAGCATTTCTGTTCCCCCCCTCGGGGAACAAGGGTTACCTTAGTAACCGGAGCGTTCACTCTCTCAGAAGCTTTGTGAAAGACTCTGAAGCGAAAATGATGCTTTAGCTTTGCACGCGCTGTGCTCTTATGCGCAAGCTGAAGCTGCCAACTCATTGGCATTTCATTGCCCCGTTTACATACTCTTTCAGATGATTGACTTTCTGAACGAAATCCCCATAGTGGAAGTTTTTCCGAATAGCATTGAAATTCCCCTCCCTTTTTGGAATATTTACAAATCAAATCATCAGTTAAATCAAAATTACTTAACCAATCAATCAATCTAGACGTTTCCCCTCAAATATCAGAGTTTATCAGTATATCTTCCACCCAAAAAATTGCTCTCCCAAATATACTAAATGATATCAAAATCAGATAACGCATTATTTCTACCAACCGCTAAGTCGGAAACAGACTTATCCATTACTCCCAATGGTGCATTCTGGACTCAAATTTGCAAAAACACATTCTCCATGACTAAAAATGCTAACTTACAACTTATACAGTATAAAGTACTTCACAGATCTCATTTAACTGGGCAGAAATTATTTAAAATGGGTTTCACTTCAGAAATATGTTCACATTGCACACAAAACACAGATAAGATAAGTGTCTGATCTTCACGCCTTATGGCATTGCACTTCAATTAAATCATTTTGAGAAAAGGTTTACTGACTCACTCTCCAACTTAATGGGATGTCACATTCCACTGTCTCCTTCCATCTGCATATTAGGTGATACATCCACAATAGATATAAATAATACAAATGGTCAGTTACTGCTGGTGGCCCTAGCTATCGCCAAGAAAACTATCCTCATGAACTGGAAATCAAGAAAAACCATTCACATTTCATCCTGGAAAAACTTATTAACAGAATACATCTCCATTGAAGATCCTCTTTGCCTGAAGCCATTCCCCAACAACACCTTCATCAGTACACAAAAAAAGGAGAGGGGGGAGAGGGGGTCAGGTAGAGGTAAAAACTGTCTCTGATATTAAATCTAATTAAAAATAAAATAAATCAAAGAGGAGGGAAGAGAGAAAAAAAAAGAAAAAAAAAAACTATTTATTATAAATTTCATAAATACTTGCCCATATTATAATTCGGTCTTCACATACTTCTTTCCCTTTTGTACTATTTGTTTTCTTTTTTGTCTTTCTCAAATTTATTTATTCATTTTATTATTATTATTATTATTTATTATTATCATTATTATTATTTTATTTATTTATTTTTTTTTCTCTCCCTCAAGAGGTGGGAGAGAAAGGGATCGGGGGGTGGGCGGGAGGTCGTGGTGACTGTGGTATACTCGCGCTGATAATAATAATAATTCCCTGGCCGGTCCAACAACAGATTAAAAAATAACAAGTATTAAAATAAAAAAAAATTAAATAAAAAGAAACCCTCCTACTTGCATATACTTACATATACTACATTCACAGGGTAAGTGTGACGTGGGCATGGCAGCCTGGGCATTTGCACCGGACTGATCCATGCTGCACGTCATACTTTTTTAATGCATCACAAAGCAACTGACAAACACTGTACACTTCAAGGCAGATCAGATAACTTTCACCTCCTTAAATTATTGTTAAAGCTGTTTTATTATTATTATATTTATTATTTTGTATTATTCTTATTGTTGTTGTTGTCGGCGTGAGTGTATTGCAGTTATCACATATCCCTGCCCACCTCTTGATCTTTTATTATCATTATTATTATTATTATTATCATCACTATTATTATTATTATATTACTATTAATAATCCATCAAATTGTTAGTTAAATTCTTCTTTTTAATATTATTCTTTAATTTAGTTTTTTTATTATTTGTATATTATCATTATTATAGTAACATCTTTTTCTTATTATTCTCATTAAGATAGATAAAGGGAGAACAAGTCAGAATAGTAATGATAATAATGGTAACAAAAGTAAAAGTAAAACTAATAATGATAATAGTGAGGAGGTGAGGGGAGGTTGGGAAATCAGGAAGAGGACAAAAATTTATAATTATTATTATTATTAATTGTTATAAATTTTTGTCCTCTTCCTGATTTCCCAACCTCCCCTCACCTCCTCACTATTATCATTATTAGTTTTACTTTTACTTTTGTTACCATTATTATCATTACTATTCTGACTTGTTCTCCCTTTATCTCCTCATTATCATTATTACAAACCATTGTCATTATTCATGTTGCTGTAGTTGTTGTTATTGTAGTAGTAGTAGTAGTAGAAGTGGTAGTAGTAGTAGCAGTAGTCATTGTTAGTAGTAACGATTGTATTTGTAGTTGGGATTGTTGAAGTAGTAGTTGTAATAGTTTTTTTTTTTTTTTGTAGTAGTAGATGGCGTTGGTATAGTGGTACCAGAAGTAGTAAAGGTGTTGGTGTAGTAGTAGTAGTAGTAGTAGTCTGTGTAGTAGTATCAGAAGTAGTAGATGTTGTTGATGTAGATGTTGTAGTAGGAGTGATTACTGTAGTAGTATCAGTAGTAGTAGGAGACGTTGTTGTAGTAGTATCAGAAGTAGTAGATGTTGTTGATGTAGATGTTGTAGTAGTAGTGATTTATGTAGTAGTATCAGTAGTAGTAGGAGACAATGACTACGTTTACATGGACACCAATAATTCGATTTTAATGCGATTAAGACAATACTTTAAGAGTCTACCATGTAAACAGCCATTTTTAATTGATTTAATCAGATTAAGGTCATAATCAAACTAAAGAGAAATCGAATTAAGACATTTGGAGTATGCCAATTTTAGTCGCATTATTGAAGTGCAGTACAGACATGTAAACACCTTAATTGAACTATTACTGTCATGTAAGACTTTAAGCCGCTTTTGCGACAGGGTAGTTCACACACACACACACACAAACACACACAGACACGCACACACACAAGCACGGCTGTTTGACACTGTCTGCACCTACCGAGTCAGTGCAGACCACAGACACCTGCATCGTTAAATGCTGAGGTTTTTTTCTTCCATTCAGCAAGCGGTATGAACTTCGATTAAAACAACACTTCCAGCAGTTCATAGTTGCATCCAATATCTCGTTTGTCACGGAGGACATACATAAAAAGTCCCGGAATGAAAGTGAAAGTGCCAAACTGCAGTTAAAGTTGACAAATTAAAAATGAAACACCCGAAATTACATGAAACTCCGGAGGAAATGCGCATAGCGCGGTGACGCAATGACGTTAATCGAATTATGTGCTGTAACATGTAAAACGTGATCATGAAAGGTATATTCAAAAAGCAACTCATGTAAACATCTTAGTCTTATTTTTCTCTTAATTAGATTAAAGCAAATAATTCGATTACTGATATCCATGTAAACGTAGTCATTGTTGTAGTAGTATCAGTTGTAATAGATGTTGTAGTAGTATCAGTAGTAGTAGACATAGTAGTAGTAGTAGCAATAGAAGTTGTGACATTAGTAACTTTCTGTAGTAGCAGTTGGTGTAGTACTTGTGATTTATTATTATTGTTGTTGTCAGTTATTACTGTTGTCCTTTCTCTTTACTGTCATCATTACTATCATACATTATTAGCATTGTCACTCTCTACCACTGACTGGTTTCATTCTATTTTTTTATTTATGTCTATGATACTTGCTTCATTTATTGACTGTTATTGTCCCTTATGTATGTACTCTGACCTGACCATGTTACCTTTACTTGTGCACACACACACACACACACACACACACACACACACACACACACACACACACACACACACACACGCGCGCGCACACACACGCGCACACACATATATACACGCACCTGCCAGTACCTGACTGTATTGTTGTTGTTTTTGTTTTTCGTTATTGTTTTTATGTTTTATTGTCTCTGTTTTTGTATAATCCCAATTTGTGTACCTGTTTGCATATTCTAATGAAAAAAATGAAGTTCCCCTCCCTAAGGGGAACAGTACACAATGTTTTACTTGTTTGTTGCAATAGTCATTTTCAGCTTAAAGTGTCATTTAAGGGCGTAGCTAGGTTAATTAGGCAAGTCATTGGACAACAGTGGTTTCTTCAGTGTATATTAATATTATAAATATATCAACTTTCAGTGACGAAGGGCGGAGGGTTGCTTTTTAACTACTGAGATTTCAGCTGCTGTCTGGCCTTTCACTGCCTTTCTACATCTCCCTTTCTTCATGTGTTCAATACTTTTTTCCCTGCATCATTAAATTTTATTACACATAACTTTATTTGTAAACAAACATTTGGGAAAAAAATTCAAGTCAACAATACCTTTAGAAAGATGTTTTCTGAGAAAAATGGTAATGTGTTCAATATACAGGGAGTGCAGAATTATTAGGGAAGTTGTATTTTTGAGGATTAATTTTATTATTGAACAACAACTATGTTCTCAATGAACCCAAAAAACTCATTAATATCAAAGCTGGATATTTTTGCAAGTAGTTTTTAGTTTGTTTTTAGTTTTAGCTATTTTAGGAGGATATCTGTGTGTGCAGGTGACTATTACTGTGCATAATTATTAGGCAACTTAACAAAAAACAAATATATACCCATTTCAATTATTTATTTTCACCAGTGAAACCAATATAGCATCTCAACATTCACAAATATACATTTCTGACATTCAAAAACAAAACAAAAACAAATCAGTGACCAATATAGCCACCTTTCTTTGCAAGGACACTCAAAAGCCTGCCATCCATGGATTCTGTCAGTGTTTTGATCTGTTCACCATCAACATTGCGTGCAGCAGCAACCACAGCCTCCCAGACACTGTTCAGAGAGGTGTACTGTTTTCCCTCCTTGTAAATCTCACATTTGATGATTTACCACAGGTTCTCTATGGGGTTCAGTCAGGTGAACAAGGTGGCCATGTCATTAGTTTTTCTTCTTTTAGACTCTTTCTTGCCAGCCACGCTGTGGAGTACTTGTTTTTCTTGAAGGATGCAGACTTCTTTCTGTATCACTGCTTGAAGAAGGTGTCTTCCAGAAACTGGCAGTAGGACTGGGAGTTGAGCTTGACTCCATCCTCAACCCGAAAAGGCCCCACAAGCTCATCTTTGATGATACCAGCCCAAGCCAGTACTCCACCCTTCCACTATGCTGGCGTCTGAGTCGGACTGGAGCTCTTTGCCCATTACCGATCCAGTTACGGGCCCATCCATCTGGCCCATCAAGATATCTTGAGAGTCTTGAGATATTTCTTGGTCCAGTCTTGACGTTTCAGCTTGTGTGTCCTGTTCAGTGGTGGTCGTTTTTTAGCCTTTCTTACCTTGGTCACATACCTGCCAACACTCCCGTTTTTCCCGGGAGTCTCCCGTATTTCAGACCCGTCTCCCATATTGTTCTGTCTCCCGGTAAACTCCCGGAACCAACACATCCCCCCACCCACCCCCCGCTCCTTAGCATTTTGGTACAGTCCAGGCTGAAACCTGGTGCTTGTGCGCGTGCTCTTCAGTTCGCGCCAGTGTTGCCAACTTAGCGACTTTTCAGACCCCCCAGCGACAAATTTTAAAAAAAGCGACAAATCTAGCGACTTTTTTGTGTGTTACTGGAGATTTTTATAGACTGTCGTTTGTCCATTACTGTACCGTCCCTACTCTTCTTAACGAGCTGCGGGTAATGCCGCCGGCCCCTCCCCCGCCTCAGAGCACTGACAGGCGGCCCAGTCCTCGTACAGCAGCCTCTCCCACCTGCAGCCTGACAGCAGATCACCCCTCTGCGTACCGACGGCAAATGATTTAGCACCGGGAGTGTGAAGGTATTTCCCTTGTACAGTCAAACTGATCTGCTTCTCCTTTATTTTAACGATTTAATTTGACCGTTTATTGTTCACAATCAGAGATGTTTTAAGTGAGAGTTTCAGAACTTTTATACTACTTTTATATTTAATATTTACGAGTATATTACGTCTGAGAGATTACTGCAAATTCACTACTCATCTATAATGATATACTATATTCAAACAGCAATAAATGTAGTTAAATTGACAAGCTTACATAAAGCGTAGTGCGAATATAATACCCCATTTATTTACCATAGGCTGTTAAACAAACAGAAATGGTAGAACGTGATGACGTCAGTAATATGCAAATTAGCGTATGACATAACCCCCCCAATCTCCCGGAATTTACGAACCAAATGTTGGCAGGTATGCTTGGTCATGTCTCTGAGTATTGCACACCTTGTGCTTTTGGGCACTTCAGTGATGTTGCAGCTTTGAAATATAGCAAAACTAGTGGAACTAAAAAAGTGGAATCTTGACAGCTACACGCTTGACTTTTCTCAGTTCATGGGCAGTTATTTTGCGCCTTGGTTTTTTCACACACTTCTTGCGACCCTGTTGACTATTTTGAATGAAACGCTTGATTGTTCGATGATCACGCTTCAGAAGCTTGGCAATTTTAAGAGTGCTGCATCCCTCTGCAAGATATCTCACTATTTTTGAGTTTTCAGAGCCTGTCAAGTCCTTCTTTTGACCCATTTTGCCAAAGGAAAAGAAGTTGCCTAATAATTATGCACACCTGATATAGGGTGTTTATGTCGTTAGACCACACCCCTTCTCATTACAGAGATGCACATCACCTAATATGCTTAATTGGTAGTAGGCTTTCGAGCCAATACAGCTTGGAGTAAGACAACATGCATAAAGAGGATGATGTAGTCAAAATACTCATTTGCCTAATAATTCTGCACTCCCTGTACTTATTTCCCCCACTAAATATACAGTTGTTACTAGCCGTCCTGTGAAATGTAAATCTTTTTCAAATGTTTGCTAAGTGGCATTTAACAAAGACACATTTGCCAAAGATTTAAAAAAAAAAAAGAGTTTTAGTAACTAATTTACTAATAACTTATTTTTTGTCTTTGGCATGACAACAGTACATGTTTTACTAGTAATTTAGTAGTTTTCAACTTAAAGGGTGTAACTAGGTTAATTAGGCAAGTCATTGGACAACACTGGTTTCTTCAGTGTATATTATTATTGTAAGTATATCCACTTACAATGATGAACTGCAGAGGGTTGCTAAATAACAACTAAGAGATTTCAGCTGCTCAATATTTTTCCCTGTGTCATTTCATTTTATTACACATAACAAACTAGTTTTGTTTTCTTTGAGATTTCTTTGGTTGTTACTAACATCTGGTAAAAAAATTCAAGTCAACAACACCGTTAGAAATGTATTTTCTGAGAAAAATGGGGACGTGTTCAATACTTATTTCCCCCACTGTATATACAGTTGAAGACAAAATTATCAGGCGTCCTGTGAAATGTAAATCTTTTTCAAATGTTTGCTAAGTGCCGTTTAACAACACATTAGCCACATATTCTTACAACATGAGTTTCAATAACTAATTTACTAATATTACATACCATATAACATTATTAGTAATTGCACTTATTAACAATTGCTAACTTAATTTTAACCTTAACCATGAATTTATTATATTTTGTCCCAGCAGTTTATGAGTGCCTCATCTCCTCTGACACTCACAAAGGAAATTACATCACCTAAAGGTGAGATTTTGAAATACTGAAACGTTTGCTCTTTGTGGTTTTCACCCCATCTCTCCTCTTTTTTTTTCTTTTAAAGGGCTCGTTGCTTCTCCTGAAACAATCACAATCAAAGACGCAGAGCTGGTGCCTGTTCTAGCAGCAGAGGTGATTTTGACTCTACATGCATCACACTCCTCCATACTGGCAATAGAAAACGCACAGATCTATATTTAAGTCTGTGTCCACAGCCTTTTGCTCACACCAAATCTGTGACGCCCCTTCTGTGCCATTTGCCCCCACAAAATTCATAAAGCTTTTTGTGAAGTTTTAGACTAAAACAGATCCTCTGCCCACATGAAGCTTAGTCACCAATAACACCAGATGATATTATTCATTCCTCTTTTTCTGTGTTTACTGTACCACTCGCTTTATATGTTGTTTTCCTGATTATATTGCAGTTTGGTGGGGCAGAGTTGCCTGAAGCCACAGCTCATGAGATTGACTTGCTCATGGAACAACAAGATCAGTTTCATCTTGAGGGTGAGATCCTTAGAGAAATGGACAGACTGATAGATAGACACTTAAATAGAAATTGATCTGATTCAACAAGAGTTAATGTGTCATTATTAACCAATTAAAGGTCCACACACAATCTTTATCCACTGAAGCCTTCAGAGCACTTCACAGATTTCCACATAACACACATTATATTAGTCACTACCAAAGCCAAAGGTGGAACTGTTTATTCATTCATTCATTTTCCTTCGGCTTAGTCCCTTTATTTATCAGGGGTTGTCACAGCGGAATGAACCACCAACTATTTCAGCATATGTTTTGCGCAATGGATGCCCTTCCAGCCACAACCCAGCACTTCACCTATACCGCATGTCTACTGGAGAACCTGAAGGAAACCAACACAAACACAGGGAAAACATGCAAACTTCACACAGAAACGCTAACTGACCCAGCCCGGGCTCGAACCAGTGACCTTCTTGCTGTGATGCAACAGTGCTAACTACTGAGCCACCGTACCGCGCAAATGTGGAATTAATGTAACAAAATAATAAGATCACGGTGCAAAAGTTAGAACTCCCAAAGGAATATTCATTCATTCATTTTCTTGTCGGCTTGTCCCTTGCGGGGTCGCCACAGCGGAATGAACCGCCAACTTATCCAGCACGATTTTACACAGCGGATGCCCTTCCAGCTGCAACCCATCTCTGGGAACTTCCACACACACATTCACACTCATACACTATGGACAATTTAGCTTACCCAATTCACCTGTACTGCATGTCTTTGGACTGTGGGGGAAACCGGAGCACCCAGAGGAAACCCACGCGAACGCAGGGAGAACATGCAAACTCCACACAAAAACGCCAACTGACCCAGCCCAGCCGAGGTTCGAACCTGCGACCCAGCGACGTTCTTGCTGTGAGGCAACAGCACTACCTACTGCGCCACTGCGTTGCCCCCAAAGGAATATGTAAGGGGGAAATATTTTTACATTTTAATAAAGAGGAAGAATCAAGAGAACCATTAAAAAAATCTTAAATTTAGTTGAAATTTGGTAGTTTGTAGTTTTTTTGCAACTCCTCATTTGAATTTAAATGTATTATTTTTCTATTCCTAAAGGTTCTTATACTTAAAGATTCTTATTTTAATGAACATAACTGTTTAATAAAACAGTTTTGTTCAAATGAACCAAAATATATTGTCTATATTCCTTGGGAAATTGATAAAAATACAACTTTTTAAAGGGGATGTATCCATTTACGCTTTGCACTGTTAATTTTACATACATTCATTCATTTTCCTTCGGCTTAGTCCCTTTATTCATCAGGAGTCGCCACAGCAGAATGAACCGCCAACTTGTCCAGCATATGTTTTACACAGCGGATGCCCTTCCAACTGCAGCCCAGTACTTTGACAGTGCTTTTTTTGGCAGTGAAGTCTAAATTTTCCTTTACTATTATTCAATAAACCATCACAAACTTAGATCACATTTATTAAATTTACATTACATTTATTAAAATAGATATTGTTATTTCTCAATATTTCTGTTTTACTGTATTGTTAAAAATTAAATCTTGGTGATATTTAAAATCTTAATGATGGCATACGTTAGAGCTTTTACTTTATTGTTTCACTTGTGCATTTTGAGTAAGTTTAAAACACAGCAATACAGATTTTAAGAAATCTATATCTGAAATGTAAAATGTTCAAATTATAAATGTGAAGGATATAAACGTATGTTAATGAAAATAAATAGTTACATATTATTTAAAGTTTTAATTTTTTTCAAAATGGATAACATATTGCTTAGCTTGTGTTTTTAATTATGTTTTTAATATGTTTTTAATTCTGTGCCCTTCCTCAGATGAAGATAAGGAAAGAGAGAGGGCGACAGATGCAGAGAAATCAGGAAATCTCGATCCTGCAATGATCTCTATAGAACAGTAAGTAACACTTGAGAAATACAGAGATAGAAAGTTTAGGAAGCAAGTACTATATTATTTTTTACTTACACTGCACTCTCTTCTGATTTGCATGATTTTCATTTGTACTGACTGTCTGAGCTCTAATTTGGAAAGGCCTGCCTGTTCAGACAGTGTAGTCAATATCTCATATCTACTAAATGGTAATGGCTTAAGCTCAATGGCAACAGTTTCTACAGCAACTGAGAGTATTACTGTGGATAATATGGATTACTTCATGTCTCTCGATGCAGTGCTAAACTCATGAGGTGCAAAATAAGCTTGCAGACATTACTGTAGTTTACATATTAATGTCATACAGTATAGTTTACTATATAAGGAAAAAAAAGATTCAGCAAGTTATTTGGGTTTGAATTTTGTATCACATGTTGTAACCTAAATTATCAAATTTAATGAGCTATGTAAGAATATTTTATGTATTGTTGCTTTTTTTGTTGCCAATGCGTGAACAAGGTTGTTACGAAAAGTAAAAGATTAGGCTGCCTGTGAAATTTATATTTACATTTATTTATTTAGCGTTAGATTCCTTTTAGAGTTACAATTGAGGAGGCATTTAACAATTCAACAAGAAGAGGCAGTACACAGAAGAAGTGCTAATATTACAAAGGAACTGTGCTCAGAATTAGCTGCTAGAGTAAGGGGGAGTTTTTTTTTTTTTTTTTTGATAAAACAGGTGGTTTCTACAAGTTTTTAATAGTTGAAAATCATAATTTCTTGTTGTCCATATTATTCAGTGTAGTTTTTTTCTTGTTTATTCAAAATGTTTTATTTTAATTTTCTTTGGCCAATATTTTGTTTCTTTTTATTTTAAAACTCCAAATAGTAGTAATAACTTTTGTCTTATAAAAGTGGGTGTCCATGAATCTATTCTGTTACCGTACTATACTTTACCTTTAAACTGATGTGATCTTTCACAACTATATGTAACATACAGGAAATGATGCCACTTTTCCTCACTGATAAGATCTGATGCACTGAAGAAACTAACCTCTAACTTAGAAAATACTTTGATTTGCACCATTCTTACACCTAGAGTGGTTTTGTAAGACATCAAAATTGTTGCCCCATCATCAAAAGAAACACTAAACCTTCTAGATTACTAATGTAACAAAATTCTTTTTTACAGGGACAGTGTTCAACATGACATGTTGTGTCAGAGTTAGCTATAAAGATAAGACTAATATTAGGTTAGATTTAGGTTGTGATGTCCGGTGATCAAAATTCAATGTCTAGCCAGCGTCTAAGGACAACATTCCAATATTCCATGTCCAATAAGGAAGTCAAATGACGTTGATATTTGGTTGATTTTAGGTTGTTAGAAAGTGACCAAAATCCAGCGTCGAGCCAACATCTTAAACCAACTTCATATTGACATACCTGCCAACACTCCCGTTTTTCCTGGCAGTCTCTCGTATTTCAGACCTATCTTCCGTATTGTCCACCCCCTCCCCCCCCACCCATCCTTATTGTAAAGTGTTATCATTTTCTATATAGTACAGACCTGTCAGGAAAGTCAAAATCAAATGGTCAAACAGACTCTTGGTTTGGGTTTGAGACCCAACATAACATCAATTTGGACAGACAATGACAGTTGTTGGGCCAAATGTCCTTGACCTAAAAAAGTCTGAAATAAAGGGTCTGCTTGACTGCACAATTTAATGGAGCCTGTAATGTTTGCCTGAAATGGCTGCTTGTGTTGAATGGAGCTCTCAAAGCTTTCAACTATCACTGAATGTATGTTCGCAGACTGAAGAACAGCGAGTGCTTCATGGAAGAAGGTAATGGATGTCTTACAGAGGTCACCTTAAATCGAGTCGCTTTGGAGATGACCCCTCCCCCAATCACCTTGCCAGCAACCACGGATGCCAGCGAGAGAGACGTAGAGATGGAGTCCAGTGAGGTTGGTGTCCATATTACCTTGCCCATTATACTCTAGTGTTACATAATCCATATGTGTTGTGAAGCGTGAAGTTACATTGGCCTGAATCCACAACAACGCGCTGGTGTCTCGATAACCTCTCGCTCTTCAATCTCATTTTTCCCTCTATTTCAGACACTCACAGCCGAGCAATCTGTACCTCTGAAGAGACGAGGTCGCAAAAGACAACTGATCTTCACCGACCAAAACACACAGATTTCCCAGGATGCAATGCGACAACAAATCAACAACCCTCTGACTGAAACTCAATCTCTGGTGGGAGCCCTGTGATAGATAATCTAATCACTAGTGCTGGGAATCCTTTGATACCTCATGATTTGATTCGATGAAGGTTCAGGGAGTCAGGGTGTAATTACAAAAACAATTCTTGATTCTTCTCAATTTCCAGATAACAGCATGAGACACAAATCTTTCAGGTGTTAAGCTGTATCTACTAAAAACAAAATCTGCTGCCGTTTTGATGCCAATATTTTTTTGACTAATTTATTTTAACACAGAGGATTTTTTATTTAATGGCAAAATTCCATTCAAGTAATAACTAGACCTGAAATAAATGTGTATTTTTTTCTTTCTAAGCCTAACTCCAGTTCAGATCATTCTGAAATAATCCACAGTTTACTAATTAAATGGTAACTAAATCATCAAGTTGCATAATATATATATTTTTTATGATTAAGAAATATTTTACTGTCATGACATTCTAATTGTTGCTGTGTGTAAAAGTTTTTTTTTTACTGTTTTTGAAAGCAAATACAGCAAAAACGGTAATATTGTGCAATTTATGTAAAAATATAATTACATTTTTTTCAGAAATTGACGTCTTTCAAAAACAGTAAGAAAACAGCAATAATTTACTAATTAATTAATTAACTAAATGATCAAATTGCATAATACAATACATATTTTAATGATTAAAGAATATTTCACTCTCTTTATTGAACTAAATTTCTTTGAAATACAGCAAAAACTGTAATACTGTGCAAATAAATTGCATTTTAACATATATTAAAATAGATAACATTATATTGCACAGTATTACTGTATTTCAAAGAAATTTAATTCAAGTAAAAGTTCACAGTAAAATATATTTTAATCCTTAAAATATGTATAGTATATGTATAGTATATGTCTGTATTGTATTTTTTAAAAGGTATTTTTATTGAGCATTTATGATTTTGAACAAAGCCCAAGATCCACCCAACAACAAAAAAAAAATTAAAATAAAAACAGTAATACTGCAATAATAGGTACAAAATCAGGATTAAAACATATCTGATACAGTCTCTTTCATATTTAACCAAAATTGTACAGTTGCTTACTAGCAGCATTTATTTTGGCTGTGGTGTATTTTAAACAAATAATGTCCATTATAGAGCCTCCAGGATAGATCAACGATTCAAATTTGTGTGGTATGTAATTATTATTTTTTTATTGTTTGTGAAAGAAGTCAATTTTTTTAAATACATCAAAAACAGTAATATTGTGCAATATTATAAGCATTTAAAATGCTATCTATTTAATTTATTTAAAATGTAATTTATTTAAAAATGTAATTTTTTTTTCCAGAAATCTTTCAAAAACAGTAAGAAAACAACATTACTTTACTAATTAATTAATTAACTAAATAATCAAATTGCATCATACAATACACATTTTAATGATTAAAGAATATTGTACTGTCTTTATTGAACTAAATTTCTTTGAAATACAGCAAAAAACTGTAGTATTGTCTAAATAAATTACATTATATTGCACAGTAATATTGTTTTTGCTGTATTTCAAAGAAATTTAAGTCAATAAAGACAGTAAAATATTGAATCATTATAATATGTATTAGGCAACCCAGTGGCGCAGTAGGTAGTGCTGTTGCCTCACAGCAAGAACGTCGCTGGGTCGCAGGTTCGAACCTCGGCTGGGCTGGGTCAGTTGGCGTTTCTGTGTGGAGTTTGCATGTTCTCCCTGGGTTCGCGTGGGTTTCCTCCGGGTGCTCCGGTTTCCCCCACAGTCCAAAGACATGCAGTACAGGTGAATTGGGTAAGCTAAATTGTCCATAGTGTATGAGTGTGAATGTGTGTGTGGAAGTTCCCAGAGATGGGTTGCGGCTGGAAGGGCATCCGCTGCGTAAAATCGTGCTGGATAAGTTGGCGGTTCATTCCGCTGTGGCGACCCCGCAAGGGACAAAGCCGACAAGAAAATGAATGAATGATAATATGTATTGTACTGTATATGTATGTATTGCATTATGACAAATTAATTAGTTATTAAATATTTAAATTGCATAATACAATAGTATTATAGTGTATGTGATATTATTTATTTATTTAAAATAATTTATATTTTTAAAGCAAAAAATAATTACAAAACAAATTCTTTTAAGCAGAAATTATTTGCTTTATTTGATAAATATATGATTCTCCCTCCGCCCATTTGTTTTCATCTTCCTCTCTCTCTCTTTTTTTCTCAGTCTGATGTGCTCCTAAGTATCCCTGCCTCCCGGAAGGCTTCAGCTGCAGTTCTGCTCAGCACACCGTGTAACTGTACGTCGTAACATATTGTGGCCCAACACCTCTCATAACAGGATTACATGCCTACTCATACATAAAACTTCTTTTAATGTAATTAGCCTTGAAGTCATCAACATACTAGAAACCGTTTTTATTATTGAATTAATTTTATTAATTTTAATAAAATATTATTAAAATGTATTTTGTTTATAATATTATTATTCAAAACAACATTTCAACATTTACACAGCACACACACACATATATATATGTGTGTGTGCTGTGTAAATATATATATATATATATAAATAAAAAAGAGGGTAAACTAATGCATCAGCTCCTTTGAGTTGCAGTGAACAGTTGTTATAGTGGATTGTAATAATGAAACCACTGGTGCATCAAAAGGCTCAGCAGTTTTACCAAGAGTCAGAAACACCAGCACACTCCACTCGTATAACGATTTTAATGCGTCTTTGCATTGCAGTGCTCATCCACCCTGACCTCCAGACTCTGTGGAAATCCTGCAGCGTTTCTTCTGCACTACCTCGTCCCTCCAGGAAGCGACAGGCAAAGGAGGAGAGTGAGCTGATGGAGAGGGAGAAAGAAAGAGGAGTGGAGAGGAGTCAGGAGTCTTGCAGAGAGGTGAAGAAGTCTTAAGTTGCTTATCTAGTCATGTCAGAGTCAGAGCCTTGATTTATTGAGCTCAAGGAGTTCAAGGTTAAAATCAGTCATGCACATTTTATTAGCATGTACACTATTGGCATTTATAGGATTAGTTTGCTCCAAAATGTGATTCTTATTATCGTTTAATTGTGACAAATGATAATGTGCTTATCCACACCAGCACAGGTCTGCAATGATGCCAGGGCATATAAATGATGACAGGATATTATTTATTGGGATGAAGGATCCTTTTAGTGCCCTTGCAAAAATGAAGTGCACTTGGAATTTACTTTGAATCTTAAAGTATATATTTAAAACTATTTATCTTTTTGTGACAGTTCTTGCTGTGAGGCGACATCGCTAACCACTGCGCCACCGTGATGCCCCGCAGTACACTTTAATATAAATTTAACTAACATTTAAGCTTTTTATAGCAATTTACACAAATGCAAGTTCTGTTTATGTGATGGGCCCTTAATTTACACTTACCGGCCACTTTATTAGGTACACCTGTCTAACTTCACATTTCTAATCAGCCAATCACATGGCAGCAACTCAATGCATTTAGGCATGTAGCCATGGTCAAGACGATCTGCTGCAATTCAAACCAAGCATCAGAATGGGGAAGAAAGGTGATTTAAGTGACTTTGAGCGTGGCATGGTTGTTGGTGCCAGACGGGCTGGTCTGAGAATTTCAGAAACTGCTAATCTACTGGGATTTTCATGCACAACCTTCTCTAGGGTTTACAGAAAATGATCCAAAAAAGAGATAATATCTAGTGAGTGGCAGTTCTGTCGGCGCAAATGCCTTGTTGATGCCAGAGGTCAGAGGAGAATGGCCAGACTGGTTCGAGCTGATAGAAAGGCAACAGTAATTCAATTAACCACTCGTTACAACCGAGGTATGCAGAAAAGTCTTTGAACGCACAACATGTCGAACTTTGAAGCGGATGGGCTACAGCAGCAGATGACCACATCGGGTGCCATTCCTATCAGCTAAGAATAGGAAACTAAGGCTACAATTTGCACACACTGTAAAAAAAAAAATCGTAAAAAAAAGGTAAATGACTGGCAGCTACGGCTGCCAAACAAAAACCATAAAATTACGGTAAAATTTCTTTTGTTGAAATAAAGTGCAAAAATAATAAATCTACAGATATTTTCATTAAAATGTTTACAGAGAAACACTGTTAATTTACAGACTTCTCCTAGATTATTATGATCAAATACGTTCAATAAAGTTACAAAATAAGAGTTTTACAGAGAAACACTGTTAATTTACAGACTTCTCCTAGATTATTATGATCAAATACATTCAATAAAGTTACAAAATAAGAGTTTTACAGAGAAACACTGTTATTTTACAGACTTTTCCTAGATTTTTATGATCAAATCCATTTAATAAAGTTACACAATAAGAGTTTTACAGAGAAACACTGTTATTTTACAAACTTTTCCTAGATTTTTATGATCAAATCCATTTAATAAAGTTACACAATAAGAGTTTTACAGAGAAACACTATTATTTTACAGACTTTTCCTAGATTTTTATGATCAAATGCATTTAATAAAGTTACACAATAAGAGTTTTACAGAGAAACACTATTATTTTACAGACTTTTCCTAGATTTTTATGATCAAATGCATTTAATAAAGTTACACAATAAGAATTTTACAGAGAAACACTGTTATTTTACAGACTTCTCCTAGATTATTATGATCAAATCCATTTAATAAAGTTACACAATAAGAGTTTTACAGAGAAACACTGTTATTTTATAAACTTTTCATAGATTATTATGATCGAACACCATCAATAAAGTGACTGCACTAAAAGTGTAAGAGAAAACAATGTTATTTAAAAGAATTTTCCCTAAATCATTATGATTAAACACCTTTAATAAAATGCCAAGACATGCGCAAGGTCGTAAATTAACGGTTTTATTTTGGATCAAAAAAGTCTGGAAAGAACAAGATACAAGATACAACTGGTTAAAATTCTCACAACTTTAAAATTACAGTGGTTATATTTTATTGAATAGTATTTATGTAAAACATGTTGAGGTTTAAGTTATATGGAATGACTCAGTTCCAAATCTTAAATGAAACTGTAATGTGAATGGGACACTGACAAAGGAGTGCGGATCCAAATGCAAGTTTATTACACAGAGATGGTCAGGCAAGCAACAGTCAACAGAGGAGCAAACAGATGTATGCAGGGAATCCAGAGTCATGGTCAAATAACAGGCAAATGGTCAGTCCCAGCAGCAACAACAACAACATAAACAATTAACAAGCAAAGCAAGAGAAACACGTCATAATGTTCACAGTAACAGTATAACAAGCCTTAGCAATTAGTGCGTGCGTCTGTGCTGCTTTTAAAGTCCATGTAATCAGTTCATAACGACCCTCCGACTGTGTGTGTGTGCGCAATCAGTGGAATCTGGAACAGGTGCATGTGAGCATTGCATGACTGGATCTGTAGTCCATATAATGGCGGATTTGTAGTTCTATGGCGATCTGCGTGTTTACCAGCGATCTACAAGGATTAAATTGCTGATGATTGTGACAGGAACATTTATACTACTACAGTAACAGCACAACAGTTTCATGAAATTCTCAGACTATAGGATTATGATAAACTTTTTACTTGATTTTCACTGTTTCACACCCACTATTTGCACACACACACACACAGTCGGAGGATCGTTATGAACTAATTACATGGACTTTAAAAGCAGCACAGACGCACGCACTAATTGCTAAGGCTTGTTATACTGTTACTGTGAACATTATGACGTGTTTATCTTGCTTTGTTTGTTAATTGTTTATGTTGTTGCTGCTGGGACTGACCATTTGCCTGTTATTTGACCATGACTCTGGATTCCCTGCATACATCTGTTTGCTCCTCTGTTGACTGTTGCTTGCCTGACCATCTCTGTGTAATAAACTTGCATTTGGATCCGCACTCCTTTGTCAGTGTCCCATTCACATTACAGTTTCATTTAAGATTTGGAACTGAGTCATTCCATATAACTTAAACCTCAACATGTTTTACATAAATACTATTCAATAAAATGTAACCACTGTAATTTTAAAGTTGTGAGAATTTTAACCAGTTGTATCTTGTTCTTTCCAGACTTTTATGATCCAAAATAAAACTGTTAAATTATGACCTTGCGCATGTCTTGGCATTTTATTAAAGGTGTTTAATCATAATGATTTAGGTAAAATTCTTTTAAATAACATTGTTTTCTCTTACACTTTTAGTGCAGTCACTTTATTGATGGTTTTCGATCATAATCTATGAAAAGTTTGTAAAATAATAGTGTTTCTCTGTAAAACTCTTGTGTAACTTTATTAAATGGATTTGATCATAATAATCTAGGAAAAGTCTGTAAAATAACAGTGTTTCTCTGTAAAACTCTTATTGTGTAACTTTATTAAATGGATTTGATCATAATAATCTAGGAAAAGTCTGTAAAATAATAGTGTTTCTTTGTAAAACTTTTATTGTGTAACTTTATTAAATGGATTTGATTGTAATAATCTAGGAAAAGTTTGTAAAATAACAGTGTTTCTCTGTAAAACTCTTATTTTGTAACTTTATTGAACGTATTTGATCATAATAATCTAGGAGAAGTTTGTAAAATAACAGTGTTTTTCTGTAAACATTTTAATGAAAATATCTGTAGATTTATTATTTTTGCACTTTATTTCAACAAAAGAAATTTTACCATAATTTTATGGTTTTTGTTTGGCAGCCGTAGCTGCCAGTCATTTACCTTTTTTTTACGATTTTTTTTTTTTTTACAATTACAATTTATTACTTTAATTTTACGTAATTTTAAATGTACTTCAAAAAAACAGGAAAAAACAGTGTGTAAATAATACGGCAATTTAATTGTATAAAACAGACAAATTGCTGTAATTTGTCATTAATTGTATAGTACATAAAATAACAGTCAAGCTGTTAATTTACAGATATTGTTTGTAATTTTTACGGACTTTTGAATATAATTTAAAATAACAGAAAAAATACTGTATAAATAATAGTGTAATTTCCCTGTATAAAAAACAAAAATGTCAGTAATTTGTCTTTAATGATAAAGTACCTAAAATGAAAGTCAAACTGTTAATTTAGAGAGATTGTTTGTCATTTTACCAAGTTTTGATAATAATTTGAAATGACAAAAAATTACTGTAAAAAATTTAGAGATATTTTCTGTAAAATTAGGGTTTTTTTTTACAGTGCAGGCTCACCAAAATGGGCAACAGAAGATTGGAAAAACATTGCCTGGTCTGATTTCTGCTGTAACATTCGGATGGTAGGGTCAGAATTTGGTGTCAACAACATGAAAGCATGGATCCATCCTGCCTTGTATCAACGGTTCAAGCTGGTAGTGGTGGTGCAATGGTGTGAGGGATATTTTTTTGGCACACTTTGGGCCCATTAGTACCAATTGAGCATCGTGTCAACACCACAGCATTGTTGCTGACCTTGTTTATCCCTTTATGACCACAGTGTACCCATCTTCTGATTGCTACTTCCAGCAGGATAACGCACCATGTCATAAAGCACGAATCATCTTAGACTGGTTTTTGAAAACATGACAATGAGTTCACTGTATTCAAATGGCCTCCACAGTCACCAAATCTCAATCCAAAAGAGCACCTTTGGGATTTGTTGGAACGGGAAATTCGTATCATGGATGTGCAGCCGACTAATCTGCAGCAACTGTGTGATGCTATCTTATCAATGTGTACCAAAATCTCTGAGGAATATTTCCAGTACCTTGTTGAATCTATGCCATGAAGGATTAAGACAGTTCTGAAGGCAAAAGGGGGTCCAACCCGGTACTAGAAAGGTGTACCTAATAAAGTGACCGGTGAGTTTGTGTGTGTTTATATGTGAATTAAAGCCTAATTAAACTTTCATTTTTGTGTGTTTTGTGAATGTTTAGGTGGTCAGGGAATCTGAGGCTGCTCTGGTTCTGTCTGAGAGCTCAGGTGACAAAATGTGTTATTTATTTATTTATTTATTCATTCATTCATTTATAATTAGGACTGGGTTTATGGGATTAGATTTGTGCTAATAAATCTTTTAAACTACATTTTTAAAGGTTTTACAACAAAACTTTGCAAAAACAAACTATAAAATATACATTGATAAATGCAAAAAAATGCTCTGAAATAAAAACTAGATAAAAAAAAAAGTAGATAAAGCTATTTTGCTTTGCGCTTCACAAATTTATCTTCACTCCTGATGGACTCATTCTGAAACAGAACAAAAATTAAAGTGTCACTCTTCATTCATTTATTATAATTATCATTTATTAACAGCATATGTTTTGTGCAGCGGATGCCCTTCCAGCTGCAACCCAACACTGGGAAACACCCACACACTCTTGCATTCACAGGGCTCGAAATTGCGACCATTTTGGTCGCATATGCGCCTGAAATTTAAGCTATGCGACCTCATAATATATATTTGGGAGCATTTGTGCGACTGCATATAATGGTTGTAGTGCGACCTGTTTTGATTTTTTCTAAAAACGTGCTGAATCGGTCTTCCTTGCCGCTATGTTGGTTCATATTAGCTGTCAATCATTTAAGGCTTTCCGCTGTCAGATGACAGGGAGCTTTTGTGACCACGGGAAATGCAAACGGCTGAAGAGTGAAAAGTACACCGAATCTCGATGCATTGCATGTTCAGCGCAAATGTCCGATAAATGTAAAATCTAACACTGTACACACCATCGCTAAAGAAGCTCGCCTTTACTAAGTTTAAACTGATGCGGCTTATAACAAAGAACGGTATTGCGCCGGTGGTCATTGCAAGAATCCTGCTCTGCCCCCCTCATATATTGGGTCGACTGACTCGCCTGCTTTTCCAAACACAGAAAAATGAAAATCAGCGCATAACGAGACTGAAACCAAAACTTTTAAAAGTGAGACTTTTCTTACTTTCTTTTGTCTATTCTTTCTTGAGATGTAAATTATTTTTCAATTTAATTACTGATGACTGCTTTCAGCCTTGAATTGAATTTATTATAACCTTTCGTTTGTTTTGTAGCAGAAATAGTATTTATTAAATTGACATGCATGTAAAAACAATAATAAATAAAAAAATAAATATTTCTTACTGCAATGCTTCATTTGTGTTTGATGCAAACCATGCATTTGTTTTTCATAAAGTAACAGTAGGACTTACATTCAAGCACATTCAAGGCAGCATGATGATGAGAAATGTAACTCATTGTTAGTATTATTTTCATCATCGTCATCATTAATATTTTATAATTATTAGACATTCATTTTGGAATTATTGCACAAATATTAAGTCATCACAGCATTAGTTTTTAGATAGTTGTTTCTGGTTTTTGGTAGTCCTAATTGATGTTGTTTTCAAATACAATAAATCCCTTAATATACAATTTGCAACGGTGCTCATTCATTTTTGGTGGGTGCTTCTAAATTTTTTCTGCTGCTTTTAAATTTTTTCTGGTGCTACCAAGTAAAAAAAGTTAATTTCAAGCCCTGATTCACACATACACTATGGCAAATTTAGCTTATAAAATTCAACTATACCGCATGTCTTTGAACTTGTGGGGGAAACCGGAGCACCCGGAGGAAACTAAAGCAAACACAGGGAGAACATGCAAACTCCACACAGAAATGCCAACTGACCCAGCTCAAACCAGCAACCTTCTTGCTGTGAGGCGATTGTGCTACCCACTGTGTCACCGTGACGCTCAGGGTCACACTTTACAATAGGATTTCATTAGTTAATGTATTTACTAAAATGAGCTAATAATGAGCAATGTTTGTACAGCATTTATTAATCATAGTTCAACATTTACTAATACATTATTAACATCCAAATTCATGCTTGTCAATATTAGTTAACACACCATAAGTTAACATGAACTAACAATGAACAGCTTTATTTTCATGAACTAATGTTAACTAACATGAACAAATACTGTAATAAATGTATTGTTCATTGCTTGTTTATGTTAGTAAATGCATTAACTAACATTAAATAATTAAACCTTATTGTAAAGCTTTACCAATTAAAGAATGTTTAATGTAATCTTGTTAATATACATTTTTTATCAAATTGTAGTCTGCATAATATTAAATCAAAGTATAGGTAATTTATCAAAACCTGTTGAATGATACCCAGCCCTAATTATTATTGTTATACGGTATGTATGATCAGTGTAGTGCAAGTTACTTCCAAACTGTAATACATTACAGATTACTTGTTACTGTTATTTAAAAGTAATCCCTTACATTACAATATTACTGTCTCAGAATTGTAATATGTTACATTACTCTTATATTACTATTTAGTTACTTTCACCAGAATAACTCCAGAATTAGAACTTAACTTTCTAAAACGACCAAATGTACTGCAGAGCATTTTACGTCCAGTAGAAAGCGATATGATGTAGCATAATGACTGTGACCTATCCAGGCTACTAACAATATAGTATATAACTGGCAACGTGAAGGCTCAAGACAATGCAGGAGAGGATGACAGTCAGATTCACAAATGATCTGTTAAAAGTATGGTAGAGGTAAAGAGGTTATCTGGCAATATCTGTGAATATTCTTTCATTCATTCATTGTCTTGTCGGCTTAGTCCCTTTATTAATCCGGGGTCGCCACAGCGGAATGAACCGCCAACTTATCCAGCACAATTTTACGCAGCGGATGCCCTTCCAGCCGCAACCCATCTCTGGGAAACATCCTCACACTCATTCACACTCATAGACTACGGACAATTTAGCATACCCAATTCACCTGTACCGCATGTCTTTGGACTGTGGGGGAAACCGGAGCACCCGGAGGAAACCCACGCGAACACAGGGAAACGCCAACTGACCCATATCTGTGAATAGCTTGACTATATTCATATTAGACACAACAGGCCTCTATGTAAACTCCAATGCCATGACAAAATGCAGATTTCTTTTCTCTTCTTATTGTTGCCATTATTGTGTTCACTTTAAATTCAAGTGGCTCACAACACAAAACTGTCATGCACAAAGTGAGCATGATGAACATAGCTTTCTCAATATAATGCTCGTGCACCGATTGCCTCTGTGGACAAAACTGCTTGTGAGCTCTCAAATATACACTGCTCGCGTGCAAATTTTCTAACGTTCTCTCAAATATGCACTGCTCACGCACAAATTTTCTTGCGCGCTCAGTACACTCGCTCAGTGAGATTATATGCAGACTCGCAATTTGTCGTGTGTTCCCTCTTCCTTTTGTGCTTTTTGATATGATTTATATTGGTGCACTATTTATTAACAATAACCAAAATACTAAATAAACTTACATATAAATTTTTTTATCTAATAAACCATAACCTTTTTGGCTGTATGTTATATGATGAGATATTTCCAGTTTTAAACACTAAAAGACAGAGAATAGACGTTGGATGTAAAGAATACGTTTTATTTTAAAAACATTTAAACATCTAAAAGGTGCACCATACTAATCAAATAAAAAAAACATTTAAACTAAAATATAACTAACTCATGCAGAAATGTAACTGATAGAAAATATGGATAAACTTGATAAGGTATTACTGTATAGCCTACTGTACTATTCACTCTTCAAATAAATGTCACTATAAATCCCATTTTATCATGGCAACTAAAATAAAGTGAACTAGTCTCTGCTGTTTTCCACATTGTTGATAAGATTGTGCAGGACATTTTGTCCATCATCCTCTTCATTTTGAGGAAAAGCTGTTCCACAGGGCCCCTGAACACACATACTGGCATGTACTGCATGTACTATAGTAAAGTACTTCAATTAATCTGTTGTGGTAATACTATAGTTGCTATGGTAACACAAGTGTAATGTATAATAAATGACCCAATGCTGTAGTGTTTTTTTACAACATAGGGTATAATATACTACAATTCACCACACTTTATTGTAGTAAACTTTGTATTTCATTTTATGAATTCACTATTCTTAATACTACAGTATGCTGAAGCAAGTTGTAAATATTACTAGCCTAAAACAGTAGTATACCTAACTCTCAAAAACACTTGTATTTATTATAGAATTTACCTTAACCTGTAGGTAAAAAGTGCAGCAATATACCTGTATAAACCATATCAACATTCTTGGGATAACAATTTAACAGGAGGATCTCTGGAGAGCAAAAGCACAAAAAGAGGAGGAAACACAAGGCACAAATTGTGAGTCTGCATCATCTGACGGAGAGAGCAGATCATTCACACGTGAGCAGCCCAGACAGTGTTTTGAGTGCACGAGAGGAGTTTTGTTCACCACACCGGCGCGTTCGCTCGCTCGTATTACATGAATGCGCTCTCGACTTGTAATACTTACGACATTTGTCAGTGAAATAACACCAAATGCACGTACGTCCATCTCGCAAATGTCTTCTGTCATTTCCATCTATTTGCCGCTTTTCCGCTGCGCGTTAGGGCTTAATGTTACTGCGAACCAGGCTGAGCCACTAGCCCCGGACCTTAAGCTCAGAGGCTGAAATCATTCCGCGTTCAAAGAAAGAAGTTCCAATAGCCAGAGGGAGATTAATGACAACACACACGTATGTTCACTCACCACGAACAGAAAATAGATCTGGGGTATTTTTTATTTGTTAATGTCTTGCGGGCGAAAAGTTTGTTGTAACGCACGCGTTACTGAACATGTACCGAGTAAAATATTACTGAAAATGTAAAAGTAATGCCTTACACTACTGCGTTACTGGAAAAAGTAATATGTTACTGTATTACATTACTTTTGTAACGCATTACTCCCAACACTGTGTATGATACATGCAGGGTCAGATTTACTCAACAGGCCAAATCAGCATGAGATCAGAATCGCATGAATGCACAGATGACAGTGGGAGATCGACTGACAGTGTGTGTGATCTACTGCCAATGTGCAAATTAAAGAACAGCACAGAAACTCATTTCCATAATCACCAACACTATCTACCAGGAGCAGCGTGAATGAAAAATAATGGGGCTCGCTAATTAGTATCTTCAGATAATATGTTCCTCTGGCATTCAAAATCAATGAATACTAAAGGAGAAAATTGTCTCCATTCTACCACACTCTCTCTGTTCACCGCAGTTCCTCTTCCACTACTATTTGTAGCTTGTCAATTGCAAAATGTGTTATGACATGTTTGTGTTGGTGTTAAATAATGGTTCAAATACAGTGAACCGACAACCACAAACCATAGTAAATGACTTTGCGGGATTCATTTAAATACTCTCCTCCCTTAAATGCTGCTTGTGAACAAATTCAAATGCAAAAAGATAAGCCAAAAACTTAACTGTCTATGTCTTTTTATTTGTAGTTTTTCATTGCATGTCTTTAATAAACCCTGACAGCAGTGTTTTAATGCCAAAAGAAGGTTGCGCTGATGCAAGCTGTTTGTAAATCTGGCTCAAAAAGTATCCAAGTACTTCTTTTTACTTCTTTGCTCAAAATGTCAATCAAACTAAACCATGTGTGTGTGTTTGTCCAGCTGCTTCAGACGTGCCTCTGGATGTGTCTAAAGGAGACAGGTCTCAGAGTGACCTCATCACTCCCACCAGCAGATGGTGAGAAATATCAAAAGGAAAAATCATAAAAAAGAAAACTAGAGACAGTTACAAAACACCGAATGTGCATGTGTCATATTCTGTGTCATATTCTGGACTGCAGTTGTACGACATACAGAATTATTTTAGCCCTCTAATTTTTCCCCCAATTTCTGTTTAACAGAAAGATAACACATTTCTTAAAATACCAGCTTTAATAACTAATTTCCAATAACTGAATTCTTTTATCTTTGTCATGATTACAGTACATAATATTTTACTACATATTTTAAAAGATACTAGTATTTAGCTTAAAGTGCAATTTAAAGGCTTAACTAGGTTAATTAAGCAGATTAGGGTAATTAGGCAATCATTGAATAATGGTTTGTTCTATAGATCATCTAAAAATATATAATCTTATAATTATAATATTGACCCTAAAATGGTTTTAAAAAAAAATTAAAACAGTTTTTATTCTAGCCGAAATAAAACAAATAAGACTTTCTCTATAAGAAAAAATTATATAGGAAATACTGAGAAAAAATTCCTTGCCCTGTTAAACAAGAGTTCACACTTAGATCACTGATCATTGACTACTCATTTAAAACAGTTGGGTTAATAATAACCCAACAGGTAACCCAATGATGGGTCAATTTGGCACCGACCTTCTGTTGGGTTACTTTAACCCAATCCATTGGGTTGTTAAGGTTAACCCAACAATTTGGCTTACAAAAATAACTAATTTGTTGGGTTATTTTGCCAAAAAGTGGCTTAACCACTATATAATAATAAATTATTAGTATTATTATTATTATTACTATTATTATTATTATTATAGTAGTAGTAGTAGTCATCTTTATATGTAAATAAAAAGCACAGCTTTTAAAACATTGGCAATGCTTTATTTAAATCCATGAATTTAAACCACTCCTCCTACAATAACAAACGCCTGTTTAGTTCATTCCCAAGCAGCAGGACAAGTGGGTTCTGTCTCTGTTGTTTCTCCTCCTCTAAGTACTAAACGAAATACAAGTATACACACATGAATTAAAAAATGTCCAAAATTTATTGTCATAAATAATGCACCTAGAGGTCGCAAATCAACAAATTCTTGTTTTGCCTCCTGGTATGAGGGCCGAACTATCTTGCTGAACGATCTGTATGGCGGTGGAGAAAGGATAGGTGTTTCACCGATTTTTGGGTGTATTCATCATTTACTCACCCTCAAGTTGTTGATTGATTTTTTATTTTTTATTTCTGCTGACCACAAATGACAACTTAAAGGACAAAGCAAATCAAAAACTTGATAGTCCCCACTGACTTTAACAGAAGAAAAAAATGCTATGGAATTTCACTGTGGACTAAGAATGGTTTAGTTACCTACTCCTGCATATACCAAATGATGTTTGCTCCAACCTTAAAACAGAAATTTTAAATTGTAAATTTTCGTACGTATGCAGGACCAAATAACAACAAAACTCATGTACTTACCCAGTTTAGCAATGGAGAAAAAATAACTGGAAGGCTTCAAGTGGTCATCTCCAGGGGTACCTTAAACAGATAGAGATTTAAAAAAAAAAAAACTATGAAAATGTGCACTTTTAGCTGCAGGATTGGTCTTTTATGTGAGTTCTTAAGGTGCATCACATTTGCAAATTTGTTGGGCAAATAAGGTCCATTTTACATGGTCGATTGTGCACTGATGTTCATCCGTGTGCTTAATTCTCATGCCCAGAAACCCAGAAAGAGTCAAACTCTTGATTACAGATTTCTACTGAAATAACTGGAATCTGTCAGAAAATTGTCATAACCCAATAATTAATATGAATGGGTTAATGTCTGTAATATCTCAATTTATTTGGTCAAATGTTCCAGGAGTGGAGTTCTAAAATTTATGAACTGTGCTTAGACTCTATATCAGTCATCTATACTTACCTGTGGCCTCATGCCTGATACAGAGTCTAATACCAAATTCACGCTCAAATAAGGCACAGACTCAGTTTTGAAAGAGGCATTTGTGTCTTTACACACTACCAGTGCTGTTTAGAGATGTATAAATGCATTTACAGAAGAATTACAAATGTATAATTAGATTTTAAGAAATATGGGGACGTAAAGACACCTTTACAATGTGTGATATTGCTTAAGTGTGTGTATCGGTGCATTTTTAGATCATGTAAATATTACAAAATTCAGAGCTGTTTTTTTCTCACCTTTCTCAACAAGATTATCAAGGAATCCAAAGCTCGCTCTGTCCAGTGCAACCTGCAATGAACAAACAAAAAGATAAACCACAAATTAACATGAGCTGACAGACAACATTTATTAGTTCAGTGGTCACAGCATCACTACAATCTCACCTGAATTGAAAACTGGGCAAGGACAATGTACGTTTAAGGGCTTTGTAATTATTGTTTATTAGCATATATTACTACTTTTATTATACAAAGCTAACAGTTGTTACAATTCTTATATATTTGTGTGTGTGTGTGTGTGTGTGTGTGTATATACAGTATATATATATATATATATATATATATATACATATATATATATATATATATATATATATATATACATACATATATATATATATATATATATATATATATATATATATATATATATATATATATATATATATCGATATATAGATATAGATATAAAGGGAGTGCAGAATTATTAGGCAAGTTGTATTTTTGAGGATTAATTTTATTATTGAACAACAACCATGTTCTCAATGAACCCAAAAAACTCATTAATATCAAAGCTGAATATTTTTGGAAGTAGTTTTTAGTTTGTTTTTAGTTTTAGCTATTTTAGGAGGATATCTGTGTGTGCAGGTGACTATTACTGTGCATAATTATTAGGCAACTTAACAAAAACAAATATATACCCATTTCAATTATTTATTTTCACCAGTGAAACCAATATAACATCTCAACATTCACAAATATACATTTCTGACATTCAAAAACAAAACAAAAACAAATCAGTGACCAATATAGCCACATTTCTTAGCAAGAACACTCAAAAGCCTGCCATCCATGGATTCTGTCAGTGTTTTGATCTGTTCACCATCAACATTGCGTGCAGCAGCAACCACAGCCTCCCAGACACTGTTCAGAGAGGTGTACTGTTTTCCCTTCTTGTAAATCTCACATTTGATGATGGACCACAGGTTCTCTATGGGGTTCAGATCAGGTGAACAAGGACGCCATGTCATTAGTTTTTCTTCTTTTAGACTTTTTCTTGCCAGCCACGCTGTGGAGTACTTGGATGCGTGTGATGGAGCATTGTCCTGCATGAAAATCATGTTTTTCTTGAAGGATGCAGACTTCTTCCTGTACCACTGCTTGAAGGTGTCTTCCAGAAACTGGCAGTAGGACTGGGAGTTGAGCTTGACTCCATCCTCAAACCGAAAAGGCCCGACAAGCTCATCTTTGATAATACCAGCCCAAACCAGTACTCCACCTCCACCTTGCTGCCGTCTGAGTCGGACTGGAGCTCTCTGCCCGTTACCGATCCAGCCACAGGCCTATCAAGACTCACTCTCATTTCATCAGTCCATAAAACCTTAGAAAAATCAGTCTTGAGATATTTCTTGGCCCAGTCTTGACGTTTCAGCTTGTGTGTCTTGTTCAGTGGTGGTCGTTTTTCAACCTTTCTTACCTTGGCCATGTCTCTGAGTATTGCACACCTTGTGCTTTTGGGCACTCCATTGATGTTGCAGCACTGAAATATGGCAAAACTGGTGGCAAGTGGCATCTTGGCAGCTGCACGCTTGACTTTTCTCAGTTCATGGGCAGTTATTTTGCGCCTTGGTTTTTGGTTTGGTTTTTCCACACGCTTGCGAGCCTATTTGACTATCACTATCAAATTCAAAAATCAAATCACTATCCCTATCACTATTTTGAATGAAACGCTTGATTGTTCGATGATCACGCTTCAGAAGCTTGGCAATTTTAAGAGTGCTGCATCCCTCTGCAAGATATCTCACTATTTTTGAATTTTCGGAGCCTGTCAAGTCCTTCTTTTGACCCATTTTCCCAAAGGAAAGGAAGTTGCCTAATAATTATGCACACCTGATATAGGGTGTTGATGTCATTAGACCACACTCCTTCTCATTACAGAGATGCATATCACCTAATATGCTTAATAGGTAGTAGGCTTTATATATATATATATATAGAGAGAGAGAGAGAGAGAGATATTTATATATGCTTATATTTAATTGTTGTAGGACGTTTATAACCGATTAAACATTTCTATAAGCATCTAACATTATTAGGGTGTGGTTTCATCCCTGTAGGTTAGTATAAGATGTAGGGAAAATGCAGTAAAAACAGTATAATATAGTACACACAAACAGTAATAATAACATTTACTTTCAATAGTTAATAATCAAGTACCTTGAAATGGATAATGAATCCTCTTCTGATAAAAGATGATATAGCAAGCTTCTGGTCTGCTCTTGTGAAGGATAACTTCTTAATGACTACAGTCTACAGAAAGAAAGGTTGCGATCCATTCAGAGGCAAATAATAACCAATAATAACATAATGCTCCAATTCGGTACTTCTTGGGAAAACCAGCAACTTCCTGAATAAAATGTAGCATATTTATGTGTCTATATTAGCATTTATATGTTACAATATAGATTCTTAGCGAAAGGGCAGTGTTTTTAAGGCAACATACCTTAACCAAGACTGGACGCGACTCCGTGTTGATGTCTCCGTTGGGTCCTAAAGGTGATAATGATGGCGGAATATCTAAAATATGTGCATCATTTCCTCCAAAACAACTGTAGAGATGAACACGGAGGTAGAGAAAGCGTTTTTATTCGCATATAGATCGGCTATGAAGCGTGCACTTATATCATCAATAATTAAGATTCTTGGTGAAACGGATAAACACGACACGGAGAGGCAATTTGATTTTAAAAAAAAACATTACTGCGTTAGAGCTTAAATAAATTTATAACGCAAAAACAACCTCATGTACACATATTATTACAGCTGTTCTGTGTCAGTTAAATCGGTTGACTGTTGAAATTCAAAAAATTTAACCCAACTGGTTGAGTTATTAAATAAATAACCCAATAAAGGTTCAAAGGTTTTTAGAGTGCATAAAGTGTGTTTGGCATGCTGTCCCGGGAGAGAGTCCTGAGCTCATAAGATTGTCAATTTAGTCTAAAACCAGAGAACCCAGGGGCATGTAAACTCCACAAAGAAATGTCTACTGGCCAAGTAAGGATTTAAACCAGTGACATTCTTGCTGTGAGGCAACAGTGCTAACCACTGGGCCGCCATGCCGCCCTGTCAAGGAAAAAGAGGGAGGAGTAGGGATTCTTCAAGACAAAGATAACTAAGGTAAGAAACTCTGTTTATTTATAGTGAGTTAGGAATCATCCAATTAGTGAATCTTGTGTTACTAATGCAGGACCAGCTGTGGTCAATCATAAGCATGTGATCCTCTCGAAACTATAAATATAAATTTATAAATAAACTTCACTTGGTACATCCAAAATCAAAAAAAAAAAATGCTTTAGGGCTAATTAATGTGTCTGTGCTATTTGGGTAATGGCTACATTATGTGTTGGTGCAGTTTTAATGAAATAGTTATGTTAGTAAAGGCTTTTAAAATAGATTTTTCACTTTTTTTGAGAGCCTTGAATTTATAATTTTGCTGTTTATCATTTGGGAAATATTTGAAAAAGAAAAAGTAAAAGTACCTAACAGTAGTAAGTAGCTGATTATTTTGACTTTAATTGTACAGTTTTACTGCACATTGTAACAAAACAGACTCTCCAGGATTTCATGATCACTGAATTTAGCACAAACTCTTTAAGGGTAAACTCTAGTTTCTTTCGGTTTCTCTCAATATTATTTTACAGAGAAACAATAAAAGAAATGCCTTATAATGTGTGAAAACTTGTCACAAATCAGTCATTTTAGTCGCACAAATCAGATTTTTTTAGCGAAATCCTGAAAGGACTGACAAAAACACTGTTGGTGAAATGTAGTCTGGAGTCCTCTAAAATCCATGTTGTGTATGTACTGTAGGTCTCCGATTGAAGAGGCTCCTGTTTCTATGGAGGTGATATTCGAAGAGCATGTCGATCTGCCACAGGGAGAGGCAGAGCTTGAAATGAGTGACATCACCACCGCTGACTTATTCAGGTGAATTGAGGCCAAATAGATGTAAATGCATATCGGAGATCTCCGAAACAGGCTGTACATGCCTGTACATGTACAGGGGCAGGGATTTCACTATTCACTTTCTCCATTTTGTTGACTGACGTCTCAACTTAAAGTTTGTTCATTAAAAGCTGTTTCTTGCTTGTAGTTCAATATGTCTTATATAAGATGTAAGCATAAGGCTAGTGTTGGGTTTAGTGGTATTTGTATATTCTGAAACCAAAACACCACAATTTAGCCACACACTGTAAAAATAAGAAATGTCATGTTAAAGAGATGGTTTACCCAAAAATAAAATTCTCTCATCATTTTCTCTCCCTCCACTTGTTCTGTTGAACAAAAAGAAGATTGGGAAGTTGGAAACCATTAACTACTGATTTCAACAGTTTTTTCTTACTGTGGAAGGCACTATTATGGCTACTTGTTTCCAACATTCTTCAAAAGAAACTCAGACATGTTTGGAACAACTCAAGTGTGAGTGAACTTTCATTTTTGTATGAACTGTCCATTTTATCGTCAATCAGAGTACCGTCATACCTGGTGTCCAAGCAGGCGCTGTGCTACATGTTATCCATTGGCAATATATTTTGCTTTAGGACTGTAGATGGTGTGGGATGGGATCAGATGAGGGTCTATAGCACAGGTGTCAAACTCAGTTCCTAAAGGGCGGCAGCTCTGCAGTTTATTTCCAACCCTAATTAAACACACCTGATCAAACTAATTGAGTCCTTTAGGCTTGATTGAAACCTACCAGTAAGGCCAAAGTCACACTAGAGTTTGAGCTTGCGAAATTCTGTCGTACGGCGCTGCAAAAAGGGGCGGGATTAAACAAGATGATTAGACATTTAAAAAAGCAAGCGATTGCTCCATGTTTTAAATTTCTGTTCAGAGAGGTCATGTTTTGATCCTGGAGTGGTCTCACGCAGTCAAGTGATGCAATTTTGCAGGTCAGAGTTCACCTAGCTGGAACTTTGCACCGCAGCGAAATGCGAAACTCGACGCATGACCCTGCGTTTCCGGTCTGACGCATTCGCGTTGGTATGAATAGAAGTCTATGAGGAGTAAGGTCCAGTGTGACTGCGGCTTAAGTGTGTTGAAGCAGGGTTGGAACTAAACGGCAGGGCTGCGGCCCTCCATGACCTGAGTTTGAAATCCCTGGTCTACAGAACAGGACCGACCAAGAGCCAATGCCATAGTTTACCATAATGTATTTGCCTGGAGGAACCATAGCTGCCAGTGTTGAAAAACGCATGTCTGTTTGTTAGAATGTTGGAAACCGTTAGTTAGCCATTGGAATTATTAGCCCCCTTTGAGTTTTTTTTCCCTTTTTTAAATATTTTCCAAATAATGTTTCACAGAGCAAGGAAATTTTCATAGTATGTCTGATAATATTTTTTCTTCAGGAGAAAGTCTTATTTGTTTTATTTTGGCTAGAACAAAAGCAGTTTTTAATATTTTTAAAAACAATTTAAGGTCAAAATTATTAGCCCCTTTAAGCTTTATTTTTTTTTCGATAGTCTACAGAACAAACCATCGTTATACAATAAATTGCCTAATTACCCTAACCTACCTAGTTAACCTAATTAACCTAGTTAAGCCTTTTAATATTACTTTACGCTGTATAGAAGTATCTTAAAAATATTTCTAGTAAAATATTATTTACTGTCATCATGGCAAAGATAAAATAAATCAGTAATTAGTAATGAGCTATTAAAAGTATTATGTTTAGAAATGTGCTGAAAAAAAATCTTCTCTCCGTTAAACAAAAATTGGGGGAAAAAATGGAATGTACAAAATGGAAAGGACTGACAGGACAGTGGAAGCATCTGTACATTCAGAAAATGTCTGTCCTGAAAAAAAAGTGATCTAAGTGTCTAATAAAACTACATACACATATTACAATCATTGACTTTTTACACAAATGTATTACTTACTATTAACAACATCTTACATTCCTTAAGTGGTAAAGATTAAAACGTACACACGTAGTGAGTACAAACTGCATCAATAATGCTACAGATTCATGGATAGTGTAAAAATTATTTAAATCAACCGTTTTTTTTATGACATAACTGACTACTTAAAGGGATAGTTCACACAAAACTTCAAAATGTCTTCTTTAGGTTTAGTAGAAAAAAGAGAAACCAGAGATTGTTTTAAAACCATTTAAGGGAGAGTAAATAATGAATACATTTTCAATTTTAGATAAACTATGCCTTTAACTGGACTGCTATAGTGCTCTATGAATGCCATGCAGCTTGGCGATCTCCTTCTCTTTAAGGACCTTTGAGGGCTGAACATGTCTTTGTGTCCATGCATTGTCAGGTCATCATCAATCTTTCTTTCTGTCATACAGATTGATAACTGGCTTCATCAAGCGCCGTGGGAAGATCGGCTTTCACTCACTGCTGCCCCCAGAGGCCGACCGCAGCACTGTAGCTCACCTGTTCTACCAGATACTGGGTAAGACATGAAGAGACTGGGCATGTCTTTAGGGAGCTAGATTAGTCGTAATAACAATACACGCAAAAAATACAATGTACACATGCATAGCCAAGTTCACATGCATGAAACTAAGTTCATGTGCACAAAATATTTATATATATTCACAAAAACAATTCACATGCACAAAAATAAAAATACATATTCATAAAATATGTTTCACAAAATAGTTTTAAACTTTTAGAGTTTTTTAGGGTTCTCTCTAAATTATATTTGTTGAGGTCTTAAAAAGGTCTTAAAAGCATTAAATTTTACTTTTAAAATGGTGCAAGAATCCTGTTTACAGACTTCTAGATTATTATGAACAAATACGTTCAATAAAGTTACAAAATAAGAGTTTTACAAAGAAACACAGTTATTTTACAAACTTTTCTAAGACTATTACGATCAAATCCATTCAATAAAGTTACAAAATAAGAGTTTTACAAAGAAACACTGTTATTTTACAAACTTTTCCTAGATTATTACTTTAAAATCCATTTAATAAAGTTACACAATAAGAGTTTTACAGAGAAACAATGTTATTTTACAGACATTTCCTAGATTATTATGATCAAATTCGTATAATAGTTACACAATAAGAGTTTTACAGAGAAACACTGTTATTTTACAAACTTTTCCTAGATTATTATGATCGAACACCATCAATAAAGTGACTGCACTAAAAGTTTAAGAGAAAAGAATGTTATTTAAAAGAATTTTCCCTAAATCATTACGATTAAACACCTTTAATAAAATGCCAAGACATGCTCAAAGTTGTAATTTAACGGTTTTATTTTGGATCAAAAAAGTCTGGAAAAAACAACATACAAGATACAACGGATTAAAATTCTCACAACTTTAAAATTACAGTCGTTACATTTTATTGAATAGTATTTATGTAAAACATGTAGAGGTTTAAATTATATGGAATGACTCAGTTCCAAATCTTAAATGAAACTGTAATGTGAAGGGGACGCTGACAAAGTAGTGCGGATCCAAATGCAAGTTTATTACATAAATGGTCAGGCCAGCAACAGTCAACACAGGGGCAAACAGATGTATGCAGGGAATCCAGAGTCATGGTCAAATAACAGGCAAATGGTCAGTCCCAGCAGCAAACAACATAAACAATTAACAAACAAAGCAAGGCAAGATTAACACATCATAATGTTCACAATAACAGTATAACAAGACTTAGCAATTGGTGCGTGCATCTGTGCTGCTTTTAAAGTCCATGTAATCAGTTCATAACGACCCTCCAACTGTGTGTGTGTGTGTGTGTGTGTGTGTGTGTGTGTGTGTGTGTGTGTGTGTGTGTGTGTGTGTGTGTGTGTGTGTGCGCGCAATCAGTGGAATCCGGAACAGGTGCATGTGAGCACTGCATGACTGGATCTGTAGTCCATATAATGCCGGATTTGTAGTTCTATGGTGATTTGCGTGTTTACCAGCGATCTACAAGGATTAGATTGCTGGTGATTGTAAAAGGAACCTTTAAACTACTACAGTAAACAGCACAACAGTTTCATGAAATTCTCAGACTATAGGATTATGGTAAACTTAAGATATACTGAAAACTTATACAGCTACTTGATTTTCACTGTTTCACACCACTATTGATCCTAAACACATTCCCCCAGTTTCACAAACAAGGTTTAAGGCTAGTCTTGGATTAAATTGCATGTTTGAGCTGTCTCACCTGAAAATAACTTGCAGTGAGATGTCCTAAAATATGTCAGTGTCATTTTTTGTTTACAGGTGCACACCAGTAATGTATTTTTCTAAGGCTGTTTTTATAAATGTGGCTTAAATAGCCTAATTTAACTGAGGTCTAGTCCTGGCTTAAGCTAAATCCTGTTTGTGAAACTGGGCCTTTATGTATTGATATGGAAATCTACATTATTATTATTTACATTTTTTTTTTTTTTCAAATGAACCCAGGAGCAACTAAAAACCAATAATGGAATTTCTCCGTGTTAGGGTTACTATCATGATGAGATCATGATTTCATCTTGCCGTTTTTAAACTGTATTTTTCAAACAAATTTGATATTGTTTTCCACAATATTCTCTAATTATCTAATTTAAATCAGACTTCTAAATATACAAGGAATTAATAAGTAAACTCAAAACATACATCAGTAGGTCCATGATTCCATACCAGAATTGATAGATATACACCACATTAAGATCAATCCTACAAACTGCCAGTAATCAGCTGGATCTTTGTGCATATATGTAAATATAATATAACCCTAACACAGAGAAATTATGCAAAACTAACAATGTAAATTTCCATATCAATACATATAGTGTTTAGGATCAAAAGTGGTGTGAAACGGTGAAAATCAAGTTGCTGTATAAGTTTTCAGTATATCTTAAGTTTACCATAATCCTATAGTCTGAGAATTTCATGAAACTGTTGTGCTGTTTACTCTAGTAGTTTGAATGTTCCTGTCACAATCACCAGCAATCTAATCCTTGTAGATCGCTGGTAAACACGCAGATCGCCATAGAACTACAAATCCGGCATTTTATGGACTACAGAACCAGTCATGCAGTGCTCACATGCACCTGTTCCGGATTCCACTGATTCCGCACACACACACACACACAGTCGGAGGATCGTTATGAACTGATTACATGGACTTTAAAAGCAGCACAGACGCATGCACCAATTGCTAAGTCTTGTTATACTGTTACTGTGAACATTATGACCCGGTTCCCCTTCGGAAGGGGAACTTCAATGCTATGTGGAAACTTCCACTATGGGGGATTTCATTCAGAAAGCCAATCATCTGAAAGAGTATGTAAACGGGCCAATGAAATGCCAATGAGTTGGCAGCTTCAGCTTGCGCACCTGATGCTCGTTGCAATTAACTTGCTATAAGAGTACATGTGCGAGCAAAGCCAAAGCATCATTTTCACTTCAGAGACTTCAACAGCCTTCTGAGAGAGTCGATGAGGGTTCCTCCAGCTGAGTTTCAGACAGAGAGTGAACGAGAGCGATCTCCCGGTCCAGAGTGTGTGACACGCAGCGGCAGATGGTCGAGCTGGGTTTCTCCCTTGCCTGGCGTCCTTTGGGTCCGGTCCTCCAGAGCGGTATGTATTGTTGCGAATTTCCTAAAAGAGCAACACGGTCGTGCAGCGCGTCTTTTTCAAGACGTCGCTCCGACTGTGCGTTTCTGGATGCGGTGGTTTCCTGTCCTCGGATGATGGGCACGAGCACTGCATTTCATGTCTGGGGGTCCAGCATGTTAATGCGGTGCTCGTGGGCACTGCATGCCATCACTGCGGTGGCATGTCTGTTGCGCAGTTAAGGTCGCGGCTCACTCTTGCAAAAGAGCCACCCACCCCAGTTGTCCCCCGCTCCGCGGTGGGCACTCGGGCAGATCTGAGGGTTACAGTGGGAGTAAATCTGCCGCCCTCGGGCTTGTGGACCTCTCACTCCTCCACGCGCTCCATCCCAGCTTTGAGTGAGAGAAGCGCTCCATCCTCGGATGGCCGCCCTCTCACTTGAATACACAGAGGCTCAGATGTCCACCGCTGCATCGGAGGTTGGGCTGTCATGGTCTGATGAAGGATCCCCCCCCCCTCCGTTCCCTCCCATCGGGAGCAAGCGCAGCAGCGGCCGATCTTGAAACAGACATGATAACCGTGCTTTCCCGGGCTGTTTCGGTCGTGGGTCTGGAGATGGTTTATCCCCCAGCCCCGCGGCCGGACCGACTAGATGGGTGTATGTGGAGGATTAAAAGGCAATACCTTCTAGCCTCCCATCCCTCTCTTCCCGGAAGTGCACAGTGGGCTCACGCAGTCTTGAGGGCACCTTTCTCTGCCTGATCTGCGTGCGCCTCCACCTCACCACTCTTGATGGTGGAGCAGCCAGGGAGTACGAGTCGATTCCCCAGATTGAGAGTGCCATCACGGGCCCGCGTGGTGCCTCCTTCTGCTGGAATTAGCCTCATCTCCCGTCCAAGGCGTGTTGGTTTTCTGCCTCCCGAGCCAGAGCCGCGGGCCAGACTGCTTCCACCCTGCACGCCAGGGTCCATGCGCGCGCGCTGGCCCAGCTGCACGAGGGTGGTTCTGACCCAGGCTTGTTACAAGCCCCGCACCGCACCCGAGTGAGCTCAACGGATCTCAAGTCCGCTGCGTGTGCCCCGGGAAAGACGATGGCCACGTTAGTGGTCCAGGAGCGCCACCTCGGGCTAAACCTGGCAAAAATATGCGCGGAGTCGACAAAGTTCACTTTCTTGACTCCCCCATATACCAGTCTGGCCCGTTCGGCGACACCGTTGGTGAATTCACCCAGGAATTCACGGCGGTGCAGTCGGATACGATGGGCCATCCTTCGGCGGGGATGTAAGACCGCTCCCCTCCCGCCGAACCATCCACATCCACTGCTTGTCGCCGAGAGCGCCCGTCTTCGAGTGCTGCTCCGCCCCCGCCTGCGCCTCCGGCCAGCGGCAGCGCCGAGCACCTCGCAGGCAACCAGCGCTCCCCGTCCCAGGGCGCCGTTAAGTCCGGATAACGGACCGCGAAGCGATCTTGAGACGGCCATCTGGAGAAGAGGGAACTTGCTCTCTCCCCGGTGGGGGGCCGGGCTCCTCAGAGAGAGAGCATCTTTCCCTTCCCTGGATGTGACAGCCCGAATACTGCCAGTCTGGGACGCGATGAAAAGCCTTCCAGCTCGCAGGATCGGCGCACTTCGCCAGTGGCTCACGGGGTCTGGGAGGACGGTCTCCTTTCTCTCACACCTCCAGCCCTCTACTCCGTAGTCTGAGTGCAAGGTGAGTAAATCTCTCACCTCCAGCTCTACCGCAGGACCCCAGCGCTCCCCGGATCAGCACTCCCATTCCGCATTGCCCCACTGCTGGTACGTCAGCGATTGTAGCGATGCAGTCATTAGCGAGGGCTCTGCCTGCCTGGTTAGCGCAGCCCAGCCCTTTGCGGTGGCTCATACGCACGATCAGACTCGGCTACGCGATTCGATTCGCGAAACGGCCTTCCAAGTTCACGGGGTGTACGTCACCAGGGTCAGCCCTGTGCCCGCCCCTGTCTTGTGAGAGAAGGTTGCTGTCCTCCTGGCGAAGGATGCAATCTAACCGATCCCTCCAGCCGAGATGGAGAGCGGGTTTACAGCCTGTACTTCATCGTACCCAAAAGAGCGGTGGGTTACGGCCAATCCTAGATCTGCGCGTTTTGAACCGCTGTCTGCACAAGCTGCCGTTCAAAATGCTTATGCAGAAGCGCATCCTCCTGTGCGTTCGTCCTCGGGATTGGTCTGCAGCATAGACCTGAAGGACACGTACTTCATGTCTCCATACTCCACGCCACCGTCACTTTTCTGCGGTCTGCGTCGAGCGAGCCTGACAGTACAAGTCCTCCCCTTCGGGCTCTCTCTGTATCCGCGGGTCTTCACCAAGCTCGCGGAGGGTGCCCTAGCGCCCCTTCGGCTCGCGGGCATCCGCATACTCAATTATCTCGGCGACTGGCTGTTTTTAGCCCTCTCGCGGGAGTAATTGACTATGTACAGAGACAAGGTGCTCCAGCACCTCCACCTATTGGGGTTTCAGGTCAACCAAGAAAAGAGCAAACTCGCCCCCGTGCAGAGGATCTCTTTTCTCGGGTTGGAGCTGGACTCGGTCACCATGACAGCGCGCCTCTCCGGAGAGCGCGCTCGGCTAATGCTGAACTGTCTGTGAGAGTTCGACAGCAAAATAGTGGTTCCACTGAAATCTTTCAGACGCTCCTGGAGCATATGACATCCGCAGCCGCTGTACGCGCTCGGATAACTCCATATGAGACCACTTCGGCACTGGCTTCACGATCGAGTCCCCAGACGCGCATGGCACGCGGACACACACCGAGTGACTGTCACTGCGCTGTGTCGCCGCGCCCTCAGCCCCTGGAACGACCCCTCGTTCCTACAGGCCTGAGTGCCTCTAGGACAGGCGTCCAGACATATTGTCGTTTTGACAGATGCTTCCAGCACTGGCTGGGGGGCCGTGTGTTGCGGGCATGCAGCTGAAAAAAACCCAGTTGCATTGGCATATCATTCGCCTAGAGCTGTTGGCAGTGTTTCTCGCTCTCCGCCGTTTTTTACCGGTGCTGGAGCGACAACACGTACTGGTCAGGACGAACAGTACGGCAGCGGGGGCGTATATCAACCGTGTGGGGGTATCCACTCTCGCAGCATGTCTCAGCTCGCTCGCCGTCTGCTCCCCCGGAGTCATACGCGGCGCAATCGCTGCATTCCATTTTTTCCCCCACCGAGCTCAACCGTGCAGCCCATTCGCTCTCACGGCAGTTTCGCCTGGGAAAATGGAGACTCCACCCCCGACTGTCCAGCTGTTCGGTGCTGCGCCTTTCTCTCTCTAACTCAGAGATTCGTGCGCTCTCGCTTGAGTTCCCCACTTGGCGAACCCTGCAAAGTCCACTGGCTACACAGCTGGCCTCGGGGCGTGCGTAATACGCATTTCTCCAGTGAGCCTACTCGCACAGATACTGTGTAAAGTCAGGGAGGTCGAGGAACAGCTCTCGTATTGCGCCTCTCTGGCCCAATCGGACCTGCTTTCAACTCTCTCCTCGTGATGGCCCCTCCCTGGCACATCCCCTGGCCGTTTGGCACCCGCGCCCAGATCTATGCTTCACGTACGGTTCATAGATGGAGCGCGGAGGACTTAGGTGACTTACCGATTAGGTGGTTAACACTGTCACTCAGGCTGAGCACCCTCTACGAGGCATGCCCACGCCTCAAGTGGAGTCTATTCGCTGTGTGGCTACCTTTTTCCCCGAGAAGGAACCCCGAACATGCCAGATCAGAGTGATGCGATCCTCCTTCAGTTGACTGGAGCTAGGCTGTCCCCTCCGCTCTGAGGGGTTGGCGTTACGATCATCCCCGCTCTAAGGATGCGGCGATGGCGGCGCGCTGGGAAGTATCGTCTCATCATCCAGTTCCCAGAGGCGCGAGACATGAATATTAATTTTCCTGTTTCCCTCTCATACCCACTTGGAGATCTCTCTTAGGAGAGGTCTGCTCGATCACTCGACTCAGTATCTTTAAGATTTCTGTCCAGGTAGACAGCTCTGCTGGTCGCGTTTGCATCGGCCAAATGGGTGGGTATCTGGAGGCATTTTCGGTCAGCGAAATGTGCCAACGTTTTGGGTCGGCCCACTCTCACGTTTACCTGAGACCCCGGCCCACCTAGGTGCCCTAGGTTCCTACAGCGTTCTTTCAGCCACGTAGTGAACCTGCAAGTGCTGCCCACGGAGGAGGCAGACCCAGCCCCTTTATTTGGTCCTTCGCACTTTGCTATTACACGGACCGTACTCAGCTCTTTATCTGTTATGGTGATCGGCAGACGGGAAGTGCCGAATCCAAACAGAGGTTGGAACATACCCACTGAACTCTGAATGCCATCTCCCTCGCTCATCTGAGCCAGGACGAGCCGCGTCCCCCAAGAGTGAGAGCGCGCTCCTCGAAGCGCGCATCCTTTTGGGCGTTAGCACGCGGCGCCTCTCTAACAGACACTGTAGAGCTGCGGGCTGGGCGACACCTATTAGAAGATTTATTAATCTTGAGGGGAGCCGATTTTCTCACGCGGTGAATGAGAAATTCGTTTAGGTGTTGTAAAACGCTTGCTGCGCCATTCTCTCTAACCCAGAGATACGTGCGCTTTTTCGCTCTGTCAGAAAAGTTCCCCGCTGGCGAACCCTGCAGATATTCCTCCGAGGCCCCCAGCACCTGACTCAGCGGAGGAGTCAGGCACTGGCCCGTTACGTTGCTGGTCTGCCCGATGGTCAGCCCGCGTTCTGGGTATAGGTGCCTGCTATGTGCGATCCCCACTAGGCGATCCCATATGCTTATACTGCCACGGTGCAGTCCCCCCTCACAGGCGGACCCGTGTCTTCCCTCAACGCTAACCATCTAATTTTCATATGCTTACTCCCCCTTCTCAGGGTTAGTTCATATGCTATTTGCCCCAGTCTCCCCACTTGGGTAGCAGGTGGCCTCCGCAGTGTCCTCCCTATCGGGACTGCACGCATTCCCAACGTACTGTCGTATTAAATTCCTAGAAATTATTCTAGACGCATTTGCGGCTCCCGAAAAATATATCTAAATCCGTAAATCTTCTGTTGAAGTGGGATAAGTAAGGGCCAGGGAACACGTTGAAAGACCGCGCCTCTGGTGACGCAGGTGCGCTCACGCTCTTTGCCTGGCAAACCTCTCATCGGGGGCGAAGGTAAGGTTCAATCATTATGGCGTTTTCCAAACATTTCCCCATAGTGGAAGTTTCCACATAGCATTGAAGTTCCCCTTCCGAAGGGGAACGCTCTGGTTACTAAAGTAACCCTCGTTCCCCGAGGGGGGGAACGGAAATGCTATGTTCCTTCGCCATAATGATTGCCCCTTAGCTGTTGAGATAAAGCGCTCTTCCGCTAAAAAAATGATGTTTTGGCTTTGCTCGCACATGTACTCTTATAGCAAGTTAATTGCAACGAGCATCAGGTGCGCAAGCTGAAGCTGCCAACTCATTGCCATTTCATTGGCCCGTTTACATACTCTTTCAGATGATTGGCTTTCTGAATGAAATCCCCCATAGTGGAAGTTTCCACATAGCATTTCCGTTGCCCCCCTCGGGGAACGAGGGTTACTTTAGTAACCAGAGCGTTCTCTTGCTTTGCTTTGTTTGTTAATTGTTTATGTTGTTTGCTGTTGGGACTGACCATTTGCCTGTTATTTGACCATGACTCTGGATTCCCTACATACATCTGTTTGCCCCTGTGTTGACTGTTGCTTGCCTGAACATCTCTGTGTAATAAACTTGCATTTGGATCCGCACTACTTTGTCAGCGTCCCCTTCACAGTTTCATTTAAGATTTGGAACGGAGTCATTCCATATAACTTAAACCTCTACATGTTTTACATAAATACTATTCAATAAAATGTAACCACTGTAATTTTAAAGTTGTGAGAATTTATATCAGTTGTATCTTGTATGTTGATTTTTCCAGACTTTTTTGATCCAAAATAAAACTGTTAAATTATGACTTTGAGCATGTCTTGGCATTTTATTAAAGGTGTTTAATCGTAATAATTTAGGGAAATTTCTTTTAAATAACATTGTTTTCTCTTAAACTTTTAGTGCAGTCACTTTATTGATGGTGTTCGATCATAATAATCTAGGAAAAGTCTGTAAAATAACATTGTTTCTCTGTAAAACTCTTATTGTGTAACTTTATTAAAAGGATTTGATCATAATAATCTAGGAAAAGTCTGTAAACTAAAATTGTTTCTCTGTAAAACTCTTATTGTGTAATAACTTTATTAAACGTATTTGTTCACAATAATCTAGGAGAAGTCTGTAAAATAACAGTGTTTTTTCTGTAAACATTTTAATGAAAATGTCTGTAAATTTATTGTTTTTGCACTTCATTTCAACAAAAGAAATTTTACCGTAATTTTATGGTTTTTGTTTGGCAGCCATGGCTGCCAGTCATTTGACCTTTTTTTACGATTTTTTTTTTTTTTTACAATTACAATTTATTACTTTAATTTTACGTAATTTTATATGTACTTAAAAAAAAACAGGAAAAAACAGTGTGTAAATAATACGGCTATTTTGTTGTATAAAACAGACAAATTGCTGTAATTTGTCATTAATTGTATAGTACATAAAATAACAGTCAAGCTGTTAATTTACAGATATTGTTTGTAATTTTTATGGACTTTTGAATATAATTTAAAATAACAGAAAAAATACTGTATAAATAATAGTGTAATTTCCCTGTATAAAAAACAAAAATGTCAGTAATTTGTCTTTAATGATAGACTACCTAAAATAAAAGTCAAACTGTTAATTTAGAGAGATTGTTTGTCATTTTACTAAGTTTTGAATATAATTTGAAATGACAAAAAATTACTGTAAAAAATTTAGAGATATGTTCTGTAAAATTAGTTTGTTTTTTTTTAGTGTAGGGCTTGGACTATTTTCAGGTGCTGCATAATATCACTGCATCTGCTAAACCAGCCATGCTCACAAACTTTCCTGCCTGATGGGTCAAAGCATTGCTGATCTACAGTATGCATGGGTCACATACATACAAAATAGTTTTTTTGTACAGGAGCTACATTTCCTAGATACACTTCCAAGTATAATCTCTTCATGTGCTCCACAGTTGCACAAGTTCTACTGGAAAGCTTATGTTGAGGCAGTAGTTGTAAATCAGGGGTCCTTTTCATTTTAGGTGAACTATCCCTTTAGTGTTTGTGGAAAAAAATTGCATTTTTAGAAATATCTTTGAAATGGCCAAAGTTAGACACATTATTACAACAGCAACAAACAGTCAATGGTCAGTGGAAGTGAATTTGTACAATCTCAAGGACCTACCTGAGACTGTAGTGCAGATGCTGAGACGCAGGGGTTGACAGGAAAACCAGATGGTGTGCCAAAAGCCACAGACAGATCCAGCAAATAAGTCTAGATGAGTTGCAAGTCTCAGAGCTTCAATATCCAAGAGCAGGGAGATCACAGTTGAGTGGCCGCCTTTAAAACTGGACAAGCTATTCAGGAGGTTGTTCTCTGTTGAGAAACCACAGGTTAAACATTACTCAATTATTAATTAATACAATTGTCCATGAAGTTTTTTACAGATACAATATTTGTATTATAGTATACTTAAAGAAGAAATTATTAACTTTAGGCCCACATTACATGTATTTCTGGTCCCATTAAATCCCAAAAAAATTATGCAAGCACTAAAAAAAGGTTCACTATCAATAATGATACCTTGACTTTGATACTGGATCCTGAATGGTTCCAAACTCAGTTACCAGCACTTGATCTGAGCACGTCAACCATTCTGCATGCTTCCTGCAGGTTTCATTCTGAAGTATTTGTATTAAACAAGAACACAGTTAGTGGCTAAAAAGTATTGAAAACTATACACAGTGTAATCAAAAGGTGAATATTTTCTTTTGTTTATTCACCCCAATATCTTCCAAGATGTTTTTGTTTTCTTCACCTTTCAGATCACCTTTGAATAAAGTTTTTTTTAGAAAGATGTCCAGGATGTGTTGAGTCATAAAATATAAGTGGGTACATCAACATTTTAATTATCCAAAAACTGTATTGTATTATCTTATGGCATGCTGATTGCAGATTAAATAACATTAATAACAAAAGTTATCTTGTTCTACACACCTGAATTGCCACACTTAAGTACTGTATATCTCCAGTCGTTCCACACAACCTGAAAGCAAAAACAATATTTAATAATTGTATTACACACATTATAGCCTATATTACACTGATACAATGAGCAGCAAAGGTTTAAAATCTAATTCTTCATCTGATTTTAGTTAGATTTATAGAAAGTACATTTTTATTACTTTGACTTAACGTTGAAGTTAGTTAGCTGCATATTCTTACCTAGGAGTTTAACTAAAATGATCATATATGCATTTATACATGCATAACATGCATATAGGCAAGCAAATGCGTTTCGTGTGCAAATACGTTTTCTACACTGTTCAGTTAGCAGTTAGGTTAAGTTAGCCAATTTCAAAATCTCCCTCCGGTAACGTTAGATTAAAAAACTAATACATCCAGATACGCAAATACTGTACATAGTCTTCCGGACTTTGATATAAATCAAATATAAAAAAAATATATTTTTGATATAAAAGAAGTTTACTAAAGCTTGTTTTGACTCGAGTCTTTTGAGGTCTGTTGGCATTTCTGAAATGTGAACGATGCCTGCCGCAGTTTTCACTTTCCTTGAGCTCTTAAAGCCAGTTATGTGACTTGCCACTATTTGTAAATGCAAATTTTAGCTTCTAAACCACACTTTACAACACAAATGCCAATCTAAACTATATAAAACATCGGTTACGTTGCATATTGTATGAAAGACTTACCTACCGCAGTCGGTTGGCATGATGTCAGTGTCTTCAGAATGTGTCGTAGATGATGAAACGTATCCACTGAAAAGCTGGTTACTTTCCTCACACATTTTCAAATAGAAAGCTTTAGTTTGAGATAAAATTATTCTCTTGCAGACCCATCCTTGAAGTGCAGTGAGTAAACGAGATAATTCAGCCAATGACTAACCTGGGCGGAGTTGAATTGACGGCGATTTTTTAATTTGGGCGCGTGTGCACCATAAACTGTAAAAAAAAAAAAAAATTGCTTGTGCACACTCAAACAAGACAAGTCATAATATGCATGCACATAAGTAATAGGTGTGACAGGGCTCGAAATTACGCCTGAAATTTAATCTATGCAACCTCATAATATATTTGGGAGCACTTGTGCGACTGCATATAATGGTTGTAGTGCTTTTATGACCGCGGGAAATGTAAACGGCTGAAGTTTGAGGAAGACGCAATGAAAAGTACACAGGTTTACAAACCCACCTAAAGTTACAAATAATGGCGCCGATGAGAGCGATCTTGTGGTGAATGTTGATCTGCCAGCTGAGAGAGTGTTTTCTGAGAGAGTGCTGAAAGACTCGGAGTGGATCGGCTGTTTCAGCGTGTCACCGCGTGTTCAGCGCAAATGACTGCTAAATGTAAAATCTAACACTGTGTACATCATTGCCAAAGAAGCTTGCCTTTACCAAGTTTAAACAGAAACTGGGGCTCATGACAAAGAACGGCATTGCACAGGTGGTCATCAGAAGAATCCTACTCCACCTGGCTGGGCTGGCTGGCTCACCTGTTTTTTTGCACAAACACAGAAAAACGTAAATCGGCGCATTACGAGACTGAGCATTTAAAATGACACAAATTAAACTAAAACTTTTAAAGAGTGGTAGAAGTGAGACCTTTCTTCCTTTCTTTTGTCTGTTCTTTCTTGAGATCCACATTATTCTTCCATTTAGTTATTAATGAGTGCTTTGCAACTTTCAGCATTGAATTTAATGATTTATTGTAATCTTACGTTTGTGTTTTGTAGAAGAAATATTATTTATTTATTAAATTGACAAGCAAATAAAAACAATATCGCAAAATGGATATTTCTTACTGCAATGCTTAATTTGTATTTGATATAAACCATAGATTTATTTTTCACAATGTTACAGTGTGATTTTATAGCAGATAACTCTCATTCAAGCATATTCAAGGCAGCATGATCATGAGAAATTATTGTCATCATTAATATTTTATAGTTGTTAGACATTAATTTTGGAATTATTGTGCAAATATCAGTAAGTCATTACAAAATTAGTTAGATAGTTGTTTCTGGTTTTTGTTAGTCCTGATTAATGTTGTTTTAAAATACAATAAATCTGTTAATATACAATTTGCAGTGGTGCTCATTCATTTTTGGTAGGTGCTCTCAAATTCTTTCTGGTGCTCCTAACTTTTTGAAGTGCATGCATTGTATGCAGCCTACAAATAATAGGCTATTATTTGACATTAATAACCTAACTTTAGTCCTCATATGATTACTATCTTCAATGGCACTAAAACAGTTTGACTGAATTTTTGTTTTCCTATTTTTACAGGAATAATCTGTAAATATATCCACTGGTGGTGGATGAGATTCCCCCTATGTGTAAAGCGCTTTGAGTACCCAGAAAAGCGCTATATAAATGTAAGGAATTATTATTATAAAATATTAATGTAAAATTACACGTTACTCTCTGAAAATACAGAAAAAGTTCTTTAAAAAACAGAAAAATGATGTAAAACCAAAATACAAGCAATAACTGTAGATTTAATGCTAGAATTTTTAATTACAGAAAATATCTGTAAAACAACAGGTATTTCACTGTATAATGAAAAAACTGTAAAATAACCTTTATTTTTTAGAGTGTATGTAGAGCAGAAGCAGTGTATAAAAATCAGTAGACCTTATTGATGCATTTATTAGGTAAAATTGCTACTTTTTACTGTCATTTAATGTGTTTTGGGTCATCATCAATGCACTGTCACTTTATTTGAGCGTGAGCTGCAGCAAAAATAGACCCAGCGCCCAAATGATCGCAGCACTGCTGCTTCAGCTCTGTGCGCGCTCTGCACTGACTCGCTGCTTCTGCGTGCAGTATGAGCTCTAATCTGTTAACATGGATGTGGAAAAAGGCTTTGCTCGCGCATGCGGTGTGAAAGAGGTGTAATGATAGCAGGGATTTCCACGATAAACAGACACATGAAGCAGGCTTGGCATGGCAGACAGGACGATAGTCAGCCTTTAATATCCTCTTTTGTTGTGATCCATTCTTCCATCATCGATCATCGATGATGCGCTGGTCAGTTTAACAGAAGAGAAGTGCTCTTGCTCAGCACAGTGGAGATTTCTTTAGTTATATCATTTTAGTCATTTGGGATGCAATGACACGCAGTCAAATAATGTCAATATATTAAAACCGTGCCTGGGCACGGTTCGGATAGCATAGTGTGAGTGCACCCTTAATGTGTACCACCGGGTCGGTATCTGACACAAGGTACACAAAAAAATGCATAAAAAGTGTTGTTTTGTGTTTATTCACATTAACCTTCATTTGTTATGTAATAAACAAACTTAAAGTGTTGAGAATTTATCTCATTTTAAATAATTGTGATTATGGTTTATCTCATAATTGAGTAGCCCTAGTTTACATAATATATATTTTGCATGCTCAAGTTATTCCTGTTATTCAATTGGAGACTAAAAAAAGGGAGTGACTAGATACAGCACTTTCAGCGAGTTATAATTGGTTAAACAGTAAGCTCTCATCTGATTGGCTAAAAGGTACAAGTGACTTGTGTGAGAGGAGTGCTTTGCCTGGAAAGCCTCAAAAAAAATTGTGTGTATTACTATTGAGACTAATCTAGATCCATAGGTGTTTGCTTTGCTACTGTCTCACGGCCTGTATGTGATGTGATCTTTGATCTGTTTGTTTTACAGAGCTGCTCTGTGATCTAAAGTTAAGTGCCCGTCAGACTGAAGCGTTTGGAGTCATCACCTTTACCACAGAGCGCTGAACACACACAGCCAACTGCAAACATAGATACCCTCAAGCAAGTTCACCCTGTTGGATTGTTTAAGCGTAAGCTTTATGCTAAAACATATGAAGCCAGTTCAAAGGTCAGTTTAAATGCAGTTTGTTGTCTTGTGATCTACTAAACAGAAATACACTCATACATAATATTTCCAAATTATGAATAATTGTTATTTTATATTTTATTGTAGATGATTTTGCAGATGAAGTGTTACGAGTTTATATTACAATAATTTTAAAGATGTTTTGACCTTTTAGGAAGTTTAATATTCTCTTTTTTATTCTATGTATACATGTTTATATATATATGAACTTGTTTGACATTTTTAATCTGTTTAATTACTTAATACATGTTTGTCATGGTTTTTTAAATACATTGTTAAGCTGTTCTTAAGTTATGAAAGAACTATGTTGAACTTTTCTCAATGCAAATTGCAATTTAAATGTTATTAAGTCAATAAAATTACTGTTAGTGTGCATATGTTGTATTCTTTTATAATGCAAGTCAATGGTCACATGATTCTGAAATGTAAAAAAAAACACATACAAACTAATCCAATTAAATCCCTGTGGCTCCACATCCCAAGGTATGTTATTCCGAGATAACAACTGCTGATGAACAGACTTATCCATGTTCTTCAAATCACCTTGACTGTCAGTGAATAGAATCACATCCTTATAATTGCTTGTCTGTCACTGTTTTTGACTATTTGACACCATCTTGACTGAATAATACTTTAGTTAGTGCATGCTTCGTTCAGCCATTTTCATTTCTGTCAGCTTTGCCCTTAATTAAAGAATTAATAACTTATTAAGAATTAATTAACACTCAGAACAATGTTTTGTGTTTAACTTTTATATTTTGTGGCAAGCAGCCAAAAAGCAGAATAAAGTACATCCAGATGGTTGTTTTGCACAGAATAAAGCCTTTAATAAGTCTTATGGAATGTTCACACCAGACGCAGCATGTGCGAATAAATTGCACTATTCACACGGAAATAGATGCGTGAACATTTTAAGTTTACTCGCTTCATTTGTGGGTTAAGTTTGCTTCATTTGCGCGTCAAATTCACTTCACAATAGATTTGGATTCATGTCATGGAAGGGGCTTCTGTCTACCCGGTGACTCTTGTTTTGTTGCTAAATGGCTAACATGGATTTTATTGAGAGAGTAGCTGTGCTTTGTGTGCTTTAGGAAGACTGAAAAACATTGTAGATTTGTTTGGAGCCATGTCTGAGTCCACCAGATACTTTCTGAGATGCAACCACCTGTTCATCAACTCCTCCAGAAACTACCTGGATGATGGAGACTTTCAGTGATGCTTCTAACTGTGCCGAGCCCATTTTGACGAGCTGTTGGTGCTACGTCATAATCACGCCCCTACAAGAGCAAGCTCTTGATTGGTTCATTCATTCGCACGAATTGCGTCATTCGCACAGCCTCATTCATGCGAATAGCACCGCAGGATCTCTATTTGCGTCTTTGCATTGACTTAACATGTAAATCACTCACGCTTGCTGCTTCATCCGAGTCTGGTCCACAGTTGGCGCCATTGTGTGAATGAATAATATGTAGGTTAGTGTATGCTCCGTTCAGCCATTTTGCTTTCTGTCAGCTTTGCCTTTAATTAAAGATTTAATAAACTAATATGACTTAGAACAATATTTAGTCAAATGTGTTACATTTAGTGGCAAGTAGCCATCTAATAAACAGAATAGAGTACATCCAGGCTGTTGATTTCGCAGAATAAAGTTCTTCAGTCTACAACAGCCATCTGTCTAAACCTGTCTGTGTTTATTGTAAGATAACAACTGCCTGGATGTGTTTTATCCCTTAGCTATTACATGGCTGTCTGGAAAACTTAATTCTGATTGATCAGTCACTCACGACATTCAAAAGTATGTTATTCTGAGATAACAATCGCTAAATAACACAGGTTCATCTGGGAACTTCGAATCACCTTGACTCAGTGAGTATGTTTACATGAACATCAATAATCCAATTTTAATATGATTAAGTCAATACTCTAATTAAATGTCTACCATGTAAACATTGATCTTTTCTTAATTTAATTTGATTAAGGTCATAATCGAACTAAACAGAAATTGACATGGAGTATGTCAATTTTAATCGTATTATTGAAGTGCAGTACAGACATGTAAACACCTTAATCAAACTATTACCGTCATGTAGGATTTATACGCACATGGCTGTTTGACACTATTCTCTGCACCTACCAGTGAAAGACCACAGACACCTGCAAAGCGAAATGCAGAGTTTTTTTTTTCCCATACGAGATGCGAAATGAAATTCCATTAAAACTACACTCTTCCAGCATACTCGCATTCAATATCTCGTTTGTCACGTCCGGCATGCATGAAATGTTCCTGAATGAAAGTGAAAGTGTCAAACTGCAGTTAAAGTCAACAAATTAAAAATGAAACACCCCAAATTACATGACACTCCGAAGGAAATGTAGATGGCGTGGTAATGTTAATCGATCTATGGGCTGTACATGTAAAACTCATGTAAACACGTTCATTCTATTATTGTCATTCAGATTAAGGCAAATAATTTGATTACTAATGTCCATGTAAACGTAGCCACTGAATACATTCAAGTCCATATACTTATCTCCTTGACTGTCACACTATGGATTTGACTTTTTGGTGCCGTCTTGTGAATGAATAATAGGCTAGTATATGCTTCATTCAGCCAGTTTAGTTTCTGTCAGCTTTGCATTTTTAACTGTTTGGTGTCATCTTGTGACTGAATAATGCACAATCAACTCTCTTAGTTTCTGTTAGCTTAGTTTAAGTAAAGATTTAGTAAACTATTATGCTTTAAATGTTTTGTGTAGCATTTGTATGTATTGTGGCAAGTGGCCTTGTAATAAGCAGGATAAAGTACATCCAGGATGGTTGTTTTTGCAGAATAAAGCCCTTCAGTCCTATCAACGTCATTCTGCAATGCGGAGGTGTGCTCATTTTTTTTATGACTGTTTTAAAACTTCCTATTTAGTTGCCTATGGGAGGAATGACTATGAATAATAAACGGCAGAAAATGATCAAACTACTTGCTTTACAAACACGTGTGTTCATGACTATACATAAAGAGTAGAATAATATAATAAAAAAACATGAAAAAGCATAACAAGCTGTTTTTAACAACTAAACATCAACGGAAGTGAATGAGACTGGAAGGCTTGAGCCAAAAAGATTCCAATAGCTGTGCCCAATCATACGAGGAGAATAGGGTTAATACAATCATCCTTCACTTTACGTCAGGCTGCCAATAAGTCTGGTTGGGGTTATTCTGCGATAACAACCTCCTATATGTACTTTATCTATAATTTAACACACACCAATCCATTGATCACTATGCTGTAAATAATATTCAGTTTCTTGCACTGACCAATCTTCCCACTTCGAAAGACCCCAGTATTGTCAGGAGCTTAAAAATGGTCATAATCAAACTAAACAGAAATGGAATTAAGACATGTGGAGTAAGCCGATTTTAGTCGCATTATTGAAGTGCAGTACAGACATGTAAACACCTTAATCAAACTCCACCGTCATGTAGGATTTTCGTCGCATTTTGCGGCAGAATAGTTTTTATGCACACGGCTGTTTGACACTATTCTCTGTACCTTACCAAGCCAGTGAAAGACCACAGACACCTGCAAAGCGAAATGCAGAGGTTTTTGTCCCATCCAATATCTTGTTTGTCACAGCCAATAGGTCTGGTTGAGTTTATTCTGCAATAAAAACCTCCTAGATGTACATTATCCATAATTGAACACACACCAATCAATTGATTACCCCTTACTATGCTGTAAATATTATTCAGTTTCTTGCACTGACCAATCTTTCCACTTCAAAAGACCTCGGTATCATCAGGAGCTTAGAAACTCTTCTTTAATGTTCTACTGATGAGAAAAGTCACCAATATCTTCAATGGCCTGAGGGTCAGTAAATTAACTGTACATTATCATATAGTGTGAGGAAATTTGAATTCAAATACCCTTTTTAGTTGTAGTCCACAGAGGGCAGTGTTGGTCCAGTGTCAGTGAGCCATCCCAGCAGAAATCCATTTGTTGTGCCTTGTTGACAGCGACTGCACAGGTCAAGATCTCATGCCTGCCTGACCTCACACTGTTAATCTAGAGCCGTCAAGCAGATTTTTCACAAATGTAACACCACCTAGCAACAACGACAGACCAGCTGGGCACAATAAAAGCCCATGCCAACCCCTGTAATGTGCTGATTACAAAATTCAAAGAATGATGCACGCAGAACAGACATAGAAGGGTAAGCAATAGTTAGCATACAGATGAAGAGTCACTGTAAAACTATGAACGGCTTCACACCGTCCTCAGACAACCACTATCCCACCCCATAGCACAGATGCTGGGCATTTCAGATGCTCTGTGAGGAATTAGTCAATATCTGGCTTGCTGATCATCGAGCAAAGCTGGCTCTGATGTTTACATGTCACATTTGGCTACATACTGATATTAAGAATCTAATACAGTATGATGTAGTTTACTTAGAGATGTAGCATAGTCAATGACTGGACAATAAAATTTTGATTTAAGGCAGTATTTGCTATTTTAGCACAGCATACTGGAATGTTACGTATCCCAATCAGCTTACTGGAAACAATCGGACAGAAGTTCAGAGGCCACGCTGAAGGAGCAGGGGAACATAGAGATCCGGCGTAACTGTCACATAGGCCACACGATTGTAAACACCCAGAGTTACGAGGTGACATGTTTTCTGACGGCATTCAAATGTGGCACTTTCCTGCAAGTGCACAGTAAATCGATCAGTTCAAGTAATCACCTGTCAGAAAGCAAAATAGCATGCTTAGAAAATAGTGGTGTCAGGCTCATTCAAGATAATTGTTTTCCTAACAGAGAAGCCAATCAATGGAAAAGGCACTCTTGACCTTTTATTAATAGTTATCCAATATTTAACACCTGTTTAATTTTAATGAATTGTGTGGAATCATGAGATTTAATTTAATATTTAGTGAAATGTTTTAGTTTTACTGTTTGATTAGTTTGCTGTTTGATCGTATGCTAGTTTCACACCCAATTAAAATGTAAAGACGGTATGTAATTTTTGCCACTAGAGAACGCGCATTCAAAACAAACAAAGGCATACTTTGATGATGCCGTGACTGAGTGTGGAATCATTGGATTTATTTCATATTTAGTGAAATGTTTTAGTTTTACTGTTTGATTAGTTTGCTGTTTGATCATATGCTAGTTTCACACCAAATTAAAATGTAAAGATGGTATGTAACTTTCGCCACTAGAGAGCGCGCATTCAAAACAAACAAAGGCGTACTTTATTGATGCCATGACTGAATGTTGAATCATGAGATTTAATTTAATATTTAGTGAAATGTTTTAGTTTTACTGTTTGATTAGTTTTATGTTTGATGGTATGCTAGTTTCACACCAAATTAAAATCTAAAGACGGTATGTAATTTTTGCCACTAGAGAGCGTGCATTCAAAACAAACAAAGACATACTTTGATGATGCCGTGAATGAGTGAAGAATCATGGGATTTAATTTAATATTTAGTGAAATGTTTTAGTTTTACTGTTTGATTAGTTTTCTGTTTGATCGTATGCTAGGATCACACCAAATTACAATGTAAAGACGGTATGTAATTTTTGCCACTAGAGAGCGTGCATTCAAAACAAACAAAGGCATACTTTGATGGCGCTGTGACTGAGTGTGGAATCATTGGAGTTGTGGTCTTCATTACATCCTGTGGGTCTCCTGCAGAAATCATGAATGAGCTAATGTATTTAAAAAGCGCAACAGCACAAAAGCAGCAGATCTTTTAATATGCCACAGTCAGCTTTTCTGGTCATAATCTTGTTGGTGAGAATCAGTGCTGTTTTATTATGCTAAATACATTTTAGGGTTCTGTCATAATGCTGCTCTGTAATAAAACAAAATATAAGAAAGTGTCTGTGGTGTTTTCCTGTTTTCTATAGAACTAAACTGGATATTGAGGGTGTGTGACGTCATTAGCATGGCAAACCAGGACATGATCTGTATCACTAGTTAAAACCACTTATTTCTCTGGATTTGAACATTCTTTGAACATTCTTTACAAGATTTGGAATAATGTATGTACAGGGGTTGGAGAATGAAACTGAAACACTGGCCAATTTAGTGTTTGAGGTTTTATGGCTAAATTTGACCAGCCTGGTGGCCAACCTTTATTGATTGCACATTCCACAAGTAAGATCAGTGTGAAGGTTTAATTAGCAGAGTAATAGCACAGTTTTGCTTAAAATATTGCAATGCACACAACATTATGGGTGACGTATGAGAGTTCAAAAGAGAACAAATTGTTGGAGTGCGTCTCACTGGAGCACTATAGGGTCAATATAAATATACATGGCCAGGTCACTCATGATCATGACAAACGCAGGTTTCAATGGTGCCTGCAGCGAACATTATACTACACAATACTAATGAATAATTGTCGTCTAAAATCGGGTGTTTCAATTTCATTGTCCAACCCCTGTACATAAATCAGCAAAGTATGTAACACTGTTCTAGTCTTTTTTTAATGTATTATAATGCAAAAAATGCATATTGATATAATACATATTGAGCGGTACGGCGACTCAGTGGTTAGCACTGTCGCCTCACAGCAAGAAGGTCGAGGTTTGAGTCCAGGCTGGGTCAGTTGGCATTTCTGTGTAGAGTTTGCATGTTCTCCCCGTGTTGGAGTGGGTTTCCTCTGGGTGCTCCGGTTTCCCCCACAGTCTAAAGACAAGCACTATAGGTGAATTGGATGCACTAAATTGTCAGTAGTGTATGTGTGTGAATGAGTGTGTATGGGTGTTTCCCAGTACTGGGTTGCTGCTGAAAGGGCATCCGCTGTGTAAAACATATGCTGGATAAGTTGGCAGTTCATTCCACTGTAGCGACCTCTGATGAATAAAGGGACTAAGGTGAAGGAAAATGAATGAATCTTTTAGTATTCGCACAAGTTTACATATACAAAGTCAAAGCAAATATGTGAATAGAGGCAAATTGAATGATGTGAAATGTGCATGACAGCTTTAATTATCCCTAAATTATTAAGTCTAATTGGCATCTGTTTTGTGTGCTTTCTTTACGAAAGTGTACTATTAGTATGCTTCTTTTACACTAAAAAATAAAGAGTATACTTTCAGTCTTCTTTTTATGTCATTTTCTCAAATGTGATTGATCCACTTCTCAGAATTAATATTGCCCAAGTATACTTGACTTACACTAACAGAAAAGGTTTAGTATATGTGTTCTATACTTGTTCATTGACATATAATTAAAAGTATCATTACATATTCTAAGTATACTTGGTGGTAGTTGTTTTTACTGTTTTGAATGAGTGGTCTATTCATTTTTTAGATTATTATTTTATTTTTTTCACATAAATTACAGACCTCCTTGTTTTCAGAGATGAGGCTTAAGGCTAGCTTGAGACTAAATTGCATGTTTGAGCTGTCTAAACTGAAATATCTTGAGTGACAGATCTTAAAATACATCAGTGTCATTGATTTGTCTTAAGGTGCACACCAGGAATGTGTTTCAATACTTTTTTTTTTTTTTTTTATGGTGAAAAAACAAATATGATACTGTAGGTATTAATCCAGCTAGACTAATTGTCTGTGCAGACCTACTTCAGACGTGTTCATGTTTAGTTAACTTTAACTAATCTCATTTAGAAAAAACTAAATTTGTACTGGGTATGTTTTAATCTTAATTAAATTATAGTCACTCATTACCTTTAGTGTATTTGGTGTAGTTTTATGTGCTAAATTACAGTTTTTCTCAGTCGCTTTGGTGCATTTCTCACAACACTATTTACATTTGCACAACAGTTAATGCATTTCTCAAAACAATTAGTAATTTGTGCACATCATAGTAGTAGTTTCTCATTCCTTCCAACAAATTGCAAATGCTTTTGGACATGCATCAATTGCTTTCATACAACTCTTTGCTGTTTGTAACATTATCATTTGCTTATGTCATGTCAGTCAAAATTAACTAAACTTGTGGATGCTGAATAGTCATTCCATATAAAACTAATAGTCCTCATTTCATTACTTGAGTCATTACATACAGAAATGTTGAACTAGTTGTCAAAATCTGTCAAGCAAATTTAATTTTAAAAATGTTAAATCTTATTTTTCTGAAAATGTCTCCTAAATTGAACAATTTCATGAATAATTTATTGACCTGTGTATGTTGTAGGTTCAGTTCTAATATGTACTGCAATATTGTTTACAGTTGTGCACAGCTCTACCCAAAGGAAGTTTATGTTTGTTGTAAATAAGGGTGTATTTATTCTTTTGCACAATGCTGTGAATAAATTAGAATTGTAAAGAGCATCTGCAGTAAAAATGTGAAGCATACATATTCAGTGTGTTGTACTCAGATACCTCACTAAATGCAGTGATGTCTAACTTTACTTTCAAATGGCTGTGCAAATAGTATATAGTGCTGTCTTGAGCATTTTCAGGACGTGTCACCAAAATCTGACTTTTTTGCACTGGAAAAAATGTACAGAGTAAAGTGTCATAATGAAAACATGACAAAGCCATTTGACTATCTTGTTCATAAACAATGGTGTCAGGACTTATCATCTTGATGACACTGACACTTTCATTGATATGAATACTTGCTTTTGAGGAATGAGCTTTCCATTTTGAGCAAGTGGCACGCTTTTGCAGGTTATCCACTAGGTTTTGCAGTTTGGACTAATTGTTTTGAGAAATGCATTAACTGTTGTGCGAATGTAAATAGTGTTGTGAGAAATGCACCAAAGCGACCGAGAAAAACTGTAAAACAACTTCAAGTATGCTTAATATACTTTAAGTATAAGCCTGTGAAAGTGTATCACATGCTTGATTAGTGATATTAAAGTGTACTTTTTTGTGTAACAAGTACATTTTAAAAACATGTGCATATACAGTACTGTACAGTTGAAATCCGAATTATTAGCCCGCCTTTTAATTATTTTTTCTTTTTTAAATATTTCCTAAATGATGTTTAACAGAGCAAGGAAATTTTCACAGTGTGTCTGATAATATTTTTTCTTCTGGAGAAAGTCTTATCTGTTTTATTTCGGCTAGAATTAAAGCTGTTTTTAATTTTTTAAAAAACATTTAGGGTTAATATTATTAGACCCTTTAAGCTATTAATTTTTTCTCGATAGTCTACAGCACAAACCATTTTTATACAATAACTTGCCTTATTGCCATAACCTGCCTAGTTTACCTAATTAACCTAGTTAAGTCTTTAAATGTCACTTTAAGCTGTATAGAAGTGTCATGAAAAATATCTAGTAAAATATTATTTACTGTCATCATGACAAAGATAAAATAAATCAGTTGTTAGAAATTAGTTATATAACTATTATGTTTAGAAATGTGTTAAAAAAAAATCTCTCCGTTTAACAGAAATTGGGGGAAAAAATAAACAGGGGGGCTAATAATTCTGACTTCAACTGTACCATATACTACTGAATAACTTCAGCTTATTCCAAATTAGTTACTAAAACGTTCACACTTTTGTCTTTAATAACAAACTATGCCTATAGATTTAATATGATTATTTATTTTTCTAAGAATACTTGCAACTGAATGTCAACTAATTGAACAGAAACCTTGCAGTACACTTGAAATATAATACTAAGAACTGCAGTATAAATCTACTAGTGGTTGAAAAAAAATACATGTTGTGTCTGTCCTGTCCCTATGTCGAAGTTATAAAAAAGCATCAATCTTAAAAGCACTGATAGAAAAAGCATGTGACTTGCTCCAAGTTATGTCACTTCCTCTGGCGGAAACATTGAAAGGCAATGAGGCATCCCCACGAGATTGTATCTAAATTTGGTAAATCAAATTGTGTCTTCTGTAACTCAAGTATCGAATGGATTGGGTCAAATGCCCACGTTAAAGTGTCTTGGTAGGATTTATCTGTCTTTTTTTACATCAAAATGTAAGTTTAAATCTGATTTTTCCATGTGTGATATAATTTGCTACTTTTCTCATGACAAACATAAGATAGAATTTATAGACATTTGATTTTTTTTATTGGGTAAATATTACATAAATATTACAAATGTAAATTTTCTTCATCATTACCTAATTTGCAGAATTTTCTTTGACTTAAATTGCTTATTACTACATTACAAAATGTTTACAACAATAAAAAGTGTAAAAACTGAAATTTTATAAGGACTTTGTAAATATTATTTAATTTGATAGGTTTGCCTCTGTACCCTGTTTTTTTATAATCTTATTTTAGTATTTTTTTTATTTATTTATATATAATTTTTCTTGTTTATTATTGTACTTGATGTCATCCATTATCATGGTTTATATGATTGTATTGGTAAAACACAATATAAAATAAATAAAAAAAAGGCAATGAGGCATGTCAATATTCTTCCCATCTTATTTAGGATACACCAATAGTAGATTAATCATGTCAACTTTGTTACGTTGATATTTTAGTGAATTTCTCATTCATTCATTCATTCATTTTCTTTTCAGCTTAGTCCCTTTATTAATCCGGGGTCGCCACAGCAGAATGAACCGCCAACTTATCCAGCACGTTTTTACACAGCGGATGCCCTTCCAGCCGCAGAGGAAACCCACTCGAACGCAGGGAGAACATGCAAACTCCACAAAGATACGCCAACTGACCCAGCCTGCATACAAATCAGTTATAGACTTGCCATGTTGGATGCTTTGAGATTAAGCACAAAAAGGAGAAAAAAAATGTCACCTCTGTTATGGTTTAAAAGGTTTAAAGGGCACCTATTACGCAAAAATCACTGCTATAAAGTGTTTAAACACAGTTGTGTGAAAACACTTTAGTAAAAATGTTTTATTTTATTTTTTATAACCACACTTCATAATAACAGTTCGAAACAATATGATGATATGAAAATGCATACAAATCGGTTATACTGTAGACTTGCCATGTCGGATGCTTTAAGATTCAGCACAAAATGGAGAAAAAAAATGTCACCTCTGTTATGGTTTAAAAAGTTTAAAGGGCACCTATTACACAAAAATCACTGTTATTAAGTGTTTAAACAGTTGTGCGGAAACACTTTAGTAAAAATGTATTATTTTATTTTTTATAACCACACTTCATAATAACAGTTTGCAGAAACACTTTGATTGACATTCTCCCTTTGTACGCGTCATCAGAGGAGGTAAAGCCCTGCATTTGTAGCTCCGCCCCCTTGTGAAAAGAGCACAATCTCATTTAAAGTCATGCATCAGTCACCAAAATGACATAATTAGAATCAAAGCCTAAAAGGGACAGTTTTAAAGAGTTATAAAACATTATTTGTGATATTTTGAGCTGAAACCTCACATACACACTCTAGGGACATCTGAGACTTTTTTCAGATTTTGTAGAAAGGGACATATTAGGGCCCCTTTAACAACACATCCAAAATTTCCTACTACTTAAGAAAGTACTACATTTGAATTCTCATTATTACATGACCTATTTAAGTCAATTCAATTAATCTTTATTTGTATAGCGCTTATACAATGTAGATTGTGTCAAAGCAGCTTCACATAGAAGATTATAGTGAATTGAAACAGTGTCAGTTCAGTTTTCAGAGATTAAGTTCAGTTCAGTTTAGCTCAGTTCAGTGTGGGGTAAAATTCACTACTGATAGTCCAAACACTGCAGAGCAATTCCATCGATGCGCAGCTCTAGAGATCCCGAACCATGCAAGCCAGAGGCGACAGCGGCGAGGAAAAAACTTCAGCAATTGGCGAAAGTGAAGAATTTAAAAAACCTCGAGAGAAACCTGGTTCAGTTGGGCACGACCATTTCTCCTATGGCCAAACATCTTGTGCAGAGCTCCAGTCTAGGTGCAAGAAGCTGAACCTCAGCGAAGACTTGTCTGTGCTTGGAGTATCACAGGAATCAGTCTCACGCTCTCCACTCTTGCATGACCATCACAGCAGCTGCTCAGGATACGGCCTGGTCCAGGTTAATAAAAACCTTGGGATCATCTCGTCGTTGGTCTTGGATCACATCAGTGGCACTGCATAGTCTGAGGGCCTCGGGATGAGTACCCTCAGGTGGAAATACAGAAAAAGGAGAATAATTAGCGTAGCTGCTGTTCATAGTGTATAAAAATAAGAAGCAAAATTCTGCGTGGGGCACATCATGTGTCATACCGCTATGTAATGCACTAAGTGTATGCTTTGCTAAAAAGATAGGTCTTTAATTTAGTTTTAAACTGCGAGAGTGTGTCTGAGCCTCGGACATTATCAGGAAGGCTATTCCAGAGTTTAGGGGCCATAAATGAGAAAGCTCGACCTCCTTTACTCAACTTTGCTATTCTAGGTACTACTAGAAGCCCTGAGTTTTGAGATCGTAAAGAGCGGGTTGGGTTGTAGCGAGACAGGAGGTTGGTTAGATAAACAGGAGCTAGATTATATAAGGCTTTATAGGTAAGAAGCAATATTTTATATTCAATGCGAAATTTAACAGCCAGTGTAAGGAGGATAAAATTGGGGTGATATGATCAAAATTTTTTAGACCTGGTAAGAACTCTGGCAGCTGCATTTTGCACTAGCTGAAGTTTGTTAATAGAGGATGCTGGGCAACCAGCAAACAGAGCATTACAGTAGTCCAGCCTAGAAGTCATAAAAGCATGAACTAGTTTTTCTGCATCTGATATGCATAGCATACTTCGCAATTTAGCGATATTTCTCAGATGAAAGAAGGCAGTTTTTGTGACATGGGATGTATGATTTTCAAAAGTTAAATTGCTGTCTAATATGACACCCAGGTCTTTTATAGTAGAGCTAACGCTAACTTTGTATCCCTCTAATTGCAGGTCGAGTTGTGAGATCTGCTGTGTACAGGATTTAGGCCCGATAAGTAATAATTCTGTTTTGCCCGAGTTTAAGAGAAGAAAATTGTTTGTCATCCAGTCTTTAACATCTTTAATACACTCAGTTAGCTTAGGGCTTACTCACACTATGCCATCCGAACCGTGCCCATGCCCGTTTCCCGGATCGTTTGAGAAGTGTGAGTGCTCTGAATCGGGCTCAGGCACGATACACTTGGGTGGCCCTGGCCCGGTTGGAAGAGGTGGGCCAGAGCGCGGTTCACTTGGGCTCAGGCGCGGTACGCTTACAGTGTGAGTGCAAGCGTGCTTGAGCCCGAAACTGAAAGCGAGACGTGACTTTTAAGGGACTGTTTCATATGGATTAATTAATCATTCGTACTGTTCAATGAACGCAAACTGTCGTAGATTATTAAAGACGCAGACCCCTCACTGCACGTCAGCTGCGCCTTCAACAAACTTCCTAATTCCTGCAGCACGAGGACTTTATGATTGTTTATGAGCGTCAAAGTGGCTGATCTGTTCGGCGAAATATTAGACTGCGTGTCACCGCATATCAAACGACTTAAACGATATAACTAAAGAAATATCCACTGTGCTGAGCGAGAGCGCTTACTGAGCAGCGCGTCATCGATGATGGAAGCGCGCCCAGGCCTGAATGTAATGTGAGTGCGGGCCGTCGGTGGAGACGGGAGGGGGGACAAGCGTGCTTTGGCCCGATTCAAGGCAACTGTACATAGTGTGAGTACGGCCTTAGACAGTTCAGACATCTCATCAGGTTTAGTTGAAATGTATAATTGAGTATCATCTGCATAGCAGTGAAAGCTGATCCCGTGTTTTCTAATAATGTCCCCCAGGGGAAGCATGTATATAGTAAAAAGCAAAGGGCCTAAAACTGATCCTTGAGGGACCTTGTACTTTACTGGCCTGACTTGTGAAAGCTGTCCATTAATATTTACAAACTGGTAACGATCAGCTAAGTAGACCTAAACCATTTGAAGAGCCTGTCCTTGGACACCTGTAGAATATAAGCGGTCTATGAGAATATTGTGGTCGATGGTGTCAAATGCGGCGCTAAGATTGAGTAAAACTAATAGCGAGATGCACCCTTGGTCAGCAGCTAAAAGTAAATCATTGGTTATTTTTACTAATGCAGTTTCTGTACTGTGATGAGGCCTGAAACCTGACTTAAACAATTCAAAAATATTGTTTGTCTGCAGAAAATAGCATAATTGGGTAGAAACAACTTTTTCTAGTATTTTAGACATAAACGGAAGATTTGAAATAGGTCTATAATTAGCTAAGTTGCTCGGGTCCAGTTGTGGTTTCTTAATAATAGGTTTAATAACAGCTAGCTTGTAAGGATTTGGAACATGGCCTAAAGATAAAGAAGAGTTGATAACGGTAAGAAGAGGTTCTATAACAGGTAGCAATTCTTTCAGTAATTTGTTGGAATTGGGTCTAACATACACGTAGCTGATTTGGAACTATTTATAACTTTATCTAGCTCTTCCTGTTCTATGGTTTTGAAGCATTGTAGGTTATTTTGATTCAGTAAAATGTTTACTGGATCTGGAGTATAAGGTGGTGCAGAAAGTTTAACATCATGTATTTTCTGTCTAAAGCCTTCTATTTAATCACTGAAAGAATTCATGAAGTCATCACTACTAATTTGCGGTGGGACATTTTGTTCTAAAGATGATCGATTATTTGTTAGTTTAGCAATGGTGCGAAATAAAAATCTCGGATTGTTATGATTATTTTCTATCAGTTTGCGGAGGTGCTCGGCCCTGGCAGATTTAAGAGCCCTCCTATAACTGGACATACTGTCTTTGTACGCAATTCTAAAAACCTATAAATTAGTTTTTTTCCATTTACGTTCCAGGGCACTGGTTGCTGTTTTGAGAGCGCGAGTATGATTATTGTACCATGGTGTAGTTTTATTCTCTCTAGCCTTTTTTAATTTGATGGGTGCCACCGTATTTAGTGTGCTAGTAAAGATGGCATCCATACTGTTGGTTACTACATCAAGGTCATTTGCGTTTGCGGGTGCATTTTGAAATAAGGAAATAAGGTAAGTTACTTATGAATTCATCCTTGGTGGACGGAACGATAGTCCTACCAGGGCGGTATATTGGTGCAGATCTGCTAATTTCAGGTAAACGCAGCTTATATAGTAAGAGGTAGTAAGACCTACCCACATGAGTTGTGTCACTTCCATCCCATTTATGAATTCTCTCACATGGCATTATGGGATAGCATAGCATCCATCAGATGCACAATTCAGAGTCTTTCCGGAAGTAGTAGGTGAGCCATTTTCTTGAGTACTATGAATTTGGACATACTACTTGGCTCGCATACTGTTTTTAACATACTGTATGGAAGCATGCTACTTTAGACACGGCTTTAGTAACAGAATCAAATGTTTCCTATACATTTAAGTATTTTGCATAACAATAAAGGGCACCTATTTTACCCCTTTTATAATATGTAAGTTAAATTTTTGGTGTCTCCAGAATGTGTCTGTAAAGTTTCAGCTCAAATTATCCATCAGATCATTTATTATAGCCTCTAGAATCTGCCCGTGTTGGTGTCTGAATACAGTGTAGCTGTTTTTGTAGCCTGTGGCTTTCAATCCAAATGGGCTGCTTCTCCCCACCCATCATTACCACGTGTGTCTGCTTTCCATGCGTTATGTCATATAAACAGCCGTCAGACAGATGAAGCTGATTTACAGCTCATTAGTCCAAATACCAAAATATATACGTTTATTTGACGTATTTGTGGTGGAGTTTATTCAAGCCTTTCTGAAACGATGAGTCTCACACAGATGCTGTTTGCTGTACACACACACACACACACACACACACACACACACACATGCGCGTTTACTGACACCATGCGGCTGTGGTGATTATATCGGTAAAGAATAACATAGTGATTTTACTGTCTTTATTACAAACATGCTCTGTTTTAAAAAATTCTAAACTTATTAAACTTCACAGAGTTGTAACAAATATTTTAATCCCAGTTTATTTGCAAAAACATTTTTCTGTGAACATGTGTATACATGTTATTATGGAGACATGGTGCCTGTCAATCAATTGGGTGGGCGGGAAAAACTGCAGTTTTATGTCATGTTGCGTTGGGCCAAAAAAAAAAAAATCACTGGGATTTGGATCCTATTTTAAAGTCAGGAAATTTAAAAAAAAAGACTTGTTGGCTTTATATCAACACCAATATGACCGTGGACACTATACAGGGCTCAAAATTGCAACCATTTTGGTCGCATATGCAAATTTAATCTATACGACCTCATAATATTTTTTGGGAGCATTTGTGCGACTGCATATAATGGTTGTAGTGCAACCTGTTTTGATTTTTTTCTAAAAACGTGCTGAATCGGTCTTCCCTGCTGCTATTTTGGGTTATATTAGCTGTCGATCTCAAGGCTTTCAGCTGTCAGATGACAGGGTGGTTTTGTGACCACAGGAAATGCAAAGGGCTGACGTTTAAGCAAAACGTAATGAAAAGTACACAGGTTTGCAAACCCACCTAAAGTTACAAATTATGGCGCCAACAAAGCAATCATGTGATGAATGTTGATCCACCAGCCGAGATTGAGTGTTTTCGGATAGAGTGCTGAAAGACTCGGAGTGGATCAGGTGTTTAATGATACAAATCCCCATGCATTGCATTCACTGCTTGTTCAGCGCAAATGGCCATCAAATGTAAAATCTAACACTGTATACATTATCGGCAAAGAAGCTCGCCTTTACTAAGTTTAAACTGAAACTACGGTGGTCATCACAAGAATCCTTCTTACTCGCCTGCTTTTGTCCACAAACACAGAAAAATGTAAATCGTAGTATTATTGTCATCATCGTAATCATTAATATTATATAATCAGTAGACATTCATTTTGGAATTATTGCACAAACAACAAGTCATTACAGCATTAGTTAGGTAGTGGTTTCTGTTTTTTGTTAGTCCTGATTTATATTGTTTTTAAATACAATAAATCTGTTAATATACAATTCGCAGTGGTGCGCATTAATTTTTGGTGGGTGCTCCTAAATTTTTTATGGTGCTCCTAAATTTTTGAAGTTGGGAGCACCGGTTAATTTTGAGCCCTGCTATACTTACACAGTTCTGGCCAAACAACTTACAAAAGCTGATTTTCATCATAGGTGCCCTTTAATAATAGATTCAGTTTATTGTAAATGATACAACTATACACTAAAAATGCTGGGTTCCACACAATTTCCTCCTGTTGCCCCAACACGAATATTGTTTTTACAAATTGAAGTAAATAGAACATAATAAATGAACACAAAACTTAAGAATTGTGTTGTTTCAACTCATTTGAAATAAGTAGTTTGAACAAGCAGTAAAAGTAATTTTTGAGTTTAGTGTATCATTCCAGTTTCCGGAAAATTAATGCTTGAAATGTACCTACAGATGTACCTGACATATTTTTAGCAACTGTGGAAGCCATCAAACAAGCATAACAGAGGGAGTTAGAGGGTTAACTGGATCACAGCCTAAACTTAAAAAGCATACACAATACACTGGGGATGGGAAAAGATGATTTAATAATATAAACAACTCTCCATACCGTAATTTGTCAGCCTCTGACAGACTAATAAACCTCACACTTCAGTGTCACATTACACACATTCACACAGACCATTTAAATCTCCACTGCACTTCTGTAAACTCCCAGATTATCACTTCACCAAACCCAACAGAGCTTCATTCTACATCTGATCTCACTGGTTCTCAAGTCTGACTTGAAGACAGCAGTCAGGGTTATCATTTCACCCAGAGAGGAAATCAGTGGATCGACTCCATGATTATAGACCAAAGAAAAGACAACACCGAGCAGCAAGGCAAGCTGGCAGGACTGGACAAACACCCAGAGGTCCAGCATGGGGTCGAGTCCCAAGAGAAGCAGATGAACGGCGATATCCCATTGAACTCCTCCATCAATGACGAAATGAAACGAGCTGATCTGGACTGGACGGTTCCCATGGTTGTGCACCTGCCCATTGCAGTTCTGAACCATGAGCAGGCCTTCCCCTTCCTGAACACCACACTCGCTGACCTGGGCATTGATGAGTGAGTTTCAAACACACATCTGCTTTTCTATTTGAGGTCCTGACTCATTATTCCTTTCAGAGGGTTTCATTAGGGTTAGTTATTATTTGAATCATTTTGCCGTGGAAGATGTTACATTCTGTAACAATATAATATTTTTAATAAAGGTAAAAAAAAAAAGATATCTTGTTTTCCAATTTAATCAGTGCATTTTGTTTCTGCCATGTTTTGTGTAATCTAAATGTTTAGTTTGGTAATATTTAATTTCTTTTAATTATAAAAATCCTAAGTATTCATTTTCTAATTGTGTAAGTTTTATCTTGCATCAACTGTTACCGTACCATTCTTTAACTTTAAACTTGTTCTTTAAACTGAATGATCTCCCAAACAAAATTGTCTTTAATGATGAGATCCGAAGCACTGACAGTAATATTTGCTCACACTGAGACAATATCTAGATCTTAAAAGTATATCAAGAGCTATTGTGCAAAACATCAACTGTCACCACTTTATCAAAAGGAACAAAAAATTGATCAGGGATCACACACTTTCTAAATGTATTATAATGTTTGAATAATGCCTTATAAACAATGTTACATTGTGCCATGTAGTAATTTAATATTAACAGTCATAATACTGATCATAACATTTTCCAAAAAAATTCTGGATACACTCTGGATTCATCTAAGCGGAGCTGCATTTAATGCTTTTAATGTGCACACCTAACCCTAACCCTACCCTTCACACTCACAGAAACATCAATATCTCCATTGACATTGCATATTTGAGACTGCGTATCAGGAGTTTAATCTCTTGGCATCGAACTTACATCAACAATATAAACAGTTACACATGCTTCAAAATTGCTGTGAACACTTGTTTTACTGTAGTTACAGCAGGACTATTTATCAGGTTCTACAACATATTATAAGGCATTAATTATGCATGCATGGTAATACATTATTGCACAGCTCTCTGGACTAATCGATTCTGACTGGTCAGTCACGACATTCCAAGATAACAACAGCTGAATCTAATAACACAGGCTCTTACAAATAATCTTGATCATCTGTAAGCCCACAGTTTTTGTTTGGCGCCATCTTGCAATTAAACAATAATGCATAGATGCATCTAGCTGTTTGCAGTATCTTTCTTTCTGCAATAAATTTATTTAGTTTCTCAATGTTTTGACATTGGTCTTTATTCTGTGAGAACAAATGGCTTATTTAATAACTACCCCTTAATTAATAACCACATGTTATCCTTTAAAGACATACAGGATTCAGTTTCATTAAAAGTATATACAAAAATGGAGGAGACTTCAGTCTGGCAACAACTAAATTGTTTTGTTTTTTTTCCATATTATGACAGTTTTTAGACAAACAATATTAAATGAGTAAGCAGTGGGCGTGGCTTGTGTTTTTCTACTGCGAGCTGATTGGATGTAGTAATTAGGCATTTCATTCTTAATCTTCAGTAAAAGGGTTTGCGGTGAGTTATTACAACCTAACAGACACCACCTCTTCCCAATTTCTGTTTGTTGTCAAAACGCTGTCAAAACTGACAGTTGGAGGGGTGCGGTTAAGTATGTTATGCAATCTGAGAATTTAATTGAAAACAAACAGGAAGTGCATTTTCAGATTTCAATTAAAGATTAGAAAGGCAAACTATTTTTTTTTCTTGAATGCCATGCACAGTTCAATTATTCACCACTAAACTAGCAATGTGAGCTAACAAAATCAAAATGGTTAGTTTTGATTTCACGTGTACTTTAAAATCAAATATGCTTCCAATAAGATACTGAACATTGTGATTTTCAAACAATATTTCCAATTATACAACAGTTCTGTCTGGTTCTCAAATTTGATTGGCTGTTAGCCGAAAGCATTGTACAGCCTCTTCACCCTTGTGTATTACTCTGCCCACACAGAGTTTCAAGCAGAGGAACAAAATCACTACAGTTTGACAAATATCGCAGCTGTTAGACAAAATAATGTATTTTGAGGCTTTTTTTAGGTGAGAATGTAGTTGTTTAGATTGCAACTGTGCAGTTTATTTATAAGGATAGTGCCTATATTACATATTTATCATTTCGGAGATTCAGTGCATCAATGGTCATGAGCATGCAGAGCAGAAATTGATGATTGACAGCCACAAGATTGCGACAGAGACAGCATAATCAGCCCTTAGAGGAGAAAAACTCATTGTTTTCTTTTCATATTTCAAACTACAGCTGATCAAATCATTAAAAAACAGGTAAGTGACAAGTTGATCTCTCTCTTTTTTTATTTATACCATATTAATCTGCTAGTGTTTACATTGCTCTGACTTTTTTAGGGTTAATTATTGTGATATACTGATTGCAACAAAGAAATACTGTGAAATCTCTGATGGCATTTCATTCCGTTCAACCTTATAGGGCCCTATTATACACCCTGCGCAATAAGGCGCAAGATGTGTTTCCAAGACGTGTTCTATTTTCAGACCAACGCAACCTTAATTTTGTCTTCCGCCACGTTGTTTAAATAGCAAATCAATTTGTGCCACTTTGTGGACTGATGGGTTTTCTGGTCTAGAAAAGAGGTGTGATAAGGAGCATTGTTGGTGCGTTGCTATTTTGAGTAACTAAAATAGACTGCACAATAGACCAGCTGAGAGCAGGTCTAAAGTCCAGCACAGAGTGCGTCAGCTGTGCGCCTTACTTAAACATTGCCTAAAACACGCAAGATGTAGAGCAATACACAAATATCTTTACAAATGAAAAAGAGTTAAAGGAATAAAATATTACAAAAATTATTATTTTCTACATAAATATAAAAGCCAGTACCTCCATCATCTCGGGGGGCTTTTTCAGTTTATTCAAGACAACTTACTTTTGTATGTTATTATTAATAGTAGTATTTTTTATTATATGCAACTTTATATTGGTTTTTTTTTAAACAAGCTTAGATTTGTCCACCTGTCAGGTTTTGGACCATGTGGGCCATAAGACGTGTCTTTGGATATATAACTCAGTTTTTTGACCACACTTCCTTATTATTGTTCATTTATTTGTTTGCTGTAAATTAGAACTGAATGTAGAAGTAGTTTTGAAACAAATCTTTGTGCTTAACAAATGAAATTACGTAGGCTAATGGATGTCTTCAGCAAGTGCGTCCAACACGTTTCCTTATCCACGAAAGAGAGAAAGCATACCTGCCAACACTCCCGTTTTTCCTGGGAGTCTCCCGTATTTCAGACCCGTCTCCCGTATTGTTCTGTCTCCCGTAAACTCCCGGAATTCCCCCGCTCCCCGCTCCTCAGCATTTTGGTACAGTCCGGGCTGAAACTTGGTGCTTGTGCTCTTCCGGTCGCGCATTACAGTTCGCGCGCCCCCATCTACCCAAACCTCTCACCCCTCCCGCTCCCGCTCTTCAGTTTACGCCAGTGTTGCCAACTTAGCGACAAATTTTCAAAAAAGCGACTAGCGACAAATCTAGCGACTTTTTTGTGTGTTACTGGCGATTTTTAGACTGTCGTTTGTCCATTACTGTACCGTCCCTACTCTTCTCAACGAGCTGCGGGTGATGCCGCCAGCCCCTACCCTGCAGCCTGAGAGCAGAGCACCTCTCTGCGTACCGACGGCAAATGATTTAGAACAGGTGGCAGTTTGAAGGTATTTCCCTTGTACAATCAACCCGATCTGCTTCTCCTTTATTTTAACAGTTTAATTTGACCGTTTATTCTTGTTGCACAATCAGAGATGTTTTAAGTGAGAGTTTCAGAACTTGTCTGAGTATATTAGCTACGTCTGAGAGATTACTGCAAATTCCCTACTCATCTATAATGATATACTGTATTCAAACAGCAATAAATTTAGTTAAATTGACAAGCTTACATAAAGCGTAGTGCGAATATAAAATACCCCATTTATTTACCATAGGCTGTTAAACAAACAGAAATGGTAGAACGCGATGACGTCAGTAATATGCAAATTAGTGTATGACGTAATATATCCCGGAATTAAGAACCAAATGTTTGCAGGTATAAGAGAAAGTGAAAGTAAAGGCTGAAAGGAGGAGGCTCTTTCTTAATCCTTGCCTTGCAGATTAGTGATGCGCGGATGGCGGTTAAATCCGCGGGCGCTGCGGATAATCCGCGGGTCGGGTAATAAAAAAATACATTATGATTAATTGCGGGTGGGTCGCGGGTGAATGTAGCGGGTCATATCAGTTGACCAGCAAAAAAGCAGAGAGTGGACTTCGCAGAATGTGAAGATGAGAGACGCCCAAAATAATGGATGAAGTGCAAGAGTTCTGTGCTAACTCCAGTTAGAGGAGTCATCAGAGGGAAATCTGCTATCGTTCTGGGAGAAACAAGATCGCTTATTTACCATTTACACGACTGCAGCGCCTTGCAAGGAGAAGCTTGTGCGTTCCTGCAACAAGCGGTTCGCGCGAACGCTCATTTAGTGCAGCCAGCCGTGTTTTGTAGGCGAGGCGGAATCGCCCGAATCCAGGCACAGTAGATGCTATTATGTTTTTGCACAGTGTTAAGAAAAGGGCCAAGTACACACAACATAGCTGCTGTTTAGGCTGAAGGGACGCCGTTTTTGTTCTTTTTCCTGTATATGTAAAAGCTGAATCTGCTGTTAATAACGAACGATCCACTGTGACCTAAGTTGCAGGAGAGGGGAAATAGTGTGGCCGCTTTAGGACTGCTTTTACGGGAGTTGTAGTCCATAGCGAGGGGCATTGTGGGTAGTGTAGTTCGACACGCATGCTGTGTGATGTGAGCTCTCGCTGTGTGTTGTGCGTGCGGTGAATTAGAGGGAGAAAGTTTTATCCGGTTTTGTTTTATGTTTACTTCAGTAATTCCACCCGGGAGCTGTTTTGCACTGTGAACCTGAAAACTCTGAAATAAGTAAAAGAAGGGCATGTATCGAGTACTTTTGTCCGTCTCATCATTTGCTCGAGCATAAATTAACGAGCTGTTACTCTGCCGCCGGACATTGCGGAGAAAGTTACACCTATCATCATGCTTAAAACAAAGAATTAGAATTATTAAAGTGGCGATCGGGTGCGGGTCGGGTGCGGATATATATATCAGATAAAATAATATGTGCGGGCGGGTGGCGGGTGGATGATTAGAATGAAGGAGCGGATTCGGGTGACATTTGAGCTGATCCGCGCATCTCTATTGCAGATGGTCTGTTTAACTGTTTTCCCGCTAGTGAAGTGTTCAGTTTTTACACTTACAAAGTCCACCATGTAAATAGCAAATGTGCTTTGGTGCAACACAACTGACTTCTAAGGGAATGGGAGATGAGACTCTGATTGGTTTATTCTCAAAATACACCTATAACTCTTTAAGAGAATAAGCCCAACCCCGTTAGACCATGCACCGCGGATCAGAGCGGATTTTTCCGTCCTTAAAATAGCAAAAGTGGATTCAGACACGCCCTTAATGCTTTTGCGCCCTGCGCTTCAGACTTTGCACCTAGACCATTAAAATAGAGCCTAAAATCTTAAAATGTGAGCAAAATCACCTGTTTTATCATCACTTTAAACATTACGCTAGAGAATCATTCAAATACTAGTTTTTAAGGAACAGTTTCTGCTGTAGATGTAAATGAATGGCGGAAGAAACTAGTTCCTCATGCAAAAGGATTTTTGCGACTCTCTGTGTTTGATTTTCTTTTTTATATACACGATTATGCCATCAAACTGTTGTATAAACGCAATATCATACTGCGGCCTCGAGCCAACGCACGCCTCCCACCAGTGCCGATTAGGCATGGGCCAGTATAAGATTCTGACGGTATAATAACCTTGGATAAAAATATCACGATATCGTGATTAATGATCTAAGGGTGCTTTCACACCTAGACTTTTGTTCCGGAACCTGGCGCGTTTGCCCGCTCAGATATCACAGTGTTTTATGAATATGTAATAAGCATATGGCTATATGAAGAGAGAATTATGAGTAGGGCGGGAGGTCATTCCAGACATCCCAAGTCTCCCGGAAGTTCCGGGAACTCCCGCAAATGCACAGAGACTCCCGGATGCCCGCAAACGAGTGACTTAAATCTCCCGGAAATCGCGCGTCTCCCTCCCGGTCCTCAAATACGTCGAGCAGGTTTCTCACCCCTTCCCACCGCATCCCTCCTCGCTTTTCAGTCGTGCGCACCCTGTCAAACACCAAACCCCTGTCACACAGCTGAGCGAGACTCTGCAAAATAAACCTGAAACTCTGACCAATGTGAGTTTACTCACACGTAACTTGTTTTAGCTATTTTGGTCCATTTAGAAACTTTGCCGTGTAAAAGCGAATCGCACCAAAAACAAAGAGCAACAACATAACAATTTTAATCCGTTTCGGAACAAATCGATTCACAGGTGTGAAAGCACCCTAAAATATATTCTTTTTAAATGTCTGGGTAAAAAACAAAAACTTTTTTCCCTTTTGAACACAATATATTTTATTTTGGAGCAGTAAACATGTCAGGCTGAATAAATTATAGACTTCTGCTGTCTTCATTTGTTTCAAACACAGATTTCTTTACCATTTAAAACAGCGTCTTTGGATATCTTTTCTGCTGGAGATACTGCTGTCTTAAAATAATAATAAATTAAATTAAAAAATGATACACATACCTTAGGAATGGTGTTACAGAAAATTTTACAAGCCATATCACACTGCTACACGTATGATTTTGCTAATTTTTGGACTCTCATGTGTTGAATTGTGGGTGACTCGTGGCTGTTCTCAGATCAGCGGTGAAGGAGCGTGTGGTGTGGGTGGACTCAAAGCGCACGCAGGTGAAGGGAAAGTCTGGGAAGCTGAAGGAGAAAGAGGTGACGCTTCTGGAGATGCGGGTGAAGGCGCAGCATCCTGGAGAACGTCAGAGTCAGGAGGTGATTTACAGCACTGAATCCCACACTGACCGCTCATACTGCAGAAGCGGAGTGGACATCCAGCCGTGGAGACACACACAGCCAGGTGAGGACATGCAGCAGCTCAAGTTTTTTTTTGGCAAAATTGCATTTAGTTTTATTATTTTGCTGAATTTAATGAGAAGATGAAGCTGATACTGATAGTACAAGGAGTTATCATATTTACTTCATTTAAAAAATGAAAAACTGTATAAAAGCAGGCACATCCCTCTTAACTGGGTGCTCAGCCAAAAAACACAAAAGGCTGCATTTTTGAAGCCATAAATATTTGTACATCATTTATGAAAAATAAACATAACAGAAAATGCAATTTCATTGAAGTTATAATATTAGATTTAACTACTCAAACTAACTTTATCCTACCTTGTTTTATTTGTTAACTATTTATCATTTTAATATTTTGTTATTAATTGATCTAATTCATTCAAAATTGTATCTCTTGGTTAAGGATGGAAAAAGTTCTAAAATGCTTCATTGTGGTTTAATTTTTTAACAACATAGAAACCTTGCATTTTAACAGGGGTGTGTAGACTTTTTATATCTGCTGTATATATAGCCATGCCTAATATCCGATGGCCAGAAAGGGATTAATTATTTATAAATTGTTAAAATATTGGTGTCTGTGATGCACCAAGTCCGGACACTGTAGTGTACACCATGATTTAATATAAAATAAAATGTGTGATATGACTAAAATGTGGTCATAAACGAATATTTTTTCAATTCAAACGAGTAACGGTTTGGACTCGCCTGGAAACAGTATTCCATACGTCACGATTTAGCAAGCGGATAGGATTATCTAGTGATAATCTGCATTTATTATTTTTTTTAAAAAAAAATTTTCAGTTTTATATTTATTCATGTGGGGTGGCATGGTGGCTCAGTGGTTAGCACTGTCACCCCACAGCAAGAAGGTCACTGGTTCGAGTCCTGACTAGGCCAGATGGCATTTCTGTGTAAAGTTTCTATGTTCTCCCCATGTTCGTGTGGGTTTTCTCCGGGTGCTCTGGTTTACCCCACAGTCCAAGGACATGCATTGTGTAAATCATGGGTGACCAACCCTGTTCCTGGAGATTGACCTTCCTGCAGATTTCAGCTCCAACCCTGATCAAACACACCTAAACCAATTAATTCGAACCTGAGGAGCACTTGATAATTACAAGCAGGTGTGTTTGATATGGGCTGCAACTGAAAACTGCAGGAAGGTCGATCTCCAGGAATAGGGTTGAGCACCCCTGGTGTAAATCATATGCTGAATAAGTTGGCAGTTCATTCCGCTGTGGCGACCATTGATAAATAAAGGGACAAAGCCAAAGGAAAATTAATGAATGAATATTTAAGTGATGTAGTACTTTTTAAAATGTACAATTTAATTTTGTTGGAAACTGTTTTGTTTATATATTGTTCTGCAACTGCAAATTAGTTAATTCTTTTAAAAATAACAAATAATGTAGAAGTGATTTGTACAGTTTGATTATTTGTATATTAAAGCATATTAAACCAGAGACTAGAAGAACATTCTGGGAAAATTTTATTTACTTGAAGAAAATTTTCCTTACAAAACTAACCAACTTTAGGAGACTAACCTCCTCAGAAACTAACCAACAGAATGTTTGCTGGGATATGCAAATGAAAAAGAGTGCACATTTAAGCTGGTTTGAGAGATCACAGTTGTGAGATTGCATTTATTTAAGCCAAATTAAATGTATAATGAATAATTTTAAATGTACAATTTTAATTTTTAAAAATATAAATACAGACATTATTATGAAGATCAACTCTGAAGATGGGCTCTGGCTAATAGTTATACAGGCTATTCATATCATATGGCCAGATAAACTAAAAGAGCACTTTGTCAGGATCTGGCTTCATTTTCTTCTGACAGTTCCTCCATTAAATCATTAAAGCCAAGTTTTTCAAGAGGTTCCTTTGTCATTAACTGTCTGTAAATTAAGAAAAACGTTTATGATTACTTGGTTCCTAATGTATATGAGCTGAATTTTTGAACTTATTGTTAGCGGGAAAGGGAAAGGCTCACCTGTCCATTCTGCACTCCAGATACTCCTTTGATTCTATTCGACATCGCGAGTTGTCAAAATGATTGTCTCTTAGGCACTGCATATATATCTCTTTGAATGATTTACATTCACCTGCGTACAGTAAAATATTACTTGGAAAATGAATATGAAAATGAATGTTACAATGATGCACGTCCACAAACACTCTTACCGAAGTGATCCAAAGGAAACGCTCCTTTGTCCGGTGGACGCGGTCGGAACGTCTTGTTTCCAAAGTTCATCGCTGTTGACATTGTTTTATAATATAAGCCCTTTCTGTTAATAGTTGGAAAGAGATACCGCTTCGATACACTTTCTTCTTCTTCTAATTTTATGGCGGTTGGCATCCAGCGTTTTGGTGCATTATCGCCTCCTTCAGCTCCGGAGTGCGGATCAGAATCACTTTTCCTCCCATTTCCCCCCTCCCCACCCTTTTCTCCTACACATACAAACAAACATATGGAGACAAACACATCCTCACCCCTAAGTATTCAAAATAATAATAATAATAATAACAACAACAACATCAACAACCACTACATCTGCTTCTAATACTTAGAATAATTAAATAATAAATAATTAAAAAGTTGTCAGCAGCAGGGTGGTGGTGACCAGTGTTGGGGTAACACATTACAAGTAGCAAGGGTTATATAATATTACCTTTCTAAGTAACGAGTAAAGTATTGCATTACTTTTAAAAATTAAGTAATACTTTTTAGATTAATTAATTTGCTTTTTAAAAAAAATTGCTGAATTAAAATGAGTGTAATCACGTTCCCCACGGGAATTGACAGAGACCAAGATGGCAGAGCCTATTTCTGTGATGAAATGAACACAGGGAAGAGGCGCGATGTTTGCGAAAAGTGAAGGGGGGGGCACGATTTTTACAAAAAGTGTGTGTGTGTGTGTGTGTGTGGGTGGGGGAGGGGAAGCAGGCCAGAATCACAGTGGCAGGCTAGATGACTGTCAGGCCACAAGGAAATGTCCCGGTGCTTCCTATGGCCAGTCCGCCCCTGACTGGAGGATTTCACAGCTGAAAGCACATTAAGATGCTGGTTTCTCTAATGGCTTTTGGCTGCTCAAGATTGATTTTATCTGGGCTCGTGCTTCATTTACTAAATCATTCTGCGAAATGACTTTAAGTGTCTGCATACATTAAACTTATACTACAGGGATGTTGAATGCATGGTTCTGATTGGCTGATGAACATTCCAATTATTTTCAAGTAACTGCACGGCTAAAGTAGTTCCAATCACGTCTTGACCGCATTACAGTTCCATATCACTGAATGATTTCAGTTATTTCTCAGCCTACAATGATCAAAAATCAAAACAAACCAAAAGACTTTTGACAGGATGTGTAAGATTTATACATACAGGAGCCGTTTGAGGACAAAAACCTGACTAATACAATACTTAAAATACTTACAAATACAACATCTGAACGTCTTAAAATACAACATCTGAACTGTGTCTTTAGGTGTGATAACCGTAGTATAACTGGAATATGCCTCTGATTTGTAAAATTAAAAGAAAAATAAAAAAGCACTTTGCTTCACTTTGGGCCACATTATCACCTCAGGTGTGTGTTATTGTCTAATAATTTAATGACCCATAGTCAATTACTCTTTACAGGACACACAAAAAACAACATCTAAACTGTCCTAAGGTGTTGTAACTGTAGTATAAATGAAATATATGACTCCGTATTTGTTTGTTTAATTATTAAAGGTTCCAATTAAAGAGATTGGTTGCTGTGATCAACCCCCTGTAAACACCCCAGTATATTGATGGGGACTCTATACTGCTCAGTGAGCGCCGTCTTTCGGATGAGACTATAAACCAAGGTCCTGACTCTCTGTGGTCATTAAAAATCCCTGGCCAAAATTTGCCCACTGGCCTCTGTCCATCATGGCCTCCTAACCAACCCCATATTATAATTGCATTCATCACTCTCCACACGTCTCCTCTCCACCAATCAGCTGTGTGGTCTGGCGCAATATGGATGCCGTCGCTTCATCCAGGTGGATGCTACACACTGGTGGTGAATGAGGAGATTGCCCCCATTGTGTAAATCGCTTTGAGTATCTAGAAAAGCGCTATATAAATGTAAGGAATCATTATTAAATAGGGGTGCTGCAATTGGTTAAGTCTAGGTTCAGGGATGTTATGTGCCCAAAGAATGAGGTCAGCTGAGTTCCTGAGTATACTGAATGACCATCAATGGATTTGTTTCCCCCCTGACGACTTGGGCATATTCTATAATGACAATGCTTGAATTCATCAGGTTTAAAAAGTTAAAGAATTTTTACACATAGATTAAAAAGACTTTGCACAGCGGTCTGACTCTCCTATTATAAAAAATTATATGCATATCCGGAAGGGAAGAAATGTTGTGATTACAGCCGGAGCAAGCTGAACTTAACTGGGCTGGGGAATGTGGGCTGTAATCAAAGCTAAAGGCCATTCAATAAAATATTACAGTAAATGACTTTGTTTGTTTGTTTTGGTATTGGACATGCAGTGTATTTCATCTCCAAGCACAATTACGAATGTTATTACTAGAGTCAAAATGAAGTGAATTTTATCAGCTTTTTTTTGTTGGTTGGCATTAGGCCACAGTATGAAGGCTCGCAGTAATAAAACGGTCTATTCCTGACAGTTACTAACAGATGACATCTGCAGATCATTGAGGTGAGCTAACAGAGCGCTCACGGCTGCTGAGTAAGTGTGTTTGCTATTCGCACGCTCAGCACTCTCTCCAGTGAGTGAGTGAGTAAGAATGTGTGTGCGTGAAGCGTTTGAAGTTTGTTTTCTCTCTTTCAACCTCAAAAGTCTTCAGGGTTTACGTGCTGAATTTGTCAAGGAATCTGAAGCAGACAAAAATAACTACAGCACTTTGATTTTTGTTATTTGGAAATCATGGAGAGAAATGTGGAAACCAACCATAAATTAGAGTTTACATCAAGAATTTGGATGAATCAAAAGTAGGATGCTTTATATGATGATGATCAGAGCCTTTTATCTCACAAAAACAATTATTGTATGTCCTCAAAAAAATTGGTCAAATTAAAAGTGGTTTACTGTGACAAAAATAGTATTGTAGAGTATTCTGCATTATTACAACTTTATTTATTTTACTTTAATCAAAATTATGTTTCCTATTTAGATTTAATAGGTATTTGATTTTACAGGGCAGCAATACAATGTTTTATATATTGTTATATATAACATATTTTACTCAAAATCTGTTTTATTTTAAGGCCTAAAATACTAAAAGTGTTTTTGTGTTGTTTTTAGCTGAAAATGAACTCCAGCCGGTGGAAATGATTCTGGCTTTGGACACAGCATCTGAATCCAAGACCAAAGGCCAGAAGACCCAAGAAAAATTAGACTTGCCAGGCGAGAAGTGAATGGAAAACATTTGACAGCAAGGCTAAAGCAATCTAACAGAAATAGAGTTACATAGAATACTTCCATTTCATCTTTTAATTGTTTATACTCAAACCTAAAGTCTATGTGCAACGCTGCATTTGAAGGATTTTAACATTTGATATGGTTGAATATCTAAAAATTTATTAACAATTCTTTAAAAAGAGGCTTCAAGTTCTTGCTATTTTTGTATTTTGAAATAATCAGCATTTAATAAAACATTACATTCTAAAAAATTATTTTACATGCATATAGTAAGCATATTAAATGCTAGGGTCTGATTTAATACATTTTGTGAAAATAACATATCGACGTTCCATCGTCATTCAGAGTAACATATATAACAGAATAACAGATATATATGTATATATATATTCTGACCTGCACTTAGAAATATAAATTTTTAGCTAGAAAAACTTTTAGTAAGAAACTCTAGCAGTTGGATAATTTCTATTCTAATTACTGTATCCTTTTAGAGACTATTGTTACATTTCAGTGGGTGTCTATTGTAAATCACTGTATTAAAAAAAAAAAAAAAAAAAAGTCATTTATTCTTTGCTTGAAATAAAACATGACATTCTAATGTACAAAAAGTTATCAAGCTGTTATTATTTTATGTATTACTGTTATTATTTTCAGATGTTCGGGGTCTTGTCAGCATGTTTTCAACGTTGATAACAAAAAGAAATATATTTGAATACCAAAACAGCCAATTACAATGATTTCTGAAGGCACCTTTGCCATTACCGGAATAAATTATATTTGAATTTTTAAATGTTTTGTATTTTGATCAAATAAATTCAGCATTATTGACCTACACTACCTGACAAAAGTCTTGTCATCAATCCAGTTGTAAGAGTAACACATAATAACTTGACTTCTAGTTGATCATTTGGAAAAGTGGCAGGAGGTAGATTTTTCTGATGAATCATCTGTTGAACTGGTTTGGGGTTACATTCAGTATAGGGGCATGTGAGCGATCTGCAGAGCAGATGGTAACATCAACAGCCTGAGGTATCAAGACATTTGTGCTACCCATTACATTACAAACCACAGGAGAGGGCAAATTCTTCTGCAGGATAGCGCTCCTTCTTATACTTCAGCCTCCACATCAAAGTTCCTGAAAGCATAGAAGATCAAGGTGCGCTAGGAGTGGCCAGCCCTGTCACCAGACATTAACATTATTGAGCATGTCTGGGGTAAGATGAAGAAGCAGGCATTGAAGATGAATCCAAAGAATCTTGATAAACTCTGGGAGTCCTGCAGGAACATTTTCTTTGCCATTCCAGATGACTTTATTAATAAGTTATTTGAGTCACTGCAGAGATGAATAAATGCAGTCGTCCAAGCTTATGGGAGTCATACACAATATTAATTCTTTTTCCACTGCACCATGACTTTATAGACCTTACTGTCCTAATTAAGTAATTAAAAATCAAGGCATGACCATATTTTATTTTGCTAAAGTAAGTGTAAAATAAGCCACTTCTGACACCAAATGATTAACTATTATGATTAGTTATAATTTTTTGTTCCTAAAACTTGGATACATGACAAGACTTTTGTCAGGTAGTGTATATACACATATTTAAAAATGAATTAATAATCATTTTAAAATAATGTATGTTACCTCCAAATGTCTGAACTGAAATGTTTGTTTACTTTGTTGAAGCTTAAAAGTCCATGACTGATGCAATAAAAAAGTTAAAATGACGCAGATATGAGGTATAAATCTATACCTCATATGCAAACTGCATTTTTCTATAATAATACATTTTTTCAGAAAGATGGTGAACAAATGTAAAATACAGAAAAGACAGTCAACAATTCATAGAAATGTATTTCTTTCAGCGCAAGAGCAATTCAAAGCTTCACACTCAAATATTAAGCCAGAATTTCATGAAATATCCAATATAGACGGGAAAGCAGAAGATTCATTGAGACATCCAGAAAAATAACAAATGAAAAAAAGAAAGTAAAAAGAAAATAAAAGTGACACATAAGTAAACGTTTGCAATAAATTAAGAGAATGCATCTCAACTTCTCTGCTCCACAACAGAATGCTGACGTTCAGCTAAACAAATCAGCCCATTTCTAACATCATAAAAATATCTTATCTATTTGGCTGGCTTTCACAAGAGCGCAAGGCCTTCTGGAAGGGAAGAAAGCTGGATATGTGAGTGCTAGGACTGAGTGACAGCCATGGTCATTTTGTTTCTCTGCTCATCAGGAAGTGACATTACCGCACTTTGAAATTCCTGAGAGTGTTGCTGGGCTAAACCTCTAAGCAGAATCAGCAGGGTGCTTTGGGTTTCTAAAAAAGAAGAAGAAGAAATGCAACAATTATTAATCATTCTGAAAGTCTTTTTTAATAGAAAATAGATTTAGGATCAATAAGACTTTAATTTTAATTGTTTTTTTTAAGGAAACCATTAAGCTAACAAATGCTGCATTTATTTGATCACAAATACAATAAAAAGTGTAGATGACTACGTGTGCATGAACAACGCTTTCGGAGTAAGGGCTTCATCACTCTTTAACCTATTTACATGGAACATGGTTCTGCAAGTTTCACAAAGCTAAATTTAATACTTTAGGACCAATGTTGTGCAAGTTACTTCCAAACTGTAATACATTACAGATTACTTGTTACTGTTATTTAAAAGTAATCCCTTACATTACAGTATTACTGTCTTAAAATTGTAATATGTTACATGACTCTTATATTACTTTTTAATTACTTTCACCAAAATTACTACAGAATTAGAACTTAACATTCTAAAATGACCAAATGTACTGCAGAGCATTTTACATCCAGTAGAAAGCAATATGATGTAGCAGAATGACTGTGACCTATCCAGGCTACTAACAATATAGTATATAATTGGCAACATGAAGGCTCAAGACAATGCAAGAAAGGATGACAGTCAGAATCACAAATGATCTGTTAAAAGTATGGTAGAGGTAAAGTGGTTATCTGGCAATATCTGTGAATAGCTTGACTATATTCATATTATACAGGCCTATATGTAAACTGCCATGACAAAATGCAGATTTCTTTTCTCTTCTTATTGTTGCCATTATTGTATTCACTTTAAATTCAAGTGGCTCACAACACAAAACTGTCTTGCACAAAGTGAACATGAGGAACATGGCTTTCTCTATATAATGCTTGTACACCGATATCCTCTGTTTGTGGACAAAACTGCTTGCGAGCTCTCAAATATACGCTGCTCGCATGTAAATTTTCTCATGTTCTCTCAAATATGCACTGCTTACAAATTTTCTTGCGCGCTCTCAGTACACTGCTCACTCAGTGAGATTATATGCAGACTCACAATTTGTGTCTTGTGTTCCCTCTTCCTTTCGTGCTTTTTGATGATTTATATTAGTACACTATTTATTAACAATAACCAAAATGCTAAAATAGGCTTATAATTTTTATCTAATAAACCATAACATTTCTGGCTGTATGTTATATGATGACATATTTCCAGTTTTAAACACTTAAAGACACAGAGAATAGATGTTGGATGTAAAGAATACGTTTTATTTTAAAAACATTTATTAAACATTTCAAAGGTGCACCATACTAATCAAATAAAAAACATTTAAACAAAAATATAACGAACGCAAGCAGAAATGTAACTGTTATAGAAATTAGGGAAAAACTTGATAAGGTATTATAGTCTACTATACTATTCACTCTTCAAATAAATCTCACTATCAATCCCATTTTATCATGGCAACTAAAATAAAGTGAACTAGTCTCTGTTGTCTTCCACAGTTGGTGAGATGGTGGAGGACATTTTCCCTGTCATCCTCTTCATTTTGAGGAAAAGCTGTTACACAGGGCCCCTGAACACGTATATTGGCATGTACTGTGTTTTGAACAGTAGTATAGTAAAGTACTTCAATTAATCTGTTGTGGTAATACTATAGTTGCTATGGTAACACAACAAGTGTAATATAAACTACCCAGTGCTGTAGTTTTTTTACAATACAGGGTATAATATACTACAATTTACCACACTACTGTAGTAAAACTACACTTTGTATTTCATTTTATGAGTTCACTATTCTTAATACTACAGTATGCTGAAGCATTCATTAACAAGTTGTAAATAATACTAGCCTAAAACATAGGCAGTATACCTAACACTCAAAAGCACTAGTATTTATTATAGAATTTACCTTAACCTGTAGATAGATAGTGTAGCAATATATAAACCATATCAAAATTCTTGGTATAACAATTTAACAGGAGGATCTCTGGAGAGCAAAAGCACGAAAAGAGGAGGAAACACAAGGCACATATTGTGAGTCTGCATCATCTGATGGAGCGAGAGCAGATCGTTCACACGTGAGCAGCCGTGTTTTGAGTACACGCGAGGATTTTTATCCACGGACAAAGGAAACTGTCACTTTCGCTTGCTCGTATTACATGAATGCGCTCTCGACTTGAAATACTGAGCTTACGACATTTGTCACTGAAAAAACGCCATATGCACGTACGTCCATCTCGCGAATGTACTGTCTTCTGCCATTTTCATCTATTTGCCGCTTTTCCGCAGCACGTTAGGGCTTAACGTTATTACGTTTGTAACGCATTACTCCAAACACTGTTTAAGACCATTAATGAATAAAATTTTAGACTCATAAAGGGCTAAAGGCTAAGAAATTTTTCAAATGGCCCAGTTGGAAAAGATTGTTATTTGCCCTATCAAAAAAAAATGCATACATTTAATAATACAATAATAAATTAATAATAAAAAAAATTTAATGTTTCAGATATTTCTTAGCAAAATGTTTTAAATATTGTGTAAAAAAGCAAGCATTACTTGTATCCATACACTTTTTTTTTACAAGAATATGAACAAAAGTTTTAAAAGTTTAAAAAAAATTATAATTAACTAAATCTATGCACAACAATCTGTCCAGGTGGCTGTCCTCAGCAGGAAATACATGGAGCACTTTATTGTAAGGAAAATAATTAAACCATTATGATAAATGGAGATAAAAATTACCTTTTAAATAAAAAGTTTTGGCCAGATTGAGTGGCAATACACGAATAAAGGAAAATTACTTTGTTTAAAAAAAATTAAGACTTACAACACAATATTTCAGTAAATTTAAGACTTTTTAAGCTCTAAAATTTAGATTTTGAGATTTAAGACATTAAGACCCCGCAGAAACCCTGATGGAATTTGCACCATTCATATTATTTCCTAAGGATTGGTCTGAGTGAGTCCACAGGAGTTTTCTGTTCACGCACCTAACTGCTGGAGCAGCGAACTGCTTTGAAAGCGTATTCCACAGAAGGCACACTGTACTTCTCCACCCTCCTATGCAGACTTTGTGCAGAATGGAAATAATGGCATTAATGCCAAGTTTAGACTGCATGATTTTAGCTCCAATTTTGACTCACCGACAGGTTTGAAAAATCACAGGCAAATGCCTGAAATCACAGGTAAATCGGTGCTCATTCACACGAGTAACTATCACACAGTGTGAACTTTTAAAGACAGGATCTGAGAGAATCGCAGATGAGTCGCTGACACCCTTGAGATATTTGGCATGCTAAATATCTGGGCCTGTCGGCGATTCATAATCATGCCATGTGAAATGTGTTCTGATTGAAAAAAACATCAGGGACTACCTACAGCCAATGAGAGAGCAGCATCCACTAGTATGGGTACCTGCAGGCCAGTGGAAGGTTGTGGGAGAAGTTAAAAGGGCTTCTTTTCTGTCTATTTGGATCCATGAAATGGACGAAAAACTAGTGTAAATTTGGCAGCAGCACCCTTGTCTGTTTGGCGTGTCATTTGAGCAATACCACAACTGGGTTGAAAAAGAAAAAAAGTTTAAGAAAAATTGCTAATTCTCTTCAAAAGCCAGGTGAGCAAAATAGGTACATTTTCTACCTTTCTAAAGGATTCTTTCTCATTATGTAGTTAATAATAAAAGATAAACTAGCTGACCTCACGTTGTTTCCATGTCACTTCTCACATGTGTTTGGTTGTGAGATGTAGTTTGTAGACCAGACAAAGTAGTTGGCGATTCTTCCAATTGTAAAGCCATGCAGTGTGTGAACCCCCCTGTCGTCGCTCCATCCTAGAGGTGTGTAAACAGCACCGACAGAATGGTACCCCAGATAGTCATGCAGTGTGAAAACATCTGAGACACGACTACTTTGAAAACTGTGCAGTCTGAACTCGGCATAAGGCATTTACATGCCTGAATACTTTGATTAGAATTAGTGCACGCCACCTATGTTAATACAATTATGAGCTTAATCACATTGTTTAGATCGAATTATTGCATTTACATGAGGTAAAGCTTAAACCACAATATTGCCAAAATTTCATTAAGATGGTCCAGGTAAACACACTTATTGTTAACTACTGTTATAATTTCAAGAGTTCACACCTAATTGTTGATTGACTATAAAGTGTATTTGGCATGCTGTCCCAGGAGAGAGCCCTGAGCTCAGAATATTCTTGAACCTGGGTCTCCAACCCGTTTGAAGGGTAAGAGGGGAGTTTGTGTTCAGGTAGGTTTCAAGAACTCCCCTGCTTGTTAAGGTGCGGAGATATAGCTGGCTTAGAGCTTGTCTTAAGATGGTACTTCGGAGTAGTCAATTTACTTATGGTGTATGTCTTTGGATGGTGGGAAAACCCACGCGAGCACAGGGAGAACAAACCAGGGCCAAACCAGCGGCATTCTTGCTGTGAGGCAACAGTGCTAACCACTGGGCCACCGTGCCACCCTTTCAGGAGAAAGGGAAAAGTAGGGGTGAAAGGGGGGATTCTTTAAGACGAAGATGACTGGAATGGAAAACTCTGGTTATTTATAGTGTGTGAGTATTCATCTGATTGGTGCAATTTACAGAGCTGATGCGGTACCAGCAGTGTTCAATCGTAAGCACGTGATCCTCTCGAAATTAGTTTATAAATAAATCGCACTTAAAATAACTGTTTTCTTAACCAATCGAGTTTAAATCTAATTTATTTGTATGATTGAAATCTGTCAGTGTCACATCATCCTTAAAATTTGTTCTTATATGATCTGGATAACGATTTAATAGAAAAAAAAATGTTTTATTATTATTACTACCAGTGGTAAAAAAAAGTGTTGGGCTACTTGGTATGCTTTCAATGCTGATAATTATGAGAAACATGATTAATTATTGAGTAGATTTCTGAGATTGATTTTCAACATTAGGTAAACAATCCTGAATCTTGACTTTTTTTATGCAAAAAAGTAAAGCAATGTTTTAATGAGTGTTATTTTTGCTTTTTTTGTGTTTGTGTGTTATATATTATATAGATTGTAATTTATTACTTTTAAAGTAACTACCCAACACTCTTAATTTATTAAAAAAAATGACACTAAAAACCAAAGTAGTGATGCTGAAAATTCAGGTTTGAGTGTTTTAAACTACAAGCTGTTAGACAACTGTTATTTTAAATATTAAGAATGCTAAATTTTACAGGTATTATTTAGTGATTAAATAAATGCAGCCTTGAGCAGAATGGGCTTGTTTTGAAAACAATCTTACTGATGCCAAACTTGTGCTGTGGTGTATAAAATAAATATTAAAAACATATTGACACTTTCTTACCAGTATCGACATCCTTACTGCCCAGCAGATGAGCTGCAGCACATATTATTGGCTTGAGCTGACTAACAACCTGCAGCAGTAAATAAAAGTCAGTCAGTTAATGATAGGACACAATTGAATAAGGAGCCGCGAGCGGAGCATGCTGGCAGTGTAAATGAGCTTTTACCAGCACAGGTTTGTGTGAGTAGAGGAAGGTCAGGCATTTGTAGATGGTCTTATTTTCCTCCATGTCTTCTTTCAGAGGGAGACAAGTTACCAGAGCAGGAAAAACCTGAAGGAAAAGCGTAAACATAGATATTAAAGCCTGATTTATTTTTGTTGTCATATGGCTACAACCAAAACAATCTGTTAAAACAACTAAAATAAATGGCAAATATATATTTAAAAAGCTTACTCTTGGCTTTAAAAAATGGTATAAAGACAGAAAGCTGAACTCTGAATAAAATTGTCAAATATTTCTTTCTTTTAAGATTTATTTTTGCGTTATTAGAGAATATCTCCTAAATAATAATATATTTAATGTGTCCAAGTTTTGCTTTTCAAACTTGGTTTTAGAGACCTACAACAAGTTTACAAGCATCTAGGGTCAAAAAACATTATTTTGATTCATTCTATGCTCTGATTGGTGTCCCACACAAGCTGTAAGCAGCTAATCAAACTCCTATTACCAGCTTTAATCCTCAGTGATTGTACCCAAACCTCCACTGATAACTCAAGCATGATGTTTAAACATCAGCAATAAAGTGATTGTTCACCCAAAAATGAAAATGAATTTTTTTTTTCAAAATTGATGGGTGCCAGCAACAGCATTCTTTCAACAGAAGTGAAGGGTGAGTAAATGATGGAAGAATTTTCATATTTGGGTGAGCTAGTCCTTTAACATGTGTGTGTCCATTAGGGTTGAAATTAACAAGGGCTTGTGGCATCAAAATCAGTATTTCTGCAGGTTTCTTTAAATTAAATTAGAGACTTTTTAAGACCATTATGAATGAAATTTAAGACTTATACAGGGCCTTATACATCCTTTAAGATTTTTTTAGAATATTCCACTTAGAAAAGATTTTCACGTGTCCTATTAAAAATGATAAAAATTTAATACATTTAATAATACAATAATACCAATTTAGTTTGAATATTTTTTTTTACTATTTATCAAATATATCCATTCACAAACCCTATAACCCTTACCATGAACAGAACAAAACATAGCTGCTAATTACTTCAGTCTACAATAATAATAATAATAATTTAATAATCAAAAATATAGGTCAGGTCAGTATCCTCAGCAGTATATAAACTTTTAAGCAAAAGCTATTTTTAAATAAAAAAGTAAAAAATATATTGAGATGGATTGTTGGTGATTGTATGGATCTTAACGGCCAGATTGGGGAGCTATATGAACAAAGAAAAATTAAGACCTGTTAAAAATTGAAGACATACAACACAACATTTCAGTAGATTCAGGCCTAAAATGTAGCTTTTGAGATTTAAGAAATTTTAAGACTTTTTAAGACCCTGCGGATACCCTGAAAATGACCACAAAAATACTGTACAAATTCAACAGGTTTCCCACACTTTTGTTAGATTGAAATTCAAGGACCATTTACATTTACACTTAGACATTTAGCAAACACTTTTATCCAAAGAAACATATAAATGAGGTTAACAGTAAATAATTGAAGCACTTCAGCTTTGAAGTTTTTCAGGTCTCTCCCTTTCCAGGTCCAATACCCTTGATGAGGGGACACATTTTAAGTCAAGAGCAAGATTAAGCCAAATGTCTTGAAACAAGCATTTTCCCGACATTGGTTTTTTCAGTAGTCTCCTTAAAATGTTAAGGTAGCATCGTAGTTATTTTGTGCATGCATGAATGTCATAGTAACATACAACAAAAAGTATCTCATGCAGGAAACACATAAACAAGCATAACTAATGTTAATCTAGCAAGCTAGTATGCATAGGCCCATGTTGGGATCAGGAAAGTTCTGCAAGTTTCTGAACTCAGGCTCATGGACAACGCGTCATGTACAGCAATTCAGGTGCCCTATCAGTGCTGACATCATACTTTTCTGTTGAGCTTACAAAAGCAATGGCCAATCAGATGCATTTAGGTCAGTCACAGCTGAAAATGCATGCAATTACTGTATGAATAGTAGTACATTTGAATTATTTTAAACTTAACAACAAAGTGCAGATACAATGTAGAAACTAAGTACATTTAACAGTGTAAACTAAAATGAGCACAGAAGTGACCTGTTCGAGTGGGACACCCTCTATGTGACTCATGATCATCCTGCACAGCGCAGCACACAGGTTGTCAATCACTCTCAGGTCAGTCTCTTTAGAAAGCAGGTTGGAGAAGAGGGAGAGCATCATGGGATAATCACTGAAGCACAAGAGTTAAGGTTTACAGTAGGGATGCACCGATACCACTTTTATTACAAACCGATACGAGTATAAGTATTTTAATTTGTTTACTCGCCGAAACTTCATAGATTTGGTTTCAATTAAGTTTATTTGTTCTTTTTTTTTTTTTTGCCTGTACCAAGGATGAACATAAAAATCTTTAACAGGAGGCTGTTCCAAGCCAAAAATATACACATATTGTTGATAACCCTGCCAAACCAGACCTTATTTATTAACGATTAAGCATGGACATTTAAAGGATGAGTTATCCTTGTGCTTGCATGCGTCCACGACTTCACACATTACACAAAGGGTGTGCAGTGTACGTTACCTTATGGAGTCACTCTCATTGCATATTGGGGATGCATAAAACCCTGTTATGCACGATCCTGCCTTTTATCCGCTGGTCAGGTAATCAAAAAATACTAGATGTTTAACTATGGGTGGGTCGCAGGTAGATAAGATTAATAGCCATAAATGTGCAACGCATACTCTCATTTTAAAAATCACGCGACCATCTCACAATGTTTAATAATAAATAATCTTATTTTTTATTAAAACAAAAATGATTTAGCAATGCTGTGTCATTGACAACCCAACTGCAGAGAAACAAAGAAACCATCGCGGCAATCGCAGTGATCACTTTTTCCAAAGTTCAGCTGTTCTTTTTTGCACTTGATTATTATGCGTCTAATGTTAAAAAAAATTTATAATGAATAGGCCTACAAGAGTGTATCCTGTGTGTGTGTGTGTGTGTTTGTGTGTGTGTGTGCGTCTTTTATCACTGAAGCCGCTCTCTTCCAAAACCGAAAGTTGCTTCTTATGTCTGGCAATATTTCAGCTTTTAATCGAATGAAAAGTTCATTTAGATGAGCCAATATTTAAAAATAAAGTAAAGTAACTGTGACGTGCAGACACCCATGAAACTGAGGTCTGATCTCATCTCTCTCTTGCTGTCATTTAGACATTGATACGGAGACGCCACACAAGTCAAGTCGCAAAACGGAGGCTGTACCAGCTGACAGAATAGCTGAAGCAATCAGAGCCAATGTTATGTAGAATTTGTGTGGCCTAATAATTATATTAATTGTAATAAAATGAAAACCAAAATTAACAATTCATTGCATTTTTTCTTTGATGAAAAATATACAGAAATGAAAAAAAAAAAATTCAAAGGGTGGCTAGTTTGTATCAATTTATTTTAATATGAATAAAAATATGCTTAGCCTATTTAAGCTTAACGGTTATATACGCTGCCAATAGGCAAGCCATTCAAAAATATTATTTTACTGTGTACTGGGTTATAATGTATAATGTATAATTTATAAAAACTAAATGTAGCATGTCTAGCTGTCATTTAAAACATGCAATTCATAATACACCAGAGCTGTAGGTCTGTGTATGCAGTATGTAAACTTACAGGGTACAGGTCAATAGTCACACTGCGCACCACGCTATTGAACTGCAATATCTCTGAGGGAGATTATGTTACCGATAGCCAATACTAACTTGAGAGATTTGAAAAATAAAAGGCATTTTAAAAAAGGAACAACACGCAAATCGGCAACAAATAAAACTGGTCCTGTGAAGTTCAGCACTTGTCATCTTGCCAGTGTATGCTGCTGTGTAGTGTGTATAGCGCCGCAGTGCATGTCAACTGCTGCTGGTGAGAGAGAGAAAGCGCGCGTGAGAGCTCAAAGCCGGTATCGATATAACCAAAAGCAAGATCATATCGTTTTAAATATTCCAATAAGATACATATCGAAATATTTATACATTTACATGGTGTTTATTGAGATTGTGTGATCTGTATAGGTATACACACGGGGTGACCGCAGTGATGTTTAAACTCTGACGAGGTGCTTTTATTTAGACTATAGTCTTTAGATTTTTTACATAATGTTCCATTACTTAACATTTTTTTCTTTTTTTTATTTATAATTTATATATAAAATGAGTGCTAGCTTGTTTAGCTGTGCTCATTATGCAAGGATCATATTTCATCTTCGGTTTATTCTTCAGTAGCCTATAGATTCGTTAATAATGTATTTTATAAACTGAGTGTTTATAAAGACTAAGCTATTAGTATATAATACATTAGGCTAATTAATACATCAAGACATTGAAGTCAGGTAGGACACCAAATCACATCCATAGTGAATTACTGTTGAGTGTTATCGGTGCGTGGTATCGGCCTTTCATGTCCCATACGAGTATTTTAACCAAGTATCGACCAGATACTGCTATCGATGCATCCCTAGTTGACAGTGAAAAGGTACACACACACACACACACACACACACACACACACACACACACACACACACACACACACACACACACACACAGATCTGTAATGGATACGAGGCAATGATGGGTCCTGCGGCCTCTGCGAGAGCTCCTAGTGCAAACACACTGTTATTGCGCACCTCCGCATCACTGTCCTTCACTCCAGCCACAAGCACTGGCAGAAGCCGATTGGACAGTCGACCGGCCACAGCTCGCCCTCCTGCCACACCCACCAAAGAGTGCAGGGTTTCTCCAATGGTACCAATAGAGAAGGAGCGATCCGCTTCAGTGCAAGAGGATTTCTACCAAAAAAAAAATTTAAGAAATGAAAGAATGTGCTAATTCTTTTTTATTTATTTATTACGTTTTAAATAAACAATTTAAAAATTGCTAAGATTTTGACAAAGACGATAACATGATAACTAAAATACTACAAGGATCTAGTTTTAAACCTTTGTTTTTCCTTTTTGAAAGAAACTAATATTTTTATTCTTCAAGGATACATTTAATCGACCATAACACAAATAAATCTTAATTATGCATTTCTTTACAATTTCATAAAAAAAAATATTTCCATTCTTTAAAGAAGGGGTGCCCAAACTTGGCCCTGAAGAACCAATATTCTGCAGAGTTTAGCTTTAACTTGTTTCAACAAGATGGTTTTAGTGTACCTAGTAAAAGCTTGATTAGCTGATTTATAGGTGTCTAATTGGAGTTGGGCGACGCGGTGCCGCAGTGGGTAGCGCTGTCACCTCACAGCAAGAAGGTTGCTGGTTCGAGCCTCGGCTGGGTCAGTTGGCATTTCTGTGTGGAGTTTGCATGTTCTCCCTGTGTTCCCGTGGGTTTCCTCCGGGTGCTCCGGTTTCCCCCACAAGTCCAAAGACATGTGCTGTAGGTTAATTGGGTAAGCTAAATTGGCCGTATGTGTGTGAATAAGAGTGTATGGGTGTTTCCCAGTGATTGGTTGCCGCTGGAAGGGCATCCGCTGTGTAAAACATATGCTGGATAAGTTGGCGATTCATTCCGCTGTGGCGACCCCAGATTAATAAAGGGACTAAGCCGAAAAGAAAATGAATGAATGTATGAATAATTGGAGTTGGAGCTAAAATCTACACAACACTGGCCCTCCAAAACTGAGTTTGGGCACCGCTGCTTGTAAAAAAAATCATTGTTTTCCACAAATACATTAGAAAAGACAACCATTTACAGCAATTATAGTATGGATTTCTTGAATTCATTTAAATATGCTGATTTAGTATTCAGGAAAGCTGCAGAAAAAAATGATTTGCATTTAATAATACATTTGAACAAGAAATGGTTCATTTTAACTGTAATAATGCTTCACAATCTGTTAATTTATTATTTAATTTATTTATTATTAATTTATTTATATATTCTGTTAATTAATTATTAAATTTAAATGACCAATCCAAGGCTAATGTTTAAAGGTAATGTTGTAAATTATGTTCAGTGTCTTGCAGGAGTCATAGGCAGGTCCAGACAGAATCTGCGGACATTTCTTGCTATTTCTGTGCAGAATTTTGTAAAAAAAATCTTCGGATTTATGCGGAATAATTTTGGGAGTATCATAGCAAACTTAATATATAAAATAAAAATGAATACCTTTTTAACTTTTATGTAATGTTTACAATGCAAATCCAATTAGATCTACTTTGTTGGTAAACAAAGTCTCTCATATAATATCTCTCATATAAAGTCTCTCATATGATATATCTACTAAAAGGCAGATAATATTACTTTTTCAAACTGTATTGTAAATAAATCTAATTAACATTTTCATATTAGTCAATTATATACTGAAATTCATTTAAAAACTGAAGAAATATAAATTTGCACACAAGTAAAAAAAATAGACTCAATGATGGGCAAAAAATCTGTGGATTTCTGCGCACGCAGTCATAGGTATTAACTTTCCCTCCACTTTAATTATTTTTCTCAAAACGTGCTAAAATCCCTTTGACTTTATAGCTTTATCTCTATCTCTTTCATTTATGTCAGTTATACATTTAAAACTACAAAGCTGCATTCTGACAATGCACTGAATGTTGCATTAAATTGCAATTGGCTGGTGACTGAATTGTGATGTTTTTGATGTGAATTGGTATTCAGGTATGAACCATCATAAGAGACCACTAAATAAAAGAATGACAGACTCACAGTTTTGATCATGATGAGGGGCAGCAGGTCATTGAGGTGAGGGTAGAAGGTCTCAGCTGGTACAGCAGAGGCTAAAGCAGGAATCCCTTCACCAGCAAATTCTTGCAGCATGGCATCAAACTCAGCCTGACACAAAGACATTTAGTTATTCCACTCGCTCTCATCGCTCACAGTGAGCTGTGACTAAATCAGAAAAACTGGAACATCATCTTAAACACCTGCTGCTCATCATCATCTGCTTCATCACCACCTACATCCTGGCACACGGTCTAAGTGAGAGAAGAGAAAAGGAAGATCACAGGCAGAAAAAAAAACAGCCATCCCCTAAAAAAACCATTCGAGAAATCAGTTATGCATCAATTCCGAGATTTTCAGATGTTCACACCAGAAAGACGGCAAAATTAAACAGTTTTATTTTCTTTCAGATGGGAAAATCTTCGGGGACAGTTATGGTCAAAATAATAAACAAAACAAACTATTTTACATTTAACTTGCATATTTAAAAAAAGAAAGCAAGAAAACAAAATACAAGCAAACTTTCCATCATGGATTACCCCTCTACTCCCTTGTTGTTTTGGCAAAATAAGATGTATACAATATAATTTACAAAAGGCATACAAAACAGATAAAAATCATAGTCAAAACAGGCAAAAGTCAAATAACCAGGAACATCAGAACTGAATATAACAAAGACAAACTCACAGCCCTTTCTCTCTGGTACAACACTCTCTCAATCAAATTATAAGGAATATGACTGTGTTTACATTCATCTACAATTTCTCACTCATTTCACTATTTTGTCACGTTTAAATATCTTGCTGTATTTCTCTTGCATTTTTAATCTATGAAAGATGGCAGTAATATCTACACAGAGCTGATTGTCCCTATATGCATCGTACTGTCAAAACGCCAGGGGAAGCCATTGCTATCAATTAGGATTAGAAATAGGTTAGGGATTGTGCATTCTGCAAAGAGAGATAAAAGATTTGGAGGTCAATAAATAATTTTGCTTTGTACTGATGCTGCAGTTGGTCAAGCTACTATTTCTTCTTTGATTTTGTTTGTTATTGTAAAGCTTAAATATTAAGAGATGCTCTATAACTCCACCCCGCTGTTCTGTATCTTGCTTTGGGCATAAACAGTTTGGAATTTAGGGCGATTTCTGGTATTTTCACAAAATCTAAAATCACGCAGTGTGAACTTGACTTAAACGACACTTAGGCCCAATCCTAACTCTACCCCTTAGCCCTTCCCCTTACCCCTACCCATGAAGGGGTAGGGGTGTCCCAATTCTCTTTAGCTTGAAGGCGTAGGGCTAAGGGGAAGGGGTATACAACGCTTCGAAAGGAGATTTTTCAGGACCACACTTGAAACCAAGGGGTAAGAAAATTTCCCAGAATACAGCAGCCACAACAGCAGCGTGACTGCACCCGGAAGTAAGGAGATCCACAAATTAGTATTTTTTTTGTTATAATTAAGTATTTTTGCAACCAACAAACAAACAAACATATGTTTTAATATATTCATAACCGCGTTTGTGTTTTACCAATCTATAATCCATAATAATAACTCCTGTATTGCAGTCCCACAACCTTCTGACACTCGATGACACTCGAACACCCTGTCAGAAAAGTCTAGTGGCTGGAAATTACCTTTTTACAGTGTCTGCTATAATGTTAATGCTGTTTTTTGTGTGTTTACATAGACTGTGTAAATGCACAGTATAGTTAAAGAGCCCCTATTATGGGTTTTTGAAAATGACCTTCTATGTAGTGTGTAACACAGCTCTAAGTGAAGTGAAATATCCAGCTAAAGCTTAAATCTGAAATTGGACAGTTTTTAAAACTATTAATTCATCTATAAAAGAGTCGACTCATAGTGGTTTAATCGAATCGTCTTGATAACGATTCTTTAGCTGTTTCGGCGTTACGTAGACACGAAACATAATGGTTGTGCGCGCAGACCCGCGAATTTAAAACTGCGGCCCCCGCCCACTAACACAGCAGCTAAGAGAGGAAGATAAACAGATTCTGAAGTCATGAGTCATGAAGACGCTGTGCTTAGCTGGATATTATTGGAAGTTTGAGGGAAAGTTCGTGTTATATTCTCTACCCAAAGATGAAGCTGTGAAGAGTCAGTGGTTGAGGTTTATTTTTGCAAAAAAGGAAGGATCAGAAAAGACTACTGATGTATGAGACTTTGACAGAGCTCCACAGGAACCATCAATACACAGCTCATGGATTATTCCTCCGTTTTGTAATGAAGGTTGGTGATCATTGGGCAAAGCAGAGTACAGGTAAGCCATGACAACATATAACACTTATACATATCACGACTAAAACCACGCTAAAAACGCGACGTGTGCCGCTTTCTTTGCGGATTTAAACATGTTTGTGAGCTTGCAATCCTGTCGTTTGTCATGGCTATGGCTACCGTCAGCTTATCTTACACACGTGCGGCGGTCAAGGTTCAGAATAGTTCAGCTTTTGCCACTGTGTGGATTAATACTGAATGTGTGTCATTGTTAATAACAGAGCAATATGCTAGTGTTTAACTGAACTGCTTTAATGCACTCATGCACACACAAAAAATCCGGGAGACTGGGGGAAAGGGAGGACCGGGAGGGAGGGGGTGCGCGTCGTGGATGAACGGGAGAACCGGGGGAGTTCACGGCCGCCGCCCTCACTATTCTATGGTGGCGCCGACCCTAATAACACTGGTGAGAACTGGGTACTGTATTCTGTGGTGTCAGTAACTAATGTGAAGTTGTTTCTTTAATATACATTCTTATGTATTCTGTTTTTGAATGTTTCTGTTAAGGACTTTTATTTTTGTGTTGTGTCCTCTGAGGAGGAGAGTAATGTGTGTGTGTGTGTGTGTATCTGTGTCTGTGTGTGAAAAAAGAGCAGGATTAGCAGAGTTGCCAGATTGGGCGGTTTCCCGTTCAGTTGGACTGTTTTTAACTCGATTGTGCGAGTATAAACACTTATCGTGCTTTTCGCGACTGTCACAACCGTGTTTTCCAGATGAGTGGGCGGGGTTTTTTTTTTTCATTTTGGCGGGTTTTGGATAGTTTTTGGGCTGGAATCAGTCAGCTACATCTGGCAACACTGAGGTAGAGTGTGACAGGCTAGGAGACGCGTGTCGATTTTCTCCCCAGTTCTTGGAGTTTTTGCTTAATAAAAAAGTTAGTCGTCCATATTTTCAAGCCGATCGTCTGTATTTACATTCACCCACTGCCGAAATCCACACCTTACACTAATATGAAGCGTGTACGCACTCTGACTACTTCTATATTGTTGATAAGCTGTGCATTTCACTCTGTCTCGTGCTGAACCCTGTCGACCAATTGCAACAGGCTGTCATCGGTCCAATCAGCGCAGATTAGCTTCGCGCTAAGGAGGGGTTTGGGAACAAATGAATCACTGAACGATTCATATGGGAGTCGCTGGGAAAATTAGGTAAAAATAAATGCAGATTATAAGGCCATGAAAATGTTTTTTGACCTTGCTTGCATATTAGACTGTTGTTGGAGACCCTTACAACCAAAATATGACCCTATTTAATGTATAATAGGGGCTCTTTAAGATCTTATTGCCACATTATATCGTGATGATAACATAATATATCCCTTCAGGGATTTCCTGAAGATAAATACCAAAAAATAACACAACTGGTATAACTACAGCAGTCGCGATCGTCTGATCTCATATAATGCATGAGATCGTGATGACATATTATGATGTGTGCAGGTGTTGTAGTGGTGTCCCAATTCTTAGGGGCAAATTTTGAAGCCCTTCTCCTTCACACTCGGTTTTAAGGGCCAAGGGGAAGGGGTAGGGGTTTAAAAATAGAATTGGGCCTTAGTAACAGAATCAAATCACATTTCATCTATCACATTTAAGCATTATTTTTCATTAATAATGGATTCAGTTTACAGTAAATTATACATTTGTTATACATTCATTCTAGTTTTGGGAAAATGAATGCACAATGCTTGATATGTACACACAATTCTGGATTGGGTCAAAAATTCCAAAAGAAAACCAAAAGTAATTATCTATTACTAATGCTGCCGAGCAAATTTTTGACACAGTTTTTCTAATAACAGTGAAAATACAAGAAAAAAGTACCACTACTTCATATATGAAAAACTTTTAATATTTAACTTACTATAAAAAAATGTTTTATTAAAATTGCATGAATGCATAAATGTTTTTTGATATTGACATGCATATTTTTTTTAATTAGCAGCATAATGACTATACTTATTTCAGAAAACATGTATTTTTAGTAAGTGCGGAATCTGTAAGAAGACATAGATGATGTTACATTTAGTCTTTTCAACAAACAATTTTATGGCCTATGCATTAAAACATGCAAACATTTGTCAATTTTTTTCATTTGCAAAATATTTACGCACATCATTTGTATTTGCTATGTTATAAAATGCAAGTCAACTGATATGATAACCAAAGTCTTAAGTTAATATTAAAATTAAGATCAAATCTGACCTTTTTTTTCAGAACATCTTTGATGACGTTACTTATTTCGGCCAGTCTCCCTGGAGCCTGCAGCGCCTCCCCCTGGCAGGATTTAATCACACCATTCATGGCCTCCAGAATAGCCATCACCACCTGTCTCTCTCTGTCCTGCTTCACAGCCTCCAGAAAACAAGGCAAAACCACCTCCAACAGCTTGTGCAGAACTGGACAGATATGAAGAGAGAGAGATAGAAATATATATATATATATATATATATATATATATATATATATATATATATATATATATATATATATATATATATAAAGAGAGAGAGAGAGAGAGAGAGAGAGAGAGAGAGAGAGAGAGAGAGAGAGAGAGAGAGGATCAAAGGATAATTCAAAACTACAAGCTCTTTCACCTTCACATCAACTGCAGCTCATTTGAATAAAGGAGTGGGTGGAAAGGAAATGATAATGAGTGAATTAAAGAATGCGTTAGTGACAGGGGCCGTGAGGCAGTACACACTAATGAAGTCAGAGTTAAAGTTTAATCCTCTCGTCAAATGAAGCTCCTCCTAATTCTTTCTGGGAGACATCAATAATGAAGGAGACAGAGAACAGATGAAAGGAAGCAGAGGGAGAGTGATGGGAATGTAAAAGAGGCTACAAATGAAACATCGCAGACATGTGGATGTGCATAAAAGACATGGCAGATGAGATAAGGATAACAGCATATAATATCCACACAACCATCACAAAAAAATATTTACATGCAATTATATGCAAAACATTAAATATGAGTTTGACATTAGAAAGACACTAAAGTCCTTTATGCAACTTTACTATACTTTTCTACTTTATCTCTGTTAAACTGCTGACATAATTTGTATTATATAAAGTGCTACAGAAATAATGGCTCATTTCTAGCGATGTGACAAGATGCTTACTCCACGAGACGAGAGGAGACAGGAGATTGGTTTCACGAGAACGAGAACAAGATAATATTTTTACACTATTTTTAAGAAAACTTCAACGATGAAATATATCAAAGGAAAATTGTATTTTATTCAACTGGATGGGGGTATCACAAAACGCAAAACTGTTTAGGTGTTTTTTTTTTTAAATCAACTTGTAAAGAATGTTATTTTAGTATTATTTTAATGAATTCTGTGCAGTAAAGAACATACAAACACTACAAAATCGTTCATATATTCAAATATATGAATGGAAAATAGTCTTTTTATACATAATGTTAAATATTAGGAAAATATTTGCTTATATATGAATGGAAAATAGATTTTTATTCAACTAAAAAAAGTAAAACAATTAAGATGCTTTTTGAAATCAACTTGAATGGTATTTTACTTCTATTTTAAAAAATTATATGCAGTAAAGGACATGCAAACACTGCAAAATATTTAGCTATAAACTCTACTGACTAGCTTCTACCCTGTACAATTTCACATCAGAAATCTAACTCCTTTAAACACATTGAACTTAAATCATGTAATGTTTGGCATTTCATTTTTAATCTTTTATAAATTTCACTTTCATTCAGCAAGATTTCATTCATGTCTCCGTGATAAACTCAGAGCTACTGGATGCAAGTCTTAAGTAAGGAGTGACATGAGAATTTTAGGGTTTGAAACCGCATACCACATGAAAAGAAAACATCCGCATTTCCCGGACAGCATAAAATGTGTTCAGTGATGATGGCAGGTATGATTAGTTTCCAGGAGCTCACCATGTATGTGCGCTTGGAGATGCAGGTGTCTATGGTTCTTTAATGGCTCAATGGGCGCAGAGAATAGTGTCAAACAGCTGTGTATATATGGAGTATCCTGTCGCAAAATGTGGCTAAAAGTCCTAAAAGACAGTAATCGTTTGATTATGGCATTTACATATCTGTATTGCACATTAATAAGGCGACTGAAATAGGAATACTCCACATGTCATAATTTGATTTGTGTTTACAACGATTATGACTTAAAGTGCTATTCCATCACATGGTTTCGAACCATGGTTAATGTGTGTAGATGCAGTTGTAGCCTCTGTTGGACCTCACCCGGCAGCTGTTGAACTACAGTGAAGAAGAAAAAACCAAGAGACGCACACAACACTGAAGCCAGCCTAGGTTGCCAGGTATGTGCAAAGCACTTGATTTGCAGTCCAAATCCAATCCTGCCTCCATTCCTCAATGCTAGTTTCACTCTCATGCTCAATTATAACATCACAACTCACGAGACAACTTTTCACCTCAACAAGAAATCTCATTGTAATTTATTCTCGCGAGATCTCGGAAAACGAAATCATGTCACACGCCTACTCATTTCCACTGTCAAAAATACCAAAATAGCAAACCATACTGTACCACTTTTTGGGTAATGGTACCTAGCACAATAGTAAAGAGACATTAGGCCACATTTACGTCACACCCCATAGAAGGGGGGAGGGGGCAATCCAACACACTTCATTGACCTTCTATTGTAGGAAGCTGCCTCCCTGTCATTCCTAACTTGTTACATTAAAAAACAGAACAATACCCAAACGTTGCCATGTGACACAGCAAACAAGCTAAAAAACTGAATTAGGTTTTTATATGCAACCAAACTGTAAAAGTCAGCCATTTAAGGGTGAGAACTGTGCACATAGGTAACAGGCGTAAAACATCAGCTGGAAAAGTGGGTGAATTGTGGGATTCTGACATTCAGTATTCCTGTGTGTGACTTGAACATTTTGTACTACAAAGTCACATATCCAAATCCGAGATTAATATATTGTGAGTAAATGAATGAATGAATGAATGAATGAATATCCTCCTCTCAGGTTCGCATAGGGTGGTGAAAAAATCATTTTCACAAAATAAAAAATAATGAGTTCCTTGTCGATTATGTTTCATTACAAGTAAGTGTTATAGTGGGTCTCTCTCTGATATTACATGCTGCACACTGCTTTTGTGCTCTTAAATGTTTGTTTTGGCGTCAACAGCTTGTAAAAATGTTTTTTGTTTGCTTGTTTACTGTTTAACTCATCACATAGCAGTTTTAGAAAATTGTTTTAATTTTTGTTAATAGTCCAAAATAACAATGAGGCAGCTTCCTACAATCTAGTCAATGTAGAGGGTTGAACTGTCTTACCCTCAGTGGGTATGGCCTTCAGATTGTGCTCTGTATCTATGGTACTAACAGGGTGGAGGCTGGACTTGCTGCTGAATGCTATTGGTTTACAGAAAATTGTTACTTGTGTGTGCAACAAGTCAGGGGAACAACACAGGAAGTGCCTATTTTTAATAGACAGCTGAAACATGACACCTTAATAATAAGACAACGATGCACAGCAATGAACCATGGTCAAACAAAGCTTGTCGTTTTCTTCTGACAGTCATATGCTGTCGCCTCACAGCAAGAAGGTGGCTGGTTCGAGCCTTGACTTGGTCAGTTGGCATTTCTGTGTGGAGTTTGCATGTTCTCCCCGTGTTTGCGTTTGTTTCCTCCGGGTGCTCCGGTTTCCCCCACAAGTCCAGAAATGTGGTATATGTGAATTGGGTAAGCTAAAATTGCATGTGTGTGGGTGAGTGTATGGGTGTTTCCCAGTGATTGGTTGCAGCTGGAAGGACATCCGTTGCGTAAAACATATGCTGGATAAGTTGGCGGTTCATTCCACTGTGGCGACCCCTGATTAATAAAGGGACTAAGCCGAAAAGAAAATGAATGAATGAGTTTGCAAAAGATGCGAAGTGTGTGTACAAACCATATAGCTTTCTTTTTAAACTTTCTAGTGTACACCAAGGGTACTGCTGGTAGTGAAAACGCAAGCCTGATAGCCCGAATCCTACTGTTCTGTACTTAACTGTACCGTACCACTTAGAGGAAATGAGGCATAAATATTATGTATTAATATTAAATATTACGAGTTAATAATATGTGGCCCCTGCTGGCAAAATGAGTCAGGATGTGCACAGGCTAATTATGAGCTACAGCCAAAACAAATTGAATCTAATTAACTGTATTAAGTGCAAGTTGACTGTAAGTAAATGTAATTGTTTCACATGTGCAACTGTTGTTCATTCTAACATATAAACAGTACACCAGCTACTACCATTACTACTATCACACAGTATATCACAGCATTATGTTGTCATTAGACTCAGTCTTATTGTGTACAGTGGGTGTGAATGTACCCTGATGGTTGGCCTCTGTTGGGTTTTCCTTCCACACTTTGTGCTGAGCTCGACAGAACTGACCCATGGCACCAAAGGCTGCTTTCCTCACGTCCTCATGTGGGAACTAATGGATGCACATTCACAAAGAGAACCAACATCAGTAACACATCAGCATTTCATACTGCACACACTCTCATGAAACAATACACAGCACCAGTCACTCACATCACGGAGATCATACACCTGCTGGAAGCTGGACTCCAGGAATGGCTGGAACAGCACTCTGACAGAAAAATAAGACAAAATCAGCTGGATGAATACAAAAATTAATAATTTAGTTTACTTCACATTTAAACCAGTTACTAAGATAAAAACAAACAATATTTCTAAATATCTTAAGGCTAAACATGCAAACAAAAAGTAAAGAACATTACAAAAGTTGTTAAACAGTAAGACCAAACTATTTATAAAGCACTACTTAAAACAATAAATGAAGAGCCCTATGATTTCCATGAAGACATAATTAGGAGTATATGTAGAATGTCATAAAGTTTTGTATTTCTCAATGTTTTTGGCATAAATCAAATGTAGTATTCTACACTTAATTAAACTGTAAGTGGGCTAGTGTCTCTAAACATACAAAGGAATAAACAGTGTGATTTTGACCGTTATGTAAATTCTATAATTTTACGTGAGAATCGGGTCTCAAGCTTGACAAACTCAAGTTTTTAATGATACCTATCAAGATAAAAGTTTAGTTTACCATGGAAACTGTGACAAATATATTACTGTTGTCCTTGGTTGAATGAAAATATAATATTAAAATAATAACAATAGTAAGTGTAATTAAATAATAAATAATTATTTATTATTATTTATTAAATTAATAATTAAAAAATAAATAATAAAAAATTTTACACAAATAAAATTTAATATAAGTGGAAAACATTAAATGTATTTCATAAATAATGATTTTTGATTACCAAATGACCTACCCATTAATATGGAGTTCTTAAAACACTTATTCATTCATTCATTTTCTTTTCGGCTTAGTCCCTTTATTAATCCAGGGTCGCCACAGCGGAATGAACCGCCAACTTATCCAGCACGTTTTTACGCAGTGGATGTCCTTCCAGCCGCAACCCATCTCTGGGAAACATCCACACACACTCATACACTATGGACAATTTAGTCTACCCTGTCTTAAAGTCCAACCCCTGTACCGCATGTCCTTGGACTGTGGGGGGAAACCGAAGCACCCGGAGGAAACCCATGCGAACACAGGGAGAACATACAAACTCCACACAGAAATGCTAACTGACCCAGCCAAGGCTCGAGCCAGCGACCTTCTTGCTGTGAGGCGACAGCACTACCTACTGCGCCACTGCGTCGCCACATAAAACACTTAAATAATTATAAATGAAAGTATGAATGATTGAAAATTTCTGTAAAAAAAAACAAGATTCCACAGGACATAAAAGTCCTTTCAAACTGTTGCTAATGCTGTAAAACTGTTCAAATGTGTAAGAGTCGTTAGGTTTTTTTTTTTTTTAGTTCTGTCTCTTTATGCTCAACAAGGCTGCTTTCATTTGGAAAAATTGTAAAACAGCACTATTGTGAAACATTGTTATAATATTACACATACATACACACCCACGCATAAACAGTAGTCAACATTTCTTGTCAAAGTTGTCCTAAAACATTAAACCTCACCCATTCTTGACTTTTTTTAATCCAAATCAGTTGTTGATTACTGTATACACTATATTGCCATAAGTTTTGGAATGTCTGTTCTTGAATGCAGTTGTGGCATAATGTTGGACTTATAAGTTTGATTACCGGTCTTGAAAGGGATTGACCCTCTACCTCAACTTCTATTCACTCAAATCTTAATTGGTTTCATTTGGAGCCACTTTTTTTTAATAATTATTTTTTAGTTTTTTTTTTTCACCTTTAATTGAGAAAGGATAGTAGATGACAGACTTTAAAGGATTGGGAGCAGAAAGAGGGGAAGGATTGGCATAGGACCTCGAGCCTGGAATCAAACTCAGGTCATTGTGGGCATTTTGGTGCTATATGTTGACGTACTTAACCACTTAACTATTGGCGTCAATGTGGAGAAACATTTTGCATCTATAACAGCTTGAACTATTCTGGGAAGGCTTTCCACAAGGTTTAGGAGTTGGTTTACAGGAATATTGATCTTAATCATTCTTCTAGAAGTGCATTTGTGAGGTCAAGCACTGATATAGGACAAGGCTTTACTAGCAGTCTCCACTCTAATTCAATGCATACGTGTTCATTTGGGTTGAGGTCAGGACTCTGTGCAGACTAGACAAGTTCTTCCACACCAAGCCAAAGCCCTTAAAAACAAGCCCACACCATGACCCTTTGTGCCAAACTTTAAACTTGGCACCATGCAGTCAGGCAACTATTATTCTCCTAGCAAACACCAAAACCAGATTTATCCATTGGATTGCCAGACAGAGAAGCGTGATTTGTCACTCCAGAGAACATGTCTTGACTGCTCTAGAGTCCATTGTTGGTCTGTTTTACACCACTGCATCCCACGCTTTAAATTGCACTTGGTGATGTAAGGATTGGATGCAGCTGCTGTTCTTTAGCTAATCTGAAGGCCACACGAAGTTTAAAGGTCTGTTCTGTGATTTTCACGGGATCTACCAATTGCATAGCTGAGTTGCTATGGTTCCCCCAAAACATTTGGCTATATAGTGTAAACACATATTTCCACAGAGACACAAACATGTACATACACAGTCATTTTGTTTAATGTACTTTGTTACTGTGATAGTAAAGCCAGTTCTGTAGTATAAGCAGTAGTATGTTCACACCTAAAATAAGCCTTAAGTTTGTAAATGCAAATGTGTCAGAGTGTGTGTGCATTATGTAAAACAAGGCTCATTACCCAGTGTTGAAGGCAATTTCACCCAAGGCATCACAAGCATCTTCCTTCTCATCTATGTAAGCATTTTCCACACTGAATCTGAGGATAGAATTTTGATTACTCACTCTCATAAGAAAAAATACTAAAGTGACAAAGTAAGAAAGACAGAAACGTACCCTGCAACATCACGGTCATCAACCTCAGTCTCGCCCTCTTCATCCAAAATAGCATCACCCTCTTCTCCATCATCAGCATCATCATCGTCCAAGAGCACAAACTGTTTGTCTTCATCTAAATGAGCCTGTAAAGTAGACAGGAATATTATGACAGCTGTAAAGTTCATGGTGTACAAATGATGATCCAAGAGCCTCAGACTGACCGTCACTCCCTCTGTGGATCTGAGTGACAGCAGCATCACTGTGGTGATGGACGTGAGGTGAGGAGTGAGACAGTCTGGACTGACTTCAGACACAGCAGAGAATAAGCTATATCTGGAGAGACAGGAAAAAGAGAGGCTGAACACAATCTGCTTAAACTCCAGCTGGAATATTTAAAGACATTACAATAATCAGAATGTAGCAAAGTTCTTTTCGACTTTTCATTTACAAGCAAATTTAAACAAATGAGGAAATACAAAATATTTCTGACAGTTTGTCAAGTGTTAAAAAAAACATTTGAGGTTGAAGGCTGAAGGTTAGATTTAAACTAAAATCATGCTTAAAAAAAACGTAAATGTAAAAAACCTACACAGACAAATGCTTTATATTAGTCATTTGTTTTTTTTTATGAATTAATAATTTGACGAATGTAGCTAATGTTAATGTCACAGCTAAAATATAGAACACAACACAAATTAGACCTTATTAAAAAAATACATACATAAATAGAACTAAAATAAGACAAAAAAATATAACTTTTATTAATAATATTTAAAAAAAAACTGAGGTAGGACCATCTTGCCTGGTGATACTAAAGAAAAAAATAATAATTTACACAGGGCTGCAAACTGGGTAGCACGTTCACATCACAGCAAGAAGGTTGCTGATTCGCCCCTCGGTTGGGTCAGTTGGCATTTCTGTGTGGAGTTTGCATGTTCTCCCCGTGTTTGCGTGGGTTTCCTCCAGGTGCTCCGGTTTCCCCCACAAGTCCAAAGACATGCGGTACAGGTGAATTGGGTAAGCTAAATTGTCCATAGTGTATGTGTGTGAATGAGTGTGTATGGATGTTTCCCAATGATAGGTTGCAGCTCGAAGGGCATCCGCTGCGTAAAACATATGCTGGATAAGTTGGCGATCCATTCCGCTGTGGCGCCCCCCGATTAGTAAAGGGATTGAGCCGAAAAGAAAATGAATAAATGAATAATTTACACACACATACACTACCTGACAAAAGTCTTGACGCTTATCCAAGATTTAAAAACAATAAATGATAACTTGACTTCTAGTTGATCATTTAATATCAGAAGTGGCTTATATGAAATGCAATGGTCTCTAGATTATGCTAATTTTACCACAAGAAAATATGATCAAGCCTTGATTTTTAATTATTTAATTAGAAGAGTAAGGTCTGATTTTGCTTAGACAAAAGTCTTGTCACTTAAAAGAAATAGTGTACAATATAGAATATAAAGTCATGATGCAGTGGAAAAAGAAGTAATATTGTATATGACTCCCATGAGCGTGGTCGACTGCATCTTTATATCTCTGCAATGACTCAAATCACTTATTAATAAAGTCATCTGGAATGGCAAAGAAAGTGTTCTTGCAGGACTCCCAGAGTTTATCAAGATTCTTTGGATTCATCTTTAATGCCTTCTCCTACATCATACCCCAGACATGCTCAATAATGTCCATGTCTGGTGACTGGGCTGGCCAATCCTGGAGCAGACGATTGAACATATAAATCACTGCTAATCTTATATTAAGCCTCCAACTCAATCACTAGTAAGTAAAATCTAATCATTTAATAGCTAATGGTTAACAACAGACATTAGTTGGCCAGCATAAAGTTTGGTCACAAATGCAAGTGATTGACATGCACTGTAAAGGGTTGTTGCTATCATTTTTTCATTACTTATAATGAAAAATTCAGAATCATCCCCGTAACATCTCACAGCTTTTTCAGAACAAACACAGAGGATTACTAAGGTCGTACGTGCAACGGCGCAGGTCTGGATCGTCCACTGCATCAGTGAGGTTCAAACCCAACTGTACACACTCCGCTGCCAACGGACTGAACACATTCTTCCCAACAGTGCGGGCCAACACAGAGAGTGTGTCTATGTGAAAAAGAGCAGTGATGGAAGATTAGATTAGACTGCATGCCTTACAATGCTTACAATTACAAAGTGTGAAGATGGGTTTTTACCCAGCGCCTGTGTCTGCAGAGCTCTCATCTCCTCTCTCGTGTCTGTCAGGAATCCCTTCAGACTCTCAATAATTGGAGGAAAGTAAGGCACTAGCATCTCCGTGGCGGCATTAGCTGTAAAAGAGAGATCTCAGCATAACTGTAACATCATGAAATGCTGTATTAATGGAAGGAGGAAATTACCTATTGCTCCTATTGCACTGACAGCAAGCTCTTTCAGTTTAAGAATTTCTGCATTGTTAAGGGCTGACAACATGGTTTCCATAAGAGAGGGCAGATAGAGCTCAATTTCTTGACCTGATAACAAGAAAGCAGTGTTTATTTTAGGTTTTTGTACAGATTTTAAAATTTTCTCTAATGTAAAATACGTTCAAAATACAATACAGCCTGAAAAGAATATAAAGTAAAGAACGCAAATATGGTTTAAGGAAAATGAGCGAGTAAATTAATGATAGAGTAAAAAAGAACCAAGTAAATAAGATGGAAATGAAAAATGGAATGGAATTTTTTTTTAAATAAATTAAATAATAAAACTTACAAACAAACTCAAATCATGCATTAAACAAACGTCACAAAAAGTTACAAATAGATTAATGAATTATTATATACTAATTGACAACAACAGGTAATAATTTAAACTCGAACCAAGCAAACTCAAATTATTTCCTTTTAATTTATTAACAATACTTGACAATTTTGCTTAAAAAAAAAACATACTAAATGAAAGTAAAAAATAAACAAATCTATAAATTCTTAAATACGTCTTTCTGGTAACACTACACCAGTGTTTCTCAACCACGTTCCTGGAGGACCACTAGCTCTGCACATTTTCCATTGCTGTTTCTTAATTACAAGAACGCAGAGAACGACTAACGTTCGAGTGGAGAGCAGTCTTGCCAGGTTACCTCAGAAGAACAAACTGGAGAGACCGCGAGAACACAGAACGCGTCCTGTGAGAAATAAAATGTTGCGTTCTACCTGATGGTCACATGACCTTCACGTATTTTTAAAGCATTCATACAATGATTTGTTTTTCCACTTTTCAACATATAAAACATGCACAAAACCTTACAAATATACTTTCTACAATACAAATAAAACAAAATGTTTATGACTTCATGCAGATTATGTTGGTGTTTATTTTCACCGTCTTTAGGCAAACTCCTGAGATAAATAAGGTAGATCTCTGAACTTTAATAATAAACAGGTACAGAATGCTGCGCTTCCTATTTCCCTTATTCAGCCGCAATGACTTCTGGGATTGCTCAAGTCTGCATCGATGAATTCTGGTTATCAAGAACACATCGGGAAACTTTTCCCACGTCCTCCGTTCTTGCAGTCTTGAGTTTTGGAACTAAACTTTGACGGTTGATGATGACGTTACACAAGAACACGAGGATGCAAGTACGCATATTGAGAAACAGCCCATGTCTCCTTTACCAAACATACCTGACTCAGATCATCAGCTCATTAGCATAGACTGAAAGACCTGTATTGGGTGTGAAACAAAGGAGACATCTAAACATGCAGTATGAGTAAAACTTGAGTATGTTTACATAGACACCAATAATTCGATTTTAAAACAATTAAGACAATACTCTGACTAAGACAGGGTATATGCAGGAATAGTAAAGGTCATTTCAATACCTTTTTAAGACTTTTTTAAGGCCTTCTCAGAATATATTAAGACCTTATCGCCACTTCAAGTTGTAATCATATTCAAATCTTTAAATTGATAAACAGTTGCTAATAAGCAGTTGGAGTAATATAAATGAATGGAGCACAACCATGCAGCAGAACTCAAATAAGCTCGGAAGAAACAAAGTTTGAAAGAATAAATTGCGTGGTTGTTTTCAGCGACAGGTTTCAGCCACTGTTTAAACTCGTCTTTCTCCAACCAGGAGTATGCAAACTTACATTATCCCATTTTGCCATCTGTTTTGCTCTATGGTTTCGCTACATGTGGAGAGCGTCACATCACCTTCCCACGTTTGTCGCAAATTACATGACATCACCCGGACAGAGGAACTTGGCTGGACACACCTGGCCCGAACCAATCGCGTAGATTGAGGAAAATAAATATATTTATGCTTTTTTTTTGTAGTCAAACACTTTGGAGAACACTTGGAACAAAATTTAAGACCTCGTAAAACGCGATTAAGACTTTTTAAATACCTTTTAAAGGCCTTAATTTTCTCATAATCAATTTATCAACTTTTAATACTTTTTAAGACCCCGTGGACACCCTGTAAGAGTCTACTATGTAAACAGCGATTTTGACTAAACAGAAATTGAATTAAGACACGTGGAGTACGTCGATTTTAGTCGCATTATTGAAGTGCAATAGACATGTAAATGCCTTAATCAAACTATTACCATCACCACATTTTGTGACAAATGTTGCTAAACGAAAGTGCCAAACCACAGTTAACGTTGACAAATTAAAAATGAAACACCTAAAATTATATGAAACTCCGGAAGAAATGTGGATAGCGCAGTGACCCAATGACATTAATCAAACTATGTACTATAACATGTAAAACAGGATCATGAAAAGAACATTCAAAAAGCAACTCATGTAAACACCTTAATCATATTATAGTCATATTCAGATTAAGGCAAACAATTCGATTACTGATGTCCATGTAAACGTAGTCAGTGTTGGTGGTCCTCCAGGAATGTGGTTGGGAAACACTGCACTACACAATATAATTTTAACTTAAAGCATGTTTTAGATACAAACAAAATAAAATGATGATAGAAATAAAACATGATGATAGAAATAAAACAAAATTAAATTTAAAAAAAACTTTTTTTGAAGAGCACATTTTTGTGTATGCATTCTAACCCAAGTTCTCCAAGAAGTTCTCTAAGGCATAGAAGGCCTTAGTCATGTGTCCAATTTTGGTCTGATTCACTGCAGACAAGTATCCTTGTAATAATGGCATCAGCTCAGCGTGGAATTTACTAACGTCTGGCTATAAGAAACAATTAAACCAACTTTAAACTCAAATCAAGCTAATTAATAATCAGAAAAGGCACTGAAAGAAAAAAGATATTTTAGTCTGACCTGCAAGTGTTCGGAAAATTGGCCAAGTGCAAAGAGTGCTGCGCTGCGGACCACCTGGTTATTATCTGACAGGCTGCGACACACTGTCTGAAGCATGGATGACAACATCCTGAAACACATACACAAACAGAAGAATTAATCAGATGTTTATTTCATGCATCTGGTAAATTTGCGATAACTGTAAAGTTAAACCTACTTGGTGCGTATATGATCTGCACAGCCCTCTGCAAGCACAGCCATGCACATGAGACCACCCTTACGCTCATACGGGTTCTCACTTGACAAGCAAGCCTGAGTGAAAGGCAACTGGATAGGATATAAAAAAACACATTTTGATAGGACCACTGGTAGGTTTCTTAATAACCTTTACAATAAGTGTCTTGTTTACTAACCAGCTGGTTGAAGAGTTTTTCAGGTGGCATATGAAGAGCCATGGTGTCAATGACCTGCAGGGAAACATACAAGTTTGAAATGGGCATATTAAAATTGAGTTCTATTATAACCCTGTATTTAGGTTAAATACAATAATCCCAATAACAGTATGTGTGATTAGGAGCTGGTTGGTTGGATGGGTGGAATTATACAAACTTTGTATATTGGTAAAATAAAACATTTAGGAGAATGTATTCTTGCTTTCAACCACTGCCTCATGAATTGTATAAAAACAGCTTTTGCTACTGAAAGCTACATTTCACAGCAATGAGGTAATACTTGTAAAAAAAAATTGTAATCACACTCGGAATTTTAGAACAGGGTTAGGATTAGACAAACTTGAGCACTTGAAACTACACCTCTGGAGCTGTAGTTAGAAACATAATTGAAACCTGGCTGTGTTCTATTCCCACTTATCCCCCCTATGCTCTTTTCATTTAGAACATTCTAACATTCAAAGTTGAAATTATTAAAAATAAAAAAGCATTAGGGTAATCTCTCTTAGGTGTAATTTGCTTTCAAAGTATTTTTACAGTTCAGTTTTAGCGATCTTCATGTTTACAATTGTGCTCCCTTCGCAGTGCACTTTGAAAACATTGATGTCATGGCAAAAGCTATAGGTGAGCTATTATTTATTAGCGGAATTTATGTTACGTCTCCAAAGCTTGTGAAAATAAAAAACATAGCATACGTTAATTCTTTTATTTTATAGTGGGTTATTTATTAAGTATCTGTACTGTATATGACATGGGCCTGTTGGTTAGAACTTTCTTCTGTGGTTTGCATGTCAAATTGTAAAAGTAGACTTTTAAAAAATTAAAAATAAATAAACAATATCCTACTAAATAATAATAATAATAATCATCATCATCATCATCATCATCATCATTAATGGGCGACGCAGTGGCGCAGTAGGTAGTGCTTAATAATAAGACAACGATGCACAGCAATGAACCATGGTCAAACAAAGCTTGTCGTTTTCTTCTGACAGTCATATGCTGTTGCCTCACAGCAAGAAAGTCGCTGGTTCGAGCCTCTGCAGGGTCAGTTGGCGTTTCTGTGTGGAGTTTGCATGTTCTCCCTGCATTCGTGTGGGTTTCCTCCGGGTGCTCTGGTTTCCCCCACAGTCCAAAGACATGCGATACAGGTGAATTGGATAGGCTAAATTGTCCGTAGTGTATAAGTGTGAATGAGAGTGTGTGGATGTTTCCCAGAGATGGGTTGCAGCTGGAAGGGCATCCACTGCGTAAAACATGTGCTGGATAAGTTGGCGGTTCTTTCCGCTGTGGCGACCCCAAATTAATAAAGGGACTAAGCCGAAAAGAAAATGAATGAATGAATGAATCATCATTAACATTATTAATATTAATAGTGTTAGCTTTTGTAAGTGATTTTATGTTTTAGAATAGAATATGTAATGTTCAAATTCTTAATAATATTAGTAAAGCAAGCATAGGCCCTATATGTTCCATTTGCATAAATTTCAATTAATATGGAAAACGAGTGCATGGTTTTAACAAAAACTAATATTGGATTTTATTTCAAAAGCGTTGTTTTGTAAAACAATATAATTTGCACAAAGAAATGATAGGGTTATTCTCTAAAGAAGTTACTCCACCCCATTTAGAGCATCATTATGGGCGTTTTACGCTATAACTAACGTGGTTTAAGTGATAGATCTGCGACAGAAAAACTAAGGTTTTTGGGAAACACTGGTCACTACATAGTTCTTTTCCCAAAAGATGCATCGTACTATGATAGTTCAGACGCGAGTTACGTCGTTGTTTGGAAAACGCACCCCAGAATAGGCATGGGACAATAACCGGTTTCAAGATATACCGCAGTTTGGAAAAGTCAAACTTTTAAAACCACAAAAATGTTCTGTTAAATCGTTCCTACAGTATATGTAAGGTTTTTTTTATATGCTTTTTTTTTTGTTTTTTTAGGATTATAATATCTCCAACAGAAAAAATATGTTTACTCCTCCAAAATATTTTAAGTGTTTCTCAAAATAAACTTTATTGTGTTCATTTAAAAAGAACTTATTTAGAGCTGTAATCACAATACCATAATACTGTGATATTATTATCCAAGGCTATTATTATCCGGAACAATAAAGGTGAGGTTGTCAACACAAATTATTGTCAACGGATATTGGATATCAGCCCTGCCTTGAATGCAAAAAATAAATAAATGAATAAACTTTAAGATTTCCCCAATATGATTACACCTTAAAGGAAGACTATTTTTGTAAATAGGCTCAATTTACAAGTCTGCTAGAGCTAAACATTTAAGTAACTACTAGGTAACAGCGCTGCATAATATCATTGAGACTGCAGCAGACAGGGTACTCCACCATGGTAAGCAGTACATGATATTATGCTGGAATGAGAGAATAGTTCCTAGCCATATCAACCTAGAAAATACCAACTTTTCACTTTCCGTCAGTCTTAATACACAATGTAACTACAGAAGTGACAAGCTTTAAATAGGAAAACTATCAAAACTCTATTCTGATTCAGTGATCTATGCTAAGCCAAGCTGAAAGTGCTCCTGTCAAAGCCTAATTTCAGCTGAATTGATTTAAATTGATAAAACTCAACTCTTTGGAACTTTTAAAATGAAACCATTTCCCAAAAAATACAATTAGAGTGTTCCTTTAAGTGGATATTTAACCAGAAAAATGTCAATGTCCCAATCACTTACTCACTTATTTGATACTCAAGATTTATCTGAGTGTAAGCAAAAGAGTAATTAACATTTTTGAGAAAACATTCTGCAAAAAAAGGTTACTTTATGACCTCTCAAGGCATGTTGGAAAAGACAAATCAGAGAGCTGGACCAAGATGAGCATTTATAATTAAAACATATACTTTTTTTCAGAACATGCTACCTAAATATGGATTTCCAACCATCAAAAATGGTCTATAAAGCTCTATACACTTGTATTAGATTAAAGAAAACCCTGAAATGTTTTCCGCCAACATCTTGATTTCTCTCTTTGAGAAAATCTGTTTGTATAGTATAGACATAGAATAGGTTTAGAAATGTAAATAACCAGAATTTTTTTTCATTTTGAATGAGTGTTTTTTTTAAGAGAGAATAAACAAGTGAAATAACCAACCTGCACAGCAAAGTGTTTGGGATTCTCACTGTCTCCCCCAGTGTCGTTTTCCTCATCCTCTGGGTCTTCTTCTCCAGGAGGGGGCGCTGCACTCAAGATTGGAAATACTACTTGCAGGATCGGCTGTAGCAGTTTATGCTTTAACACAGCCTAGAGAACGAAAAAATAAAACAAAGATTTTTTCATATGGAAATAATGTGGCCCCATATACAGTAGCACCAAAGAGCTTAGAATGACCAAGAGGTGACACTCTGTTGTTGTTTGGGAAACAGCCACTAGATGCCGCTAGTGTCAGGTGGCGGAACAACAGCATATTATAAGTCTGTAAAATAAACTATTAAAAGTGCTGATGATTGTCATAGTAAGTGTTGTATTGTCATCTTTCAGGTTGTATCTCAGCTTCAATGCGCTTTTTAAATAAATAAATAAAAAACAAAGCAGCTGCTTGCCATCGTGACAGCAATGAGATCCAATGGACGGGCGATCGCTTTCACTCCAAAGTGGCGAAATCTCTGGGCTGTTGCTGGGCGCTGCTGTTGCAATGGAACGTTCTATTGAGTGTCGTCTCTTGGTCGTTCTAAGCTCTTTGGTAGCACTGCCACAGTTTGTTTACATACAAACAAAATTGGCTTATGATGAAATCTCCAGATTTAATCTCACTAACTGATCTTAAGCAAGAGGAAGTTTTTGCTATAAATAAATAAATTGTAAAACAAACACAAATGAGAATATTCAACAAAGATAAAAGCAGATAAATCAGATTTAAATAATTTGTGACCCTAAAAAACAAAACCAGTCGTAAGTGTCCATTTTTTTATCATCATTGAGATGCATCATATGAAAGCTGCATTAATAAATTTTCAATTGATGTATTGTTTGTTAGGATAGGATATTTTTTGGGTGAAATACAGCAATCTGAATATCTGGAATCTGAGGATTTAAAAAAAAATACTGAGAAAAATTACCTTTAAATTTGTCCAAATTAAGTTCATGGCAATGCATATTACTGTATGAATGTATTTTATTTAATGCCCTGTCAGCAACCAAGGCTATTTTTATGGCAAGCACATTTCAATAATAAATATACAATTAAATAAACTAACAAATTAATACATTAGTAATTAAGCTTTTTTGTTTTAATACAGGTTAAAAATTCTACAATTTTTCCTTGTGTGACTTTGTTAAAAAATTTCCTTAAGAGAGTTAATTTCAAAAGACAGGACAGTCCAGTAAAATGTGTTTTACCATAAGAAGAAATGTGCAGTATGAACATTGAGTGGGGTCTTTATCTTTAAGCAAAAAAGCATGGGTTAATTTTGTATGTCCAATATGACATCTGTTAAAATCACTTGATCAAATCTAGTCTTAAAATGTCTTAAAAGTCTGTTTGAGATTTCAGGTTGTTTAAGATTTCACACAATTTATAATTTTCCAAAGCATCCCACTCCTCTTGCCACTTTTTAAAAAATGTAAACGTTGATAAAAGGTCCCATCTCTAACGGAGGAATTTGGCATTTGTTCACCACTTGTTTCAAAGCGTCCTTAGCAGCTGCATCAGCTTGCTCTTTTCCCAAAAGCTCAACACGAAAGCCATAACAAAAAATAGTAAATGATAAAACTGATTTTGTAGATGGTGAACTTTAGTTAAAATACTACCAATCAAAGGATGATCATTTTTTAAAGATTTCATCACTTGGAGACATGACTTGGGAGTCTGTAACAATTATAGAGTTCTTTTGATGGACATTTTCTATATATTCCACAGCAAAAAAAAAAGTGTGGGCTTTAACTGTAAATATAGAACATTCTTTAGGCAGACTGATTCCATAATGATGTTGTTCCATCACATTTGCTATTGCTACATCATTTTCCACCTTTGAGCAATCTGTAAATATTGGTGAGTGTAGAGAATATTGACTTCTAATATCCAGATATTGTTGTCATATATATACAGTGTTTCCTCTAGGATTTTTTCCAGCAGTGGCGGCAGGACTTTTTTTTTTACACAGATCTGCCAACTATTTCAAAGACAAATATTACACGCAGTATAACAAGTCGAGATAGCATTCATGTAATACGAGCATGCGAATCACTTTACTTGCGCGCCGATTTCCTCTGTTCGAGCACAGAACTTCTTGCACGCACTCAAATTTACACTGGCAGATCTTCTCGTGCGCTCTCCAGTAAGCGCTGCTGAAGCGCGATTTAGTGTGTTTTTGTGCGTTTTCCGACATTAACGCGTCCTGAAGTAAAATGAAACAGCTATAAACTCCAGCAAGATAAAGTCATTGTATGCAGAGCCATTGACCTTTATCAATAAAGTATACTTATGGAAACTGTGTTCATCTTAACTGAAAGCTACGCCGTGTTTGCTGGACTCACGCACCTGTCAGTCAGTCTGTCAGAGAGTCAGTCAGCATGTCACCTTGAACAAATAGCGCACAGCACTACGGTTACAGAAAAGTTTGCGCTGTTTACCTCTAATTTGTTTTGGTGCGATTATAGTCCGCTATAAAAACACGACTAAATGTTTTAAATAAGAAGCTGTAATGTAGCCGTGGCGGGATGGATTTTGGCGTGGCGGCCCGCCACGAATGAATGTAGCGGAAACCTTGTATATATATATATATATATATATATATATATATATATATATATATATATATATATATATATATATATATATATATATATATATATATATATATATATATATATATATATATATATATGACAATATCTGGATATTAGAAAGCCAATATTCTCTACACTCACCAATATTTACAGATTGCTCAAAGGTGGATTAATTTAATTAATTTAATCGAATAAATTAATCGTTTCTTCTAATACCCAGATATTGTCATATATATATATATATATATATATATATATATATATATATATATATATATATTAGGATGAGTTGCTCCTTTCTTCTGATGTCCTAAATCTATATTGATTATGGGCTTCTTTAATTTCAAATGAGGAAGGGAACTGAAGTGTGTTTGACTTAAAATGTTCAGGTTTATGTTTAAATTTTGTAATGTTGATTAATACAAACACCAAATGGTCTGATGGTTTTTGGCTTACTTTCATACAACTGCACAGATTGGGGATTAAAAACTGCAAAGTAAGCTGGGTTGTTCTTATTTGCTTTTAATTTAACAGCATACAGTAATGAAAGTATCAATCGCCTGTTTTGGAGTGAAGGTTCATCGGCTTCAATTGTACAAACTCTGTACAAGTGATGTTCTGAATGTTCCTAAAGCAAGCCGTAATCCTTGATGGTGTACTGTATAAAGAATCAGTTTATACTAGTTCAATGCATATTATAGGGGTGTCAAAATTAATCGTTTCTTCGGTGCACCGCGATGCAGATGAGGACAATTCGATATCGGTTCAGTAATAGATCATAATCGGTTATTACGCACTGACGTCATTTATCCCCTATGCGCAATGTCACGGTAGAATACTATGGCGAAGTAGGCGATGGTAACTAAAACACTCCTACTACTTAAAAAGCAGGTAATTGTGCACGTGTGAGTGTGCTGGACAGTCTTTCACTGACACTGAGGAATGGTAAAGCACTAGCCGCTATTTCACTACTAGGGAGAAATGCTGTAAAACTCCATCTCTTGACCAATCATTAGAGTGTAAGGACTTGCCAGTGCTCAAAAAGCAAGCGGGATAATATTTACATTAGTTTATTTGTTATGAATGCTCGTGCTATCTTCGGTGCATGTATTGGAGTTTTGTCTAAAACATTTACAAAGAGTGTTTTTTTTGAGCAGGTAAAATTAAAGGTACAGTTCATATATCTTACTGCTAGTATTAAAGGACAAAATTGTATTACAAGTAATATATTAGGGCTGGACGATATGGCAAAAATTTATATCACGATATATTTTTTAATTTCGGTCGATACGATATAATTACGATATCGATATGGACAATATTAAAAAGACAGGAAAAAAAACTGCCAAGAACGCACACAATAGATGTCTGTACCTACAAATGTCTGAAAAGTGAATTTGCAAAGTCTATAATACCTCCAGACTCTTATAACTTTTTTTTTTTTTTAATAAAAACAGTTAAAAAAAAATAATGTTCACTTTTTATATGTATTTAGCCTTTACAAACAAGAGATGTGAAATAAACTATCAAATAAATAAAACTCTTAGACTCAGTTTATATATATATATATATATATATATATATATATATATATATATATATATATATATATATATATATATATATATATAGTTTGTGGGGGTTAGCTTGACCAACATGATGAACAGAAACTTATCAGTTTTTTTTTTTGTATATGCTGAATATTTAACAATCAAAATAATACGAAAATCTTACAATTATGACATCCACATCGTAAAAAAAAAAACATAGAAAAAGAATAATAATTATAATAATAAAAACATCAACAAGAGTATAGGCTACATTAATATTTGCAATAGAAAAAGAGTTGAGTATATTCATAATTCTGGTTGCTTTTCATCTTGAACTGCCTTTAAGGTTTCTATCTGTCTATTTATATGTGTATGTAATTACCTAATTAAATTAAACGGTTTAACATAAATATTTCTTATATATTTTATATAGTCTATATAGACTAATATTTTATATTATTTTATATAACGTTTTCATTATTTAACAGATTTAATAGCTCTATTAATCACATTCTTTCCATTTCATCAGCTTTGCAATAACCTGATTCCTGATAAATGTTTGTGAATTTTATTTTGTAAGTGCGCGAGTGCTATATGCCAGCATGCAGCGAGTTTGTGTATGTTAGTTTTAATTTTGGTGTTTATGCAAGGATCGAGTTTGTATGTGCGTGTGTTAATGTGGGAGTATATGCAAGGATCGTCGAGTTTATATGCATGTGTGTGTGTATATGCGCAAGCTTCATACATGTTTTGAACATTCGATAGTATAGGTGCCATATATGCGAGTAATTTATAGGTGTATCTGCACTTGTTGATAAGCGAAGTTCTACACGGCGCCTCATAGCATCTGTGTTTGCTTTATTGCTTTCTCTTCTGACACCGCTGGTTTCGGTGTCGGGTAGGTGGATGGTGGTGATGGTGAGGCCACAGGTTGGCTTAAACTTTTATGTTGCCTCATCTTCTGACTCTCAGTATGTTTTATCGGGTGGAACTGCTTCAAATGGTGAAACAGATTTGATGTGTTCCTGTCGCTAGTCTGCAACGCTCTCCGGTACACTTTGCAGAGCGCCGAAACTAAGTTTACTTCTTCCACACCACTGCATTAGTCTTTCCTTTCTTATCAACCGTTTCGTCTGCATTCTTACTTGTGGAAGCTTGTTCATTCGCATCTGTATTCAGAGCACTCATTTTGGGCACTCACTAAATCTTTCTGCGACGGAGCAAACTGCTGTGCTGTGCTGAGCGCTGGCAGCGTGTCGTGTCTGTGGTGTTCGTCATCACGCAAGACGACGTCACGCTCTTTCTGACGGCTGAGCACTGAAAGTCATTCAGTGACAAGTGATACATGGATAAGATCTTATATAAATAATAATATATTTATATATGCAAATTTATATCGAAATACCGGAAATGGGTTTAAAAATCATATCATCGTTATCGAAAAAAAATCTATCGCAATATATATTGATATCGAATTATTGTCCAGCCCTATAATATATAAATATAAACATTTATAGATTTTAATACAATTTTTTTCTTGTGTTGTAAAGAAAAAAATCTAATTATGTATGAAAAGCATTGTCAATGCACCGTGATATCGAATTGAACCGAATCGATGGCATAATAATCGTAACCGAACCGTGAGACCAGTGTAGGTTCACACCCCTAGCATATTACTAATTAAAATGTATTTTTATGTATTTACAGTAGATAATATAGTTAATATGTTCAAAGAACATGATCTTTACTTAATATGCTAGTGATATTTGACATAAAAGGAAAATCTAACATGTTAACCCATACAAATATCCAAAAATACACACGTACAACATAAGACTTGTTTTATGGTACAGGATTACATATGACGATTCAAATGGATTAATGAAAATTGACATTTAAAAAAATGAAGGAAGGTGATTTACCTTGTTTTTAAGTCTGATGAGAACAGCGATACATGACAGAGCCTTCACACGCAAAGAATCACTTAGTGATGCATCTGCACTGATCTAAAAGAAAATAACTTTAGCACACAATGGCTCTCCAAATTAACTCAATGATTAGGAAGAACAGGCAAACCTCCAAGCAAAACCGGACAATCTCAGCAATGTGTGGGACAACAATGGAGACCTCACTTTCCATCAGCTCATCAAAAACTTCCATCGCCTCGCTAGCCTGGTCCTTAAATGAACAAAAACATTTGAGATAAAAAGAAAAGACTGTCACTGAGTCACATAAATCTTCAAGGCAAAGAGATCAATGAGGCGGTGCAAGTCCAGCAGAGTTTAGCACATCATCGATGAGCACAATGAAAACAGTGATTGAAGCATTACCATATGAACACAGCAAGAGATTTTCAAAGTGTCCTCACCTGGTCTGCCTGAATGAGGTGTTTCAGAGCAACGAGCAGTTTGGGAATTAGAGATCGCATCAAGTTCTAAAAAACAGAAAAACAACTTTTTGAACTAGATGGCCACAGTATTAAACACTCATTCTTTTATCCAGCAGTCAATGGAAGCAGTACAGACCATCTCCTCTGTGCCGGTGTAGGCTGTGATGGCAGTAAGTGTGAGAATGCAGTAATAGAGAGCTGTGGGATTGTTCAGGTCTTGGAGAACAGTTCCAAAAAGCTGGAGAAGTTGCTTGTAGTGGGGCTTAAAGGGCTCTGGGTTTGATCCCACCACTTTGCTGAGCAATAACAGACCCACCTAAACAGACAGAATTTAATAAGAAATATGTGAAAACTGACAGCATAACATTGATAGTAGTATTACAGCTTTAATTTTAAATCATGTCTCATTAACTGCTGATTTACTGATTTAAAGACATATCTCATTCTAAAATTGTAGTTTATTCATAATTTACTCAACATCAATTTGTTCCATACCTTTATGTGTTTTTTTTCTGCTGAACATAGGGCTGGGTGATAACTCAATTTTATTGATTAACTTGGGTGTAAAGTTCACATCGATTAGTTTGAATGAAAATCGTTTTTCACCCTAACACGTAACTGGGCTTCTGTAATTTACCCTGCATTGCCATACCAACACACAAACAACATGAGGGAGCAGGCAGGGAGCAGAGGAGAAATGTTGCGCTCTTTGAAATGAAATTCAACACGGACGCACAAACATACCCGCCAAAAAGCAGCATAATTCAGGGCTCTCAGTCACAGATTCACCGTCAGACAGACGCATTTGAAACCACCCCTTGTATTTCTCGCAGTGAGAAGTAATGAATTATACAATGGATTTACACAAATCCATTCATTCGTTCATTCATTTTCTTGTCGGCTTAGTCCCTTTATTAATCTAGATCGCCACAACGGAATGAACCGCCAACTTATCCAGCACATTTTTATGCAGCGGATGCCCTTTCAGCCGCAACCCATCTCTGGGAAACATCCACTGCACTGCGTGCATCATACACTACGGACAATTTAGTCTACCCTGTCTTAAAGTCCAACCCCTGTACCGCATGTCTTTGGACTGTGGGGGGAAACCGAAGCACCCGGAGGAATCCCATGCGAACACAGGGAGAACATACAAACTCCACACAGAAACGCCAACTGACCCAGCCGAGGTTCGAACCTGCGACCCAGCGCCCTTCTTGCTGTGAGGCGACAGCACTACCTACTGCGCCACTGTGTCACCTATATAACATATATAACGCAAATAAAAATGAATAAACCTCTAAATGCATGTTCATAAAAAAAAAAGGTCCCCTTTTAAACAATCATTATGAGTTGACTTTCACTGTAATTGAAGAAAATAGTGTAATTTATATTTTTATTATTATAAAAGTCTTGTATGCAATTATATATAGAGCTTCTGAAACTTGATCTTTAAATGACATGTTTTTTCTTTAGCACTTTTATATCCTATAATTATGATAAGGTTATATAGGTTATTAACCGTCAACTTTAAGCATTTTTTTGTGGGTGAAAAACAAAATCTATTTACATCGCAAGTCGATTTTTTTTTTCGATTTTTAAAAAGGCCCTATCGTCCAGCCCTAGTTGAAAACAAAAGATGGTGAAGAATGCTACTAACTGACAGCTATTGACATCCATAGTAGGAAAACAAACTACAGAAGTCAACGGTTATCGCTTTAAAACAATCTTTAAAATATCATGTTTTGTGTTTTACAGAAGGAAGAAAATCAGATAGGTTTGAAACAAACTGAAAAAGAGTAAATGCTGACATGACTTTTATTGTTGGCAAAACTAGCAGTTTTAAACAAAATCCCTGGGTATTTTCCCTGACTACAGTCTTTAATTTTAGTTATAATAGTTTGAAACCATACAATAAAACATATTAATATATTCCTATAAGGTACTAGAAGTGCTTTTAATTAAAATATAAAAACACTTTCAATTATAAATAAAACAATAAAATAATTAACATAAATAACTTTTTGGAATCTTCGCAGTAAATAACAAATTACTCTTAGAAATATCATTCCAGACATAGTACCATAGTGTACTTTGAAACATGATGCAAAATTCACATAAAGAACATGGTAATTATCTGATTATACCATTAATGTTCCATGTCGGCAGGACAGTACTTGGGGTTACCTGTCTATCCTGTGGGTTATTGCTTTTAGTAGACTGGTTTAATAACTCAAGAAGAGCAGGCCAGCGGTCCGGTGTCTCATGCTTCACCAGGACAGCACTCAGCTGAGAGAGAGAATGACGAACTGTGTGCCTGATAAATGGAAATATAATAAGCCTGATTAAAGTCTTAAGCATGATTTATTACTAATATCTGTTCATTTGTAGTTTTTATATTAGTGTATTCTGGTGTAGGAGAACAGTGCTTATGTCAATATAGGAAATCACTTTGTATCATAGTTTATATTTTTACTATCACAATACTAGTACACTGTCAGACTTACTCGGTTTCTTGCTGAAAAGCCTGCAGCACCACTGCCTTCAGACTGAGGGTGTGAGATTAAAAACAAATTGGTCACAAAATAGTAAATATACAGTGAAATAAATTAAACTATTAGAAGACTTATTTGTAGTATTTAGTTCCCAAACCTTTCTCTATGATCTGGACTGATTTTCTTCCAGTGTTTTCTCACTCTCATTCTGAGCATCACCGCAGCTGACTGACGGACCTGAAGCAAGACACAAAGCAGTTTAATATTGCAGAACTATGAAAACTTGATAAATGCTAGGATAAATGGCAGTACCTGTGGGTTCTGGGATCCAGTCATAACTGCACATAAAGCAGGAATAATAGCTGGGTCTTTAAAAGCCTGTTTCAGTTCAGCTGTGGCCTGACAATGGAAATGGAAAGACACTCATTAACTATTATAATGGCTCTACACAAACACGACATTAACATTAAACCAACTCTTAAAAATGCAACCATGTTTGTATAATAGTCAACTTCTGGTGTATCCATAGCTATTTGTATAAACACACACATAAGTTTACAACACATACCATGGATAAACTGTAGTAAGTGTAACAAAACCACGGTTAATTTGATGTTACCATGATTTAGCTACAACACTAACCATGTTTTTATTTTGTCTTGAAGACATTTATCAGCTACACTATTTGTTACTGGTATAAGGTGTAAACATAATCGAAATGAAATGCTTTGAAATACTATGACCAATGTTTTGGCACAGGTTGACAGTTTCGTATATAAGTATGTACCTGCTGAATGGCAGCGTTGTCCGGTTCTGTCAGTCTCGCCAGGACGCGTTCGAGCTCTTCTGACATGATTTCCTCCGTTTAACGTTAAACTGTTATTTATTCAAAATTACAAAATAAACGACACCGGTCAGCGGACCAAATCAGTCGAAAGGCAACTGCCAGTATCTAGATAATATTAAGAAAATATTGCACTAATGTAAATATTGATAAGTATGTAAGTATTGCATAAATAAGATGTCATGGGAAAATTAATTTGTATGGGCGCTAATTTGCAGAGTCCCGAAAGTTACCACGCGGACTGGAAGCAGAAAACGCCGCATGAGTTGAATGTTAAGGGACCAAAACCCTGAAAATGTGATGCGGAAAGATTATTTAAGCTGTTCTTTAACAACAGCGCCTGCTGCGGTAACGGAGGCCAAAATTCACTGCATAATAAACTGGATGAACATGAACCAACCAACCATACGAAACCTTTTGCGTGTCATTTTAGCAGTAAAAAACGCGAAAGTTTGTTTGTTTGCCTGATTATTTTTAAGAGGATCATCTTCAGGCAGTTGCATGCTGGAGAAAATGACCTGTTAATGGGCTATTTTGCATTTGAATCTCCATTAGAAAGACATGCACTGCAGAGATGGCAAGAAACCATCCTCATTATCAAAAGGTAAAAAACTGCAATACAGAAACACAACCCGAATTGAGCGTGAAATGTACAAATAAGTCAATAAAAATACAAAAATAAAAATTAAATAAGTAAACATTTACTTCTATGATAATACATTCAAACTCAAACTAAACGTTATATAAACACATGCATTAAATGGTTATTTTTCCCCCAGTTGAACTCAACACTCAACAAAAACATTTTAAATTAACAAAGAATGAACAAAATAATTTGTTTTTGCAAATAAACATCATATATACGCAAAGCATAATGTAAATTAAAAAAACTAATTATCCATTTCTCAGAGAATATAGACAATGCATTTTAGTGCAATCAAACAAAACACTTTTATTAAATGTTTAAATTATTTTTTAAATAGAGCTTGGTCGTTACTGAACATCATTAGGCAAATAAAGACAAAACATTTAAAATCAAATATAGCAACAACAAAAAATACAAACCTCAAAATTTTAAATAAATGTAATATTTTAGAATTGTCTCTTGATTTGTCCTCTTTATAAAAAATATTTAATATTTTCCCCTACCACGTTAATTTAGATGTACAATTTTTGGATCGTGATCTTAAGTAATTTTGTTACAGTAGCTTCTTTTGGTACTGACAAATCTATTGTAAACACAAATATATTATTATATATATATATATATATATATATATATATATATATATATATATATATATCTGTATAGGGTGTACCCATTTATGCTGCATTGGCACTGTTTATATAGGCTATATTTATTATTTTCGGTATCAGCACTGTCAAAAAACAACAATGTTATCATAATCTCATCAAGCATTAAATAAATATAATTTAATTAAACACTTTAATGATAATAAATGCACAGAATATGTAAACATCTTGCTTCTTTGCATTTTATTTATCTATTTAGTTTTGTTTAAAACATTATTTGATAATTATTAATAAAATAATTGTTGTCAGATTATAATGATGTTTAAAAAAAATAACTAAAGAAAGAAAAAAGAAAGAAAGAAGGAAAGAAAAGGAATAAATGAAATTCTAAAACTCTATTGTGATAAAACACATGGAAAGTGTAAACATTGAACACTGTGTAACTTTTACAAAACAATTCATCTTGTCTGAATTAGTGCAAAGGTTGGATGCATTACTTGCACCACCTCCACACCCTTTCACACCTCGCTTCCCATATAAACAGATCTGTGGCCTCTCCAATCACCCCATGATTATCTCATATTTTCACCTCATACAGAAATATTTCCATTCCAAAGCAGCAGACAGGGTGGACTACAAACACATCTATTCAGGTGGTAATTTCAAGGCAAACCTGCTTAAGGCATTCAAACAGTCCAGCCAGTAAGTGCCTAGGAGTGCTACATTCCAGTCCACAGTCGTTTTAAAGGTTAAATAGCTTTAGACTGGGGCACTACCGTAGTAAATTGTTCATATAAGTCTTTGTCTTGCTTTTAAATTAATCATGCTAATCTAAAGAGAAAATGTGTGCGCTTGTAAATTCACTGAAAGAAACTGTGGTAAACATTTAAATCAGACAATAGATTACAGGGATCAGATGGATCTACATTCATTAGGCCTATATGTTTGAACATGTATCCTATTTAAAGTGCTTAAAAATCATCCACACTTTAAAATGAATAAATAAATAAATAGACTGCCAACATTATTCAAAATGACTATGAGATATAGTTAAAACCACCAATAGTTATCTTTTGACAACAATGCTATCTCATAAATTATAGCCTGTATTAACAGAGGACGAAAAACTTTCCAAAAAAAATTAAATAAAAAAAAACACCTTCTGTATTACTGATGAAAAAATAATAAAGATTCCTACATATAAGAACTGCACATAAATTTCAATAAGATATTAAATCAGGAATGATAATGATAATTATTGTTGTCATCACCTGACAATCAAAGATTCATCATAATTTCATAGCATAATATAAACTCAAATAATGATTTAAAAAAAAACATAAATAAAATGTAAAATAAATAAATAAACAAACAAGAATTTCCTACAATTATCTATCTATCTATCTATCTATCTATCTATCTATCTATCTATCTATCTATCTATCTATCTATCTATCTATCTATCTATCTATCTATCTATCTATCTATCGTAGGGTATGAAAATCAAATAAGTTATTGTGCACAAATAATCAGAATATAAATATAAATTATTAATTAATTCATTTTCTTTTCGGCTTAGTCCCTTTAGTAATCTGTGGTGGCCACAGTGGAATGAATCGCCAACTTATCCAGCATATGTTTTACGCCGCGGATGTCCTTTCAGCTGCAACCCATCACTGGGAACCATCCATACACTCATTCACACACATACACTACGGACAATTTAGCTTACCCAATTCCCCTATACCACATGTCTTTGGACTGTGGGGGAAACCGGTGCACCCAGAGGAAACTCACGCGAACACGGGGAGAACATGCAAACTCCACACAAAAACACCAACTGACCCAGCCGAGGCTCGAACCAGCGACCTTCATGCTGTGAGGCAATCGTGCTATATATAAAATAATTATATATATTTATTTTAATTGACTGATTGTGTTTTCTAAACAGGGGAATATTTCTTTTAAAAACAAAGAGAATTTTACAAGTTAACATTTAAGGTTGTGTGTCAAAAAACATAAACTTAATTTATAGTGGGGGTTTTTCCAGATAATGTTTTTGTGACAAAAGATTAAAAAAAAAGAACAAATTAACAAAACATTTCATTGAACATGTATTAAACACATAGACATCACCTTTTGGAAAAGACACTATATTTATATTGTATAACTGCAGGTTAATTTTGTTTATAAACTGTCCCCACTATAGATACACAACTTAATAGTAATGTGTACCTTTTGTAAAGCTGCTATAGAACGATAATTATTGTGTAAAGCGGTATACAGTAAACTTGAATTGAATTAAATAAATAAATGAAATGAGTAGGCCTATTATTCTCAGGTAAATGTGGAAGGAGGGTGTGTTTGTTTCACTCAAAAGTTTCATCTGATTGGTCCTCGCAACTTGCCGTCGCTCTAAACCCGCCCATAACCACTCACCTGGCAATATAAATCAGCATTTCCACGCGTCTCCTTCATCAGGTAATGTAAATGGGTCGGTGATTGGTACTATGAGGAGGAGAGCTTCAATCAGCAGCCGTTTTCGAGGGTAGTCGAGCCCTTTGAGGTTTTTTGTAGTCCGGTATTTTTTTTGTTAGGTCTTTAGTAAGTTACTTTCTGCTTGAGTATATCTAACGGCGAAATGGCGGATTGGAAGATGCCAGTGAGTTACAATTTTAACCCATCTTATCATGCCTATGCATACGGGCTCATGTACCCGCAAGTGTCAGAGCACGGCGTCCCGAATCTGAGCTGGCCCGAGGCCGCGTACACGCACTCCGGTGGGGTCACCGCGGGCTACTTCACCGCTCAAACTGCACAGCAGTCGCCACCCTGGAGCCCAGAAAACGGCGGCGCCAGCAGCACCTACAGCCACTACCCGGGACACGCGCAGAACGGACGGCTCTTTCTGTCCTACAACAAGACTGAGCCCGACCCAAAGACCAAAGATGCAGAGCAGACCAGCAGCGATACACCCAGTGATTCAGAGGCCCACACGCCAGGTAACCCTCCTCTGACCGAAGCTTAACACCGTGTCATGAGTACACTCGACTCGATAAAAGCGAACTTTTTCCTTGTTTTGAGAGTTTCGGTCCTCCTCGGCATCCGTGACACAGGGCGCGAAATCTCTATTTTTTCTGTTCTGTTTCTTCGACGTTGCTGCTGTAACGTTACATCAGCATAAAACGTTGACAATGAACACCTCATAAACTGATTATGTGCTTTATTCAGTGCTGAATGCTGTTAATGTGAACTTGAGTACCATTTTTATCTGACATTTTTTGCTATAACGTTACTGAAATAAGCAGTTTACCTCAGAATTTGAAAGTAAAAACGTAGTTCGAAAATGTAACACTAGAACTGTGAATCGGTACATATCACTCTCGGTATTTCTTTATATAACACTAATGAGGTTTAATGTGTTAGTTACATTAAAACTTACCATTTTGTTGGTAGGGCAGTGCTGCTAAATGGTCCAGAAATTTAAGTTGTGTGTGTGTGTGTGTGTCATGGCGCCTTGTCGCTGTAATCTTCAAGCGTCGCGTGTCGCAGGATAATTTGTAATAAATTATTTCTCATTGTATTTTTCATTAGTTTATTATTTTAGAGTTTGATAAAAAAAAAAAATAATTAAATAGCAATTTATATTAATATTTTTGATTTTCATACGATTAACAATTTGATACCATTGAATTGTACACACTGCTTCTGAATTGATGATTACAATTAATTAATAAGGTTAGTTCTATTCAACGTGTGCCAAGCTTTTCATTGTGGTAAAGCAAGATAAAGGCTTAAATATTTATCCCAAATAGTTATATTTGCCTTTAAGAAGTAAAGATGTACATGCATGTAACGTTCAAAATATCTTCTGGTCTCAAGGACCAGACCAAATTAAGTCTTTAATGTTTTAATTTGTTTATTTTAAAGCTATTTTACTTGTCATTTATTTAATGTTTTTACAGGTTTAAAAATTGAATCGAAGTGCTCCGCTTAAAAGTAAATTTGGTATAGAGTGTGAGTACACAAAGCTTTTTTTTTTTTTTTTTTTTTTTTTTTTAATAAAAAAATGATCTGTGTAGATTCCTGGAGCTCCGCAAGCAGTCGAGAGGGGGTTCCTCTGACCAACCTCAATCTGCCATCTTGGAGAGATCGGGACTACGAGACTGACAGTGGCAGTCCTGACAGCGGAGAACGGAACTTAACCTCCACAGCAGGAGAGGAGCCAGTCAATCTGAATCTAGGGGTCGATGCCCTGCCTCCTCTGCCTGTACTGACCGCATCTCCAGTCCGGCCTCCAACCCTGCCCCGCAAGACCCGGGCTGCATTTTCTGAAGAGCAGATGAATGCTTTGGTCAATCGGTTTAATGTCCAGAGATACCTTACGCCTGCAGAGATGAAAACGCTTGCTGGAGCGACGGGATTAACATACAAACAGGTATGATTTTTACAAAAAAAAACGTTTATTTGGGTCTTTTAATAAATTGTAGTCATGATGACCACCTTTTGTTTCTTTCCAAAGGTAAAAACATGGTTTCAGAACCGCAGGATGAAACTCAAGAGGCATCAGAGAGACAGCAGTTGGATGACCGAGAGATATGTTGTCAATACTGTACCCAACACCCCAGCTCCTCAATCTCAGGTGAGTATTTGATGGCAAACCATGTTTCAAACCATGAAAGCTTGGATCATAGCATTCCATCAAATAAAAGTCAAAGGGGGCCAAAGCTGTTAACTTTTCATATTGTCCTAGTGTGCACAGGTTTGTGTACAGGCAACAACAATGAATACTATCACCAATCTAACACACACACACACACACACACACACACACACACACACACACACACAAGTGACTAAAATTATGTATGAATGTCAGATGTATGGTGTTGGGGAGTAACTAGTTGCATGTAACAGCGTTACGTAATTTAATTACAAAATAAATGTAACCGTAATTTGTTAGTTACTGAGAAAGTGTAATTTACAATTACTTATAAAAATGTTAAAGATTACAAATGGGGTTATATCTAAAAAATTAGATTGCTTTGCCTGTTTTTGATGTGCGCGATGCCTTCTGCTAAGGCCATTTAATAAAGCGGTGCTATTTTGCTATAACTACATTTTTTAGTAGCGTGGGTGATGGCGTCCCTACTTTCTAAATCAAATAGCTTTTCAGTAGCAAAGCTATAATTTTAAGTAGCGTCCACAAGCTACATTTACTGATCTGATCTTGTTTTCAACCACTTTTGCCCTACAAGTACTTGTGTATGCTTATAGACTGAATATAAAGCATGCACTCAATGTCATTTTTCACAACCCAGTTTTCAGAAGTTTGGTCTTTTTAGACTTCCATTACCCGCACATTTTACTTTTAAAAATGGTGTCCCATAAATGGCACCAACGTGTCCATGCTGTTGCTTGTTTTGTCTGGTTCGTGTCAGAACTAATTAGTGTGGACGCAGAACATGTTGTCATCTACAAAGGAGACTTTTCAGTAGTTTGAATAATGTCTTAAAGGCCAGATGATACAAGTTACCATTTTAAAGGTCTAGTGAAGTGCTTTGAAATGTATCAACCGAAACCCGAAGAGAGGGTGGGATGTGTGTTAATAAAAAAAAAAAAACACAACCAATAGGGTTTTGTTTTAGCAGAGCTCTGCCAGTGAGCGGTTGAGCTCAAGCGCATCAAATGAACCGCAAATAAGAAGCATCTTGAATGGGGCTGGTGTCAGATACTACAAGCAAAAGTCTAATCAACGTTTAATTGGAATATGATTTATGGTTATTTGATTTAAAAACTGAAGTGTGATGTGAATAAAACCGTTGCTCCATTTAGGCAGTAATAACAAACTAAAAGCTTTTTTTTTTTTTTTTTTTTTTTTTTAAGAAGTCAAAGGTTAAAGGTTTCCAACATTTTTCAAAATATTATCTTGTGTTAAAAAAACAATAACAAACTCAAACTGGATTGGAATCAGACATGGGTGTGCAAATGACAACTTGTTATTTTGTGTGAACTATCCTTTTAAAAGCCTACAGAAAGGCACATACTAATGCAAACCTTTTTAGTTTCAGAGTGAACCCCCTGGAGCAAACCAAGACCACTACAGTAACCCTCAGGTGAGAGAACCCGTTTTCAAAAGGAGTCCTCCAAAAACACCCTTCTACCCCAGTTACCCACAGCCACGTTCCCCAACGCAGGCCACCACGAGACCCCCAGGAACCTGGCCTCTGCCCCCAGCTGTGACGCACTACGAGTTCCCCAACCCCATCAGCTACATGCCAGCACGTGATGGCAGCAATGCAGTGAACAAAGAAAGCAGCCCTTCTCCGCTGGCAACTTCGCCTACTGCTGGCCTGTGGGCAACTAAAGGAATAACTTTGCTGTAAATCCGGCTGCTTTGTGTATATTATCAATCTTCAGCCACGCAGCCTTCGGTCTTTACGTGTTTGTAAATAATTTTTTTGGGCAACACATTGTTGGATGTTTTTAGGCAGTGATGTCATGGGTTGCCAGTTGGGGCTGAGCGAGACTTGTCTCCTGATTTTTGATCCTGTAAAGTTAGCCTTTTTAAACTCCGCTTGTTTTTATACTGGAGATCTATTTTTATAACTTTGTACCTTTTCAGAGTATTTAATATGTTGATCCTTTGCTCTTTCAGATTTTCTTTTTGATTTGGTCAGGACAAATTTGTCAGTTATGAATTTGTATGAATGTATGCAAGGCACTGCACAACATCTAATGTGAATGGGGAAAGGGTTGTCTGTACTGCACTGTTGTTCTATCAATCTCACTGCGTCTGTGTATGTCATTCATTACATTTGTGCATTTTATGCCAATGTTCCTTCTCTGTACTAATGGAAACGTTAAGTTGTGATCGACACTCTTAAGCTTGTGCTTGCAAACTACACAATCTTTTCGAGCAATAAATGTTTGGTCTGTTCCTACATTTCAACCAAGGTTGTGTAGCCTATTGTGTCGATCTTATTTGTCCTTTTACTCTAGTATAGTGGTGTTGTGATTTGGCATGAATAGGGCAACCAGAATTTTAACCACAGCAGAACTCCATTCTTTTATGGCCATCAGGTTTTTTTTTTTTTTTTTTACTTTAACCAATGGTTTGTCTGTTTTAGCTGGTCTTGCTAGTGTTGGGCTTTTTTTTTTTTTTTTTTTTTTTTTTTTTTTTTTTTTTTATATAACTCTCTTAGTCTAGCTAGCCCTGTGATCTACATCTTATGCCATAAATCTGCAGTTTTTTTTTTTTTTTTTTTTTGCAGCCATATTGACTCATTTGATTTTATGTTAAATATTTTTATTTCATGAATTTGGTAGCATGATTCTTTATCAAAATTTGACCTTGTTCGCTAAACATTTTTTACCTCATGCAGTTAACTAGATTTCAATTCGGTAATGGCACCACCTAATGGTTAAGTAGTTCAGTATTAAAATCCATTACCAGTGACTAGTACTAGTTGTTCATGCATTTTGATCAATTAATGTCTTTTATGCATTGCAGTTGGTCTGATCCTGTTATTTTACCTCTCAGATTCTGCCTCTAGGGCCGTCTGGATGAATATTTTTACAATTGCCACTTCATTCTATATTTAGCCACATAGCTTTTAATGTTTGGTGGCATACATTTGTCCCCTGGTCATCAACTGCTCATAACTGCAGACATCAGACTTTTTTTATTTTATTTATATATGTAAACAATTACTTCAATTGTTTTGGAAAGAATGCCTAAAAGGATACTTCACAATCTAAATTCTGTAAACCTGTAACCACTAACTTTTTTTTCTTTTTCCCACTATTAAAGTCAATGATTACAGGTTTTTAACACATTTTAAAGGTGGTTTTGTTCAGCAGAAAAAGGAAACTCATAGGTTTGGTACCCATTGAGGGGAAGTAAATATTTTATATTTTACTGGTGAACTATCCCTTCAAGAAATTTATATTGATTTGTAATGTATTTATTTGTAAGTGCTTTCTTACATTGATAAGATCATTTTCTTAAAGCACTGCATCCATATATTACAAGCAGTGCAAAAAGGCAAACTATCTGACCATGAGCTTGAAGTAACTGTGAAGTGCCTTATTGATTTATATGATAGACATTGTTGTTGCATTTCACCCATTTATTTCTCTTACCGTAATAAAAATGACTTTATTGAAAACATACTATTTACATTTCAACAGATCACAGTTGATGGTGACTTTAGAGCATGGTATTGCTTCCGTAATCTTTTCTTCATGTCTTCAGCTTTCTCATCTTTAACCTTCCCTCCAACTCTACTCTTTTGATTAAAACATGTATATTGCACAATTTGTGCAAAATATGACAAATTTATTTACCTCAAAAATCATAATATCCTTCCTTATAACAACAAATTCACCTGTAATCAAGTAAACTCACTTACAGTACATAGAAGTGCTTTTATATCCTCCATGGTCACATGAAACAATATATAAGTATGAAGGCCTCTGATTCTTGTCCCATTATCATTTAATAATTTTAGTTATTACATTAAATGAACACTCCACTTTTTTTTTTTTTTTGGAAAATGGATCCATTTTACAAGTCTGCTAGTTATACAGTTGAGTTTTACCATTTTTTTAAAAAGTCATTTAGATGATCGCCGAGGTTGGAAAACGCTTAGCTTAGCATAGATCATTGAATCAGATTAGACCATTAGCATCTTGCTCAAATGTTTCTATTCAAAGCTAGACTCTTCTGTAAATACTTTGTGTACTAAAACTGACAGAAAACTAAAAGTTATTTTTTCAGTTGATATGGCTAGGAACTATAATCTCATTTTGACGTCATAACGAAACAGCTGGCACTATGATATTTACATTTCGATAGATCAGCAGGTGCAATATTACACAGATTCTAACTGGTGGTGCACGTGTAGGACTCAGTGCTGAGAACTATTCTCAGAGACATGTGATATCATTACGCATAAGTACCTTAAATATTATGTCGGAATGAGACTAGCAGTGTTTCCCAACCATGTTCCTGGAGGCACACCAACAATAATCCTAATCTGAAACATTCCTTTTAGGTTTTCGAGTCTCCTAATGATTTGATTCAGGTGTGTTCGAATAGGAAGAGCTTGAAAATGTGTACACTTGGTGTGCCTTCCGGAACAGGGTTGGGAGACACGAGTACAATTACCAGCGATATCAGCCTAGAAAATATCAACTTTTCATTTTCTTGTGTCTTAGTACACAAAGTAACTACAAAACAGAGTAGCTTTAAACAGGAAAATTATCTTTTTTGGAAGTTGAGCGAGATGCTAATGGACTAATCTGATTCAATGATTTATGCTAAGCTCAGCTAAAAGTGTTTCAGCCAGACCTGGAGATCAGCTAAATGGATTTAAAAGTTGTAAAACTCATCTGTTAAACTTTAGGGGACTTGAAAAATGAGTCTATTTTCCAAAAAAGAAGGTGAGTGTTCCTTTAACAAAACCCACAAACAGAAAGCAACATTTCGAAGTATGAAATTCTGTCCCATTCAGCACAAACGATCCAAATACTTCAGTATTTGATGTGCATATAATCTAGCATTTATTTACCTATGTGAATTTTAAGTATCAGGGTGTTGGTGAGCAACATATTAAAGTCTTTAGTCACATTTGTCTGCTACCTATTTCCTTTTAATGATTGGCATCTGTTTGGATAGTTTATGGTTTATAATATACTTCAGCAACACAAAAACCTGGTCCATGAGTCTCTTCCACATTTGAGAGGGAGGAAAAAAAATCCCCTCAGTCCATCTTAAGGCTACGGTAGATGTAACGAATAAAAGCCAGAGAAGCCCAAAAGGAAACCGTTCCCAGCATGAGTGAGAAAACAAATGCGGTGAGCAAGGAATATCCAAAGAATTCAACGCTCTGTACAAGGCCGCTCATGTTGGAGCGATTGTGGTAGTAGAAGAGAGAGTAAACAAATATAAAGATGCCGGTGGAGCCGGTGCTGAGAACACTCCTCCACCACCAGCGGTAGTCCTCGCCTGATAGCAGAAAGTAGGTGAGGGCCACAGAGATGCAGGCGCCCACCGACAGCAGGATGGCAAACACGCACAGCAGAATGCCGTACAGTGTGTAGTGTTCACGACCCCACGCAGTGGCGAAGATGTAGTACAGTTCTACTGAAATGGCACTGAAAAGTCAAGGGGAGAAAAAAATAGATGTTGAATATGATCTGATAAAATAGTTTTTTAAGGGCATCCACCGCATAAAACATATTTCAGAGTAATGAACCCTCTTCACAAGACTGTTATACACTCATTTAATGCGGCCACCATTTTAAAAATGAAAGCGAGATGTAGAGGACCAGCACTGTAAACATTGCAACAACATGCCGTGGACTACAAACCTCCATCTGTTATTAGGCATCAAACAAAATCACAATCTCTTTAAGGGCGTACTCCAGTGGTGTAGTCCTAAAAAAAAAGGTGGTGTACTATTACACGCGACCCAAATTTTAAATGAATGTAGGCAAAGAAATGACGAAAGTCAATGCTTTTTTGATTCATTAGCTATACATATTTTACATCAGTTACCTGTAACCATTAACTTCCACAAAAGGAAAATCAAATACTATGTCAATGTAAGTCAATGGTTACAGGTTTCCAGCTTTCTTCAAAACATCTTCGTTTGTATTCAACAGAAGGAAAAAAGACAAACTGGTTTGGAACAAGTAAAGGTTGAGGTAAATTATGACAATTTTCATTTTTTGCGTAAACTATCCACTTAAAAAGAAAAAAATTCAAACAAATTTGTTCGTTTCAAAGGGAGATGCTAATAGTCTAATCCTATTTAATAATTTATGTTTAGCTAATAGCGCCTGGCGCCACATCACGCACCCCACGAAACAGACGAGGCTTTTATGCTTGACGCGTTCGCTATTGAGATATTCTTTTAAATAACAGGGGGTGGTCAAAAGAAACAGACAGTAAAATCAGACGGATAAACAGAGAAGTAGAAAGTTTCCGGAACTGGTCACATCATTCAAGATAATAGTTTTTTTTTATTATTTTTATAATTTATTATAAAGAGTTTTATAATCATTCAAGATTTTTTAAATCTAAATTTTTTTAATCTAAATGATGCATCACTCGCTTTTGTTCATATCTCAGACAGTTCTACCCATTAAAGGTAAATATTAATGGCAACAGAACTTGGGTTGCTCTACAATTATATTTTTTTTATTATGACAAGAATAAAAACAAAAAAAGAAATACACTTACTAAAAAGACAGTTTTTTTATTATTTTGCCCACTCAACAATTCACACATTACTGTCTGGCTAGTCTCTACTTATAAGCTAAAAAGGCAATAATGGTCCAACATTCCTGACCATTATCACCAATAAAGCCTAGAAATTGGGCATCAATATATTGTAAACTGATAGGTTCATATATTTCTTTTCCAGTTACAATCAGATTTATTAGCCCCCCTTTTCCCCCAATTTCTGTTTAACGGAGAGAGTATTTTTTTTTCAACACATTTCTAAACATTTTTTAATAACTAATTTCTAATAACTGATTTATTTTATCTTTGCCATGATGACAGTAAATAATATTTGACTAGATATTTTTCATAACACTTCTATACAGCTTAAAGTGACATTTAAAGGCTTAACTAGGTTAATTAGGCAGGATAGGGTAAGGCAAGTTATTGCATAACGATGGTTTGTTCTGTAGACTATCGAAAAAATATATAGCTTAAAGGGGCTAATAATATTGACTTTAAAAAGTTTTTTTAAAAATTAAAAACTGATTTTATTGTAGCCGAAATAAAGCAAATAAGACTTTCTCCAGTAGAAAACATATTATCAGACATGTGAACGTTTCCTTGCTCTGTTAAACATCATTTGGGAAATATTTAAAAATTTACCTAATTTGTTACCTAATTTTAGTTTGTAACTTGTAAATTGTTTTAAATTCAAAATTGTAACATATACAGTGTAAACCCTATGAATGGTGGAAAAACATATTCTGTAATATTAAAACCACCTGGGTCTCCACTTTTGCATGGCCTCTTTTTTTGCTTTAACAAACTTATCTCTCAGGTTTTTCCAAACTTTTACAAAAACTTTCCTCCTTTCCCACTACTGTTGCAATTTCTAGCCAAGAATTATTGGTCATCTGGTTATCTCTATGATCACGCATGGAAGGATCATAAAGAAGATATGTGTACAGTCATACCCATTTCAGATAAAATCTCTTCAAAGTGTTTAACATTCAACTGAAATCAAATGCGGCATCGCTCGAAATGTTCAGTGTTCACTCGAGTCTCAAAACATTACGTGAGCCCCGCCAGCCGAAATCATGTCGCGCAAATACACCGATGATGTCACATTCGCCGCGCGCACTGCATGTTGGTCTCATTTGTAGTTGTAATACTGCAAATTAGAATTAGACTACTCAAATAAAGAACTACAACACCACGAAAACCAAGCAACAGAAACAAAGAATTTAAATGAGTATTAGACGTAGTGTTACACGGACATCGGAAAATTAAGACCTGTGCAAAAATATTTAAGACCTAGAACAGCGAATTTAAGACTTTTTAAGGCCTTAAATTTCGATTTTTAAATTTTAGACTTTAAGACCCCGCGGAAAGCCTGTGCCTAAATTCCTTTTGTGACAAGTCTAATATAGTGAAAAAAATCAGTCCATTAACTTTAGTTTAATAAATGGCATCTAAAATGTGTGTTTGGAAAAGAACACATTAGCTAACTAGTGTCAGTTCCCCTAACTTAGCTGAAAATGAGGCCGATATCCTTTTTATTTTTTTATTTTCACTATCAACACAGAACGGACTTTCAGGTCACTCGGAAAGCAGTGAAATTTGTGTCACTTTCTTTTCCTTGATAAGATATACAGCCAGGAACACAACAATACGTCATTACGGACGCCATTCCTGTGTGACTCCAGGCGATACTTACAGGTTTCTTCCCATCGCAGCCTCGCTTTCTTAGTCTACGTTGTGTTTAACGGCCATCAGCATCTTAAATCTTTGAAAGTTTTTTAATATTTGGATTTTAAGTATCTACATATATATGCATTCATGTATACAGGGAGTGCAGAATTATTAGGATGAGTATTTTGACCACATCATCCTCTTTATGGATGTTGTCTTACTCCAAGCTGTATAGGCTCGAAAGCCTACTACCAATTAAGCATATTAGGTGATGTGCATCTCTGTATCGAGAAAGGGTGTGGTCTAATGACATCAACACCCTATATCAGGTGTGCATAATTATTAGGCAACTTCCTTTGGCAAAATGGGTCAAAAGAAGGACTTGACAGGCTCCGAAAAGTCAAAAATAGTGAGATATCTTGCAGAGGGATGCAGCACTCCTAAAAAACTCCTTCTGAAGCGTGATCATCGAACAATCAAGCGTTTCATTCAAAATAGTCAACAGGGTCGCAAGAAGCGTGTGGAAAAACCAAGGCGCAAAATAACTGCCCATGAACTGAGAAAAGTCAAGTGTGCAGCTGCCAAGATGCCACTTGCCACCAGTTTTGCCATATTTCAGAGCTGCAACATCATTGGAGTGCCCAAAAGCACGAGGTGTGCAATACTCAGAGACATGGCCAAGGTAAGAAAGGCTGAAAAACAACCACCACTGAACAAGACACACAAGCTGAAACGTCAAGACTGGGCCAAGAAATATCTCAAGACTGATTTTTCTAAGGTTTTATGGACTGATGAAATGAGAGCGAGTCTTGATGGGCCCACGGCTGGATCGGTAAAGGGCAGAGAGCTCCAGTCCGACTTAGACGCCAGCAAGGTGGAGGTGGAGTACTGGTTTGGGCTGGTATCATCAAAGATGTGGGGCCTTTTCTGGTTGAGGATGGAGTCAAGCTCAACTCCCAGTCCTACTGCTAGTTTCTGGAAGACACCTTCTTCATGCAGTGGTACAGGAAGAAGTCTGCATCCTTCAAGAAAAACATGATTTTCATGCAGGACAATGCTACATGACACGCGTCCAAGTACTCCACAGCGTGGCTGACAAGAAAGGGTCTAAAAGAAGAAAAACTAATGACATGGCCTCCTTGTTCACCTGAGTTGAACCCCATAGAGAACCTGTGGTCCATCATCAAATGTGAGATTTACAAGGAGGGAAAACAGTACACCTCTCTGAACAGTGTCTGGGAGGCTGTGGTTGCTGCTGCACGCAATGTTGATGGTGAACAGATCAAAACACTGACAGAATCCATGGATGGCAGGCTTTTGAGTGTCCTTGCAAAGAAAGGTGGCTATATTAGTCACTGATTTGTTTTTGTTTTGTTTTTGAATGTCAGAAATGTATATTTGTGAATGTTGAGATGTTATTTTGGTTTCACTGGTGGAAATAAATAATTGAAATGGGTATATATTTTTTTTTGTTAAGTTGCCTAATAATTATGCACAGTAATAGTCATCTGCACACACAGATATCCTCCTAAAATAGCTAAAATCTATCTATCTATCTATCTATCTATCTATCTATCTATCTATCTATCTATCTATCTATCTATCTATCTATCTATCTATCTATCTATCTATCTATCTATCTATCTATCTATCTATCTATGATTTCTTTGTAACTCATTGCCCTTACCTGAAAGGCAGGAATCCTCCGATGGCCATGTGCACAGCAGTGTGTTTGTACCAGGGCTGCTGGGGGATCTGCCGTGCAATGTTACGAGTACGACATGGAGCCTGAAAGTTGCCTGCTCTGTTTTTCCCTACGATTCCACCAATGACTGTGAGCGGGAAGCCGACCAGAACCCAGGCGCCAAGAAGGAGCAGCACAGTGGTGGCAGGAAGTGCCTGAGTGGAGCCACTCCACCAGTGCACAGAGTTCACAACACTCCAGGTGAAGAAGAGCGGAGCTGAAACACAAGCAGATCACACAAGCAGAAAAAGGAAAAAAAGTGAGTGGGCCAAATGCTACTTACATCTGCCTATGAAAACACTGTAATTATGATATGCTATGTTTGGAATGGAACTCTAGTATAGAGCACAGTACATACAATGAGTCATGTAACATTTAAAAGTGGAAAAACCCTGTTGAGCACACTGCACTGTGGGAAACAATACTATCTGCACCTGCAGCGGAAATCAAAATCAGAGAACAACCTACAACTTTCTACATTTAAATGCCATTACTTAGTTCTTTGTCCTAAGACATTCAAGAAGAGTAATAGAGCCGTTTTTAGCATATTTAATGTCTATTCTGAAGTACAGTTAAAAATGACAACGCGTTAGTGAAAAAGAACACTTTTTACTGTCATTATTTCTATCATTACATTACTATCACTGTTGTCACTCCTTACCACTGATTGTTTCTATCTATGTTTTATTTATATCTATGTCATTTGCTTCATTACTAACTATGTTTCCATCCAAAGATGCGAATTAAATGTTTGCGCAAAACTGGATTGCAAAAAAGGCGAATAAAGCAGTGTTTCCAACCAATGAGTCAAAAAGAACAAAATCGTCAACAGTAAAAACAGAATTTGCTGTGGTAGGAAAAGCTGCATGAATCTTTTCTTTATTTAATACATTTCTTTCACCTCAGAAGACATAAAAAAAAGACAATTTTTTTCGGCGACACTTTTTCCATTGTTGTTTATGCGCATCTTTTCTTATCGAATAAAAAGTTAATCCTACTTAGTTATGCGCATACGTTTTTTTATGTGCACTTTTCAAACTTATGCGCATCTTGCTATTTACATCAATCAGTTTTTTTATGCGCATATCCAAAATGCACATAAAAATAGTTGGATGGAAACATAACTACTAAATTCTACTGCTATGCATGTTGCATTATAAATATATATATATATATATATATATATATATATATATATATATATATATATATATATATATATATATATATATATATATATATATATATATATATATATATATATATACATATAAATATACATACAGGGAGTGCAGAATTATTAGGCAACTGAGTATTTTGACCACATCATCCTCTTTATGCATGTTGTCTTACTCCAAGCTGTACTACCAATTAGGCATATTAGGTGATGTGCATCTCTGTAATGAAAAGAGGTGTGGTCTAATGACATCAACACCCTATATCAGGTGTGCATAATTATCAGGCAACTTCCTTTCCTTTGGCAAAATGGGTCAAAAGAAGGACTTGACAGGCTCTGAAAAGTCAAAAATAGATTGCGTCTGGAAAAACCAAGGCGCAAAATAAACTGCCCATGAACTGAGAAAAGTCAAGCGTACAGCTGCCAAGATGTCAAGATGCCACTTGCCACCAGTTTTGCCATATTTTAGAGCTGCAACATCACTGGAGTGCCCAAAAGCACAACGTGTGCAACACTCTGAGATATGGCTAAGGTAAGAAAGACTGAAAATCGGCCACCACTGAACAAGACACACAAGCTGAAACGTCAAGTCTGGGCCAAGAAATATCTCAAGACTGATTTTTCAAAGGTTTTATGGACTGATGAAATGAGAGTGAGTCTTGATGGGCCTGTGGCCGGATCGGTAAAGGGCAGAGAGCTCCAGTCCGACTCAGATGCCAGCAAGGTGGAGGTGGAGTAATGGTTTGGGCTGGTATCATCAAAGATGAGCTTGCGGGGCCTTTTCGGGTTGAGGATGGAGTCAAGCTCAACTCCCAGTCCTACTGCCAGTTTCTGGAAGACAACTTCTTCAAGCAGTGGTACAGGAAGAAGTCTGCATCCTTCAAGAAAAACATGATTTTCATGCAGGACAATGCTCCATCACATGCATCCAAGTACTCCACAGCTTGGCTGGCAAGAAAGGGTCTAAAAGAAGAAAAACAATTGACATGGCTTCCTTGTTCACCTGACTGAACCCCATAGAGAACCTGTGGTCCATCATCAAATGTGAGATTTACAAGGAGGGAAAACAGTACACCTCTCTGAACAGTGTCTGGGAGGCTGTAGTTGCTGCTGCACGCAATGTTGATGGATTCTGTCAGTGTTTTGATCCATTCACCATGGATGGCAGGCTATTGAGTGTCCTTGCAAAGAAAGGTGGCTATATTGGTCACTGATTTGTTTTTGAATGTCAGAAATGTATATTTGTGAATGTTGAGATGTTATATTGGTTTCACTGGTGAAAATAAATAATTGAAATGGGTATATATTTGTTTTTTGTTAAGTTTCCTAATAATTATGCACAGTAATAGTCACCTGCAAACACAGATATCCTCCTAAAATTCAACTTGCCATTATTCCAACTTGACTAATAATTCTGCACTCCCTGTATATATATATATATATATATATATATATACACACACACACATATACACATGTTTTTGTAACAAAAATATTTTTTATAATTTAAATTTTAAACTAAACTGACTTCTGGTGGCTGCTGAATTCCCAATTCTTGACAACTTCTTGGCTGATCTCAGACTTGACATATTACAATGATGAGGGTGTTGATGATGATAATGCCCCCTTCAAACAAATATGGCTGTGAAAAAACCAAACTCTTCCTACAGTGAAACCCAATCTTCTCACAACTTCTTATTTTCTGCTTTCAATTAGTTACTGGCATTTAGAATTCCTCATTTGTCTACTCTAAAAGGAGATTGCTTTATGAATGCATTTTACGACATGCATCAGTTAATAAGAAGACCCTGGAAGTCAGTGATTTGAGTTTAGAATTAAAAAATGCTGGTACACACCAAGCCAATGGCAAACAATTAGCACAGATGAAACACAGATGTGTTGTCACCTCGTGTTGATATGCGTCTTTTCGCACGGCGGGGCAGAAACCGGAACGCCTGACGTGCACATGCAAACAAAGTAGTGTTCAGTACCATTATCACAGTAATTGTCACTCAAAATAAATGGATTAGCTCCTGCAAATAATATGACAATAATCTAATATTCCATATAATTTGCAAATATTTGAGAGATGTAGTGAAATTACAGCTGGCCTCCTTGTGTTTCTTTTTTACTTGAATTGTTTACCTGCTACGTGACACTTGTGCACTGATTTGCTTTTTAATAACCATTCAGAACGCTCTCAACAGCTGATGGCCCGACGCCGATTCTACACACCGAATCCGGCCAATGAACTCCGATGTTAACCCAATAGGAGGCGACTTGTAGAACACAGCAAACTGACTAGCCAGACCAACAAAGCCCAACAGCCGACCTCTGGCTTGGTGTGTCCTGGCCCTAAGCTTTTAGCTGTGCATTTATACTTCTGCATTCTGATTATTTTGCTCTGTAATAACACTTCCGAAATGCTAGCTGGTAACATTAATCATAAAGTAAACACAAAACAAAAGTCTCCATCTGGAGCTCCTCCATGGGACTCCACACTTAAATACTCGCTCCAACAGTCTAGCTCCTTTCCCGCAGCTCTCAGTGCCGCCCACACTTGTCAACACTACCAATCCGACCGATCACAGAGCTTGCGCTACACATCGTATATCAAAGGTATGCGACTGTGTGAAGGCTGCACCGGACCATCCATGTGCACTTGATGCAGAAGTATAAATTAGCCTTAAAAGACTAGTAATGTCCTGTAAGAGACTAGTGATGTCCTGTAAAAGACCAGTGATGTTATCACAGAATCAATAGCGTTGCTCAAATTTTAATCACAGTGTTTTCCACAAAATAAAGGGTTGATGTCTTGTGCCTTGATTATTTTGTAAGAACTTCTACATGCATGGTATGGCTATACATACAATGAACTACGACTACAAGTTGAATAATCAAGATTAATATATCCCTAAAAACAACTGTCACTGTAGTGATGCAGAAAACTGTGATGGGGTCTCACCAGAGAAGAGTGCGGAGGTCAGGATGATGTTCCAGACCCAGCGCTGGCCTTGAATCTGCGTGTAGAAGCTGCAAGAACAGTATCCTGACACACAGCTGGTCAGAGCGTACAGTACAATCGCTGCAGAGTTTATGGCACCGTGACGATGGACATTAAACATCCCCAGCAGTGCCATGACAATGATTCCTGAGAAAACCAAGAAAGAAGAGCCAAAAATCAGTGAGTTATCTAAAGATCATGTTCTTCCTATCTGCAACTCCCTTTTCATTTTATCAGAATTTGGAAGCTTATTCCTTCATTCTAAAAATAACTGAAGTAGTTCATTGCTTCTTTCCTAAAAAATAACGTTAGAAGTTAACAAGTCATCAATGAAATTGAAATTAGGACGTCATGAAAGGCAATTATTAAAATAAAATGTTAAGTTATTTTAAGCAATATTATTACGAACATAAAAATTGTTTATAAATGTTTTTGACTGCGGGAAACCGGAGCACCCGGAGGAAACCAACGTGAACGCAGGGAGAACATGCAAACTCCAAACAGAAACGCCAACTGACCCAGACAAGGCTCGAACCAGCAACCTTCTTGCTGTGAGACGACAGCACTACCTACTGCGCCACTGCGTTGCCATATGACTCAATTTACCTAAAACATTAGAAACTTGACCCTTTAAAGAAAGAAAAAAATCTTTTTTTGGAGGAGTAAATTAACTAAAAATAAAAATCCATTTTGATTTCCAGTTGTTTTGCCTTATTTAATTATTAAATTTAAATCACTGGTTCTTAAACTTTTTTGGTCCCCACCCCTCTAAACTTAAAAAAAAAAAAAAAGGTTTTAGACTGTGTGAGGTGACAATTAATTATGTCAATGTTTGTTAAAACAATATAATAAACAAAAAACATGTCCTTATCATGATCGTTCCCTTTCACACAATATGAAGAAAATTAAAATGCAGTTAAAGCTACTTTATTGGTTTTAGTTTTTTTAAAAGCATTTATAAAAGTTTTTACATTCTGTAATTCATTATTAATATAACTAAAATAGTCAACTATAACAATAAATAATGCCACTATTTTAATAAAGTAAATAAAAAGTTAACAGTATTATACCTGTGGCCAGAGTCAGAAACTGTGCCCCGACCCCTAATACTGCACACAGGAGGCTCTTATATGGCGGGAAGCGAAAAACATCTGTGTGGATGATTTTCCATCCGTTATCCCCTTGATCCAGGTCATCACAACCCCCATCTTCCTCCACATTATACCTGTAGACAAAGACAGTGACATTTTGATTAGCTCATTGTTCATTAATGATCTCTGGGTGAGGAGTGCTGATCAATCCTCTTCCCAATGTAGATAATCTAATGCAAAAATTAAAGCCCAATTTCATTGCTCTAGTTATCAAGATTACATTGATGTCAGAGTGCAAATTCTAAATTGACAAATGTGGGGATGGGGTCAACTTTTTCGGTAATATAAGTTTGTGTAATACATGCTTTAGTGAATCAAAATTATGCATTTTGTTTAAATTACATTTAATTTATTAATAAAACATATTTAAGTTTACATTGTTTTGATTGATATTAGTGTATTCTGACCTACAGTAATCACTCATTAGCTACTAAAGAGGTTATTGTAGGTCAAACTAAGCATCTAATTTTATTTACTTTCAAACTATATGCAGATAAAAACATCTATTTTACACGAAAAGTGTTTTGTGAACACTTATGGTGTCAATTGGTGCTCTAGATCTGCCAGTTTCAGACTGTTGAATGAATTATCTTCTTGCATAGACTGATTGGCATGATTATGCATACACAATGGAATGAACAGTTATAGGGGTTTTCAAATGTAGAGGTGGTTAAATGTATTTGATCAATTATTTTAACGTTATTGGTTAAGATACAGATCAGAGAAAACTGACCCCCCTATACAGCGTTTTCAACATGTTCTCCCCATGTTGGCATGGGTTTCCTCCGGGTGCTGCGGTTTCCCCCAAAGACATGGGGTATAGGTGATTTGGGTAAGCTATATTGTCCATATTGTATGTGAGTGAATTGATGTTTCACAGTGATGGGTTGCAGCTGGATGGGCATCCGCTGTGTAAAACATATGCTGGATAAGTTGGCGGTTCATTCCGCAGTGGTGACCCCAGATTAATAAAGGGACTAAGCCGAAAAAAGATTGAATGAATGCATGGATTTACATATGATGATGACTGAAATGTATGATATTATATAATGTATTATATAATACATTTTAAATATTTAACGTGGTCTTATTATGCTTTTTCACTTTTCAAATGTTAATCAGTGTATGTGTATGTTTAGGCATAAAAACAAACTAAAAGGTTAAAAATCTCACAGTCCACTCCAAAGGGAGAAATTAAATAAATAAAAAATCTCTTTTCAAGAACTACAAATTAACAGCTTATTTAAAATACAAACCTACGGGAATTCAAATGTTTGAGTGGTGGGCCTTTTGTTGTTTAAACATTTTAATATTGATCATATTAGCATATGATGGCTGATGAGTGCCACATTGTTACACCTGTGCTGAAGAGATTAGAGCTGCTGGATTTACAAAGTGTAGGCTCATCAATTTCTCCCAAATAATGCTAATATAATAATGCTTTGGCAAGGGATGTGCCAGTATGAAAACTCTGTCTTACTCACTTGGCTGTTCGCCAATCACCGTGCAATGACACAGCTAACCAGTCACAATGCATTCCATTTTTTGAAAGGCAGGCCCTTTACCAAACCCAAAATTGTTCCATATCAGTTTGTGCCAGACTGTGGAAAATGGTTTTATAATAATATAAGCAATTCGTGTTTTAAAACACCAAGCATGAAAAAATACACCCACTAAACAGAATTAAGACATTGTAAAACAGCTTTATCGACCTTTTTTAAAAAACAATTTCTAAAGTTAAATACATACAGGAACTAATAATTTAATTTCTTTGTTAATATATTTTGTTAAGGAAAAAGGATGCCAAAAGAAGTTATGTTTACTCAATACAAGTTTTATGAATATTTATCATTGTAGCTTTTGTACTAGATAGAAATAGAGATTTAAACCTGATAACTATTGATATCAACTCCTCTGTATGATCATTTTTATCATATAACATTGCCCGGCCACATGCAACTGGCTGCAGCTCATTTAATGACCACTGGTGTCCCTAATAATAAGGTTTTTGTTAAAGGTCCGGTGAAATTAAAATAAAAAAAAATTAGATGTTAGTTTTAAAGATGTCTATTAGCTAGAGTGCTCCAAAACAGTGACAAAATTCATCTTTAAAAAAGATAAAACTGATATGAACATCAAAACTTGCAGTTAGTCACTTCTGCATAAATGGATCAACGATTTTTTTTTTCATGTTGCCTCATACTTCAGTTTCTCATCAAATTTTGACCAATCAAATGCTCTTTGGTATCTGACATGTCCCGCCCCTTCAAGATGCTTCTCATTTGCTTTACATTTGATGGGCTTGATCTCTATTGGCTGCTTTTCTTAAAAGAGGAGGAGCTACTCTATGTCCCACCCTCTCTTTATTTTTCAGTTGAGATTACATCTAACATAAAAAATGCACATTTTTAAGCACTTCACAGGACCTTTAATTCAACATACAGCCCCCTCCAACATAGCTAACCCAAACAGAATTTAGAGCTTATTAGTAAGTAAAAATGTTTCTAATTAATGTTTCTAAAGTTTCTAAGACATATACTAATTAAATAACAGAACAAAAATCCATGTGTGAAAGTCTAAAAAAACAATGTTGGGAAAATTTCAGGTTGCTCCTCACCTGGCGAAGTCATTCTTCAACACCCTCATGAGGATTATGATGACAAAGCCCAGCAATAACACCACCAGTACTAGTGAGTTAATAATGGACAGCCAATGGATTTCCAGAGTCTTGGGAAAGAAGGAATAGTCTCGAAGACGCTCTGCTCTGCGTGAATGGGGCAATGTAGTCTTAAACCAGTGAACGCTGTAGGTGTGGGTAATTGACAGACCACCACTGCCAACACCAGCACCATGACCTGCACCACCTTCCTCTAGGGGCTCAGGCTTTACATCCTTCACGGACACGTTGGCGAAGATTACAGAGTCATCATTGTACTCTATATTCAAATCCAAGTGCGTCCATAATCCGACCTGTTGTACCAAAACAGTGAATGAGGCAAGATATAATGCTTTATTCAATGACTAAGCATATAGTTAAACAGTACATAGCAGCCATCATAATCAATATTGAATAAATATCTAATACATACTATCATTTAAGGGTCAATAATATTTTAAATGTCTTTAAAAATCCCTTGTGTGCCATTCATCATTATACATTCTCATCATCTCATCTCATCTCATCTCATTATAAATCTCATCATGTAGTGCGTTGTTAGGACACAGGGTTACAATGTAACCTGCCCACCTAACTAATAACCTCACATGGAACTCTGAATCTGCGTCTCATTTGAGAGTCTACTATTGTGCACCGGAGGTCGCATTTCGGTCATGGATGCATACTTTGAGAGCTTTCATGAATCAAATATGCCGTTTTCCACCAAGGCAACCCAGGTGCTGAAATATAATTTGGGTAAACTGGCATTGGGTTTGTTAAAGGGACCAAAACAAAGACAGATGTTCCGACATGTAACACATTTTCAAAACAGAATATCTGACTTTAGCATTGTTTTTCAGTTGTTCAAGAATGTTCATTTATAATGTTTCTTAAATATCTGCAAACATATTATGGTATTTTTATGCTTTAGAAGAGTCAAAAACATTACATACATACAGCACCTTAAATGTTCTCTATTTAAATATATTTGAAAATGTAATATATTCCTATATGTAATATAATTCCTATATGAATTTATTTTCAGAAACCATTACTTTAGTCTTCAGGGTCACACGATCCTTCAGACATACTTCTATGATTTCATTATCAAGGAACATCTTTCTAAATGTTGAAAACAGTTGTGGTGATTAATAATTATATGGAAACTGGGATTTTATTTCATATTTTATAACATTATAAATATAGTTACTGACACTTTCAAACTATGTAATGCTAAAAAAAAAAGCGTTTGATAACTTAAAGACACTAAGCTTTTGAATGATGTGCAAGTACACACTTATCTATATTTAGAGATTTCATATTTTTTACTAATATTTCACTACTAATATATTATATTAGTATTACTAATATTTTATTTTACTAATTTATTTTACTAATTTCAAAAAGAACTTTTAATCAAAACGTTTTGTGTGACTCTTGTTTCTTGTGTGTCTTGTCTCTTGTGTGACTGACAGAGACAAAGTTATGTACCTTGTGGCTGTGAGGCAGAAATCCACTTTCTTCCATATATCCCACAAAACCCCAGATGGGAATGTCATCTAGGACGAATTCAAAGTAATAAAGCTCCTCAATTGCCTCCCGCAACTGATCCACCTGTAGAAATATAAAATTTTAAAACATAAGACGTCTAAAGCAATTCCATACTCTTGCATTTCTTTTGTCACATCATCTTCAATGACATCAAATTGTGCAAAATCCTGTTTCAGGACATGTGGCTTCCTTCAGAGTTTAGTTCCAACCCTCCAACATACCCATCACTCACAAAACAAACTTGAAAACCCTGACTAGCTGGTTCAACTATTGATAGAGCTTCCATTCAGGAAAATGCTGAATTCACCCAATCCAACTAAACATGGGTCAAAGGCAAGAGTTTCCCCTTTAGTGTCTGAATCAGCTTTAAAAAAAAAACACTGCAAAATAGAACTGGGGAAATCATGACAGAATCAACTACATGTAAGACCTGTAAAATGAAGATGTAAAATTATTATAAAGTATATTATGTTCATTATTATACATCTTGTGACTTCAAATCAATTGTGTGGCTATAGATTAAATAATAAATAATTAAAATCCAAATGAGTTGGAAAATGTGGCATTGAGCAGAACATGGTTTAATTTGGAAGTAAACTTTTTTTATGCATAAAATTTTCAACACACCTAAAATGTAAATGTTCTTTAAATTATGTATTTAAAAGTAATATTAAAAAAAGAAAAGCACATTACATGCAAATCTAACCTCTAATGTAGGGCTTGGCGATTTGGCCTAAAATCAAAATCTTGATTAATTTAACATTTGAACATTTTAACTCGATTATGATTAATGAACAATTCTTTTATTTATTTATTTTTTTATTTTGCCCAAAATAAATGCTACCAAGCTTACCAATCACAGAGCTTGCGCTGTCTGTCGTTGCCATGTGTAGTTACATTTTTTGAGAGGTCAGCATCAGTCATAGATATATACACTAGATATTGCATACAAACCCTGAGCATCCATCAACAGCACCGCCACATTTGTACAGTGCTCCCAGGACAAATGTCATTCAACCGCACTAGTCTATTATGTTTTTGTTTTTTTTATTGCCATGTCAGCAACCAAGGCTAGTTTCATGACAAGAACATTTCAATAATAAATAAACAATTAAAAACGACAAACAAATGAATAAACAAGTTAAATAAGATTTTTAATGTTAATTAATGATAAGAATTCTAAAATTTTTCCTGGTGTCACGTAAAAATGTCCTTAGGAGAGATAATTGAAAAAAAAAGTCTTCTGGAATCATTAAACGCAAGACAGTACAGTAAAATGTGTTTTACAGTAAGGGAAGTTGTGCAGTACATAAAATTGAGTAGGGTCTTCATCAAGTAAAAAGGCGTGGGTTAATCTTGTATGTCCAATATGACATCTGGTAAAAATCACTTGATCAAATGTAGTCTTAAAATTCTGTTTGAGATTTCAGGTTGAATTTCATACAATTTATTATTTTCCAAAGCATCCCACCCGTCTTGCCACTTATTAAAAATGTAAACATTGATAAAAGGTCTCATCTCTGAAGGAGGAATTGGACAGTTGTTCACCACTTGCTTCAAAGCGTCTATAGCAGCTGCATCAGCTCGCTCATTTCCTGAAAGCCCAACATGTCCTGGAACCCAGCAAAACATTATATGATAACAACCGCACTAGTCAAGACCAAAGCCAATGTGAAGATGCTGGACTTTAGAGCTGTGTACGGGTGCAGTAACGAGCAAACAAAGAACAAAGGCAGAACAATTCAGAGGTAAGATTTTAATTTTTACGTTTTTGTATGTCATGAACTTTTGTGCTAAACAAGTGATTATATTAGTATTGATGATAATAAAGTCACTTACTGCATTCACCATAAGGCTAAGTAGCACTGTTAAATAAAATAAACAAACAATGTAAACGAAATATGACAAGATGCTGCGGTGCTAAAACTAAAGCATTATTGTCGGCTAAGTGAACGAATCGCTCCCTCCGTTAGAATTAGAAGTGAAAGCAGAAGAGGGAGTGTTTCAGTACATATTAGATCAAATTTAACAGGGAGGGAGGATAATACATTTCCATGCACACAATCACTCGCTCTTTGTCGACAATGCCCGTGTGATCACTTATCCATCAATGTAGAAAAGTGATGTGAAATTATAATTTTCGTAATTTAAAAAAATATTTGCATACTGACCACCGGGAAAACTCCCGATTATAAATATATGTATATATGTGTATCTCTGGATCTGGATGGCCAGGCCTCCAATGCACCTTGGTCCTGCTTTCAAAGGACCACTACCCTGTCCTAAAAAGGTGGCTCTATTAACGCATTCCTTCCAATAGACAACCACAGAGTAGGTGACCTCTAATGTAAATATCCATGAGCGTTAGTAATGACAAGGGGTATGCGACCGCGTGAACGCTGCACCAGACCATATGCTGCCCTCACCGCAGAAGTGTAAACAGAGCGGGGCCACGTGACTCCACACGTGGTAGGGAAAGTCATTTTAAAAAGTTGACCTGGAAAAATTAGATTGATTAGTTCGATAGGTTCTGAATGTTGATTTTGATTAAAAGCCCTACCCAGCCCTACTTTCATGTTTCAAATTTTGCAAAAACAATTATGGGTGAAACAATAATTCAGCGTAATGTCTATTCATACAAAAATGAAGAAAAAAAAAAACATATCTTATCTGACCAGCAATTGTTTAAAATAAGTTATCATACTAGATTTTGTATATTTTAAAGTATTAAAACTTCTTGCTGACAAATGGGTAAAAGCTAGCGGTTTGAAGAATAGTGGCGAAGCACAAAGACAATTAATTTGTTTTTTTTTTGTGGGGGCTACGCAGTGTTTTAATATATTTTCAGATAATTATTGTACTAAATATGCCTGATAAATATTTTGGTATATAAACTACTGTTCAACTGAATGACATTTAAATGACTTCTGTAAATCATGTAAAACAAAAATGATTAAATCATGAATAATAAATAAACATACATATATACATACATGGACAGACAGACAGACAGACAGACAGATAGAACATATTCTAATGTAAAGAGAGAGAAAGAATAAAGCTATATCACCTTTTTGTTAACAAACTTCCATCAACCACAAACAAAAACTATGAATTTTAAATCCCTAAAATCTTTTTTGATTTAGGCTAAGGTTGCATCTTACCTCTTTCTCAGAGAGAGTGAGTTTGCACAGCGTCTGTCGATCCGCATTTTCCTTGAAACGGATGTTATAAAGAGATTCAGCCATACGGTCTCCATCCAACACCTCTCCCAGACTTAAGGCTTTATGACGGACCTGCAAACATGTCCAGAAGATGACCAACCTCTCAAACTGTAAATCTTAATGACTTATATTGCATCATTAGGCCATTAAGCAAGCGCTCTTAACAGATTGGGATAATTGTAAATAATGCAGTGCACACTTACCTCTTTTGGTCTACAGACAGGTAGAGTGTAATAGTGATACGTCTCCTGGGGATTGTGATACGGACCAACTTTGTTCACATACAGGACAACTGGATCACCTTGTTTGTAACTCACTGCCCAGCCAAAGTGAGGCATCAGGCAGAGAACCAGCACACAGAGTGTCACGGATCGACCAGCGACACGCAGGCCTGAACATTTCAGTCTCGCTGTCATGACAACACCTGTCAGCGGGCAAATCAAGACTGTAAAAGGGGTCAGGAAATATGCTAACAGGAAAAAAAAGTATGGTAGACGTATGGTAGTAGTTTGACCTGGCAGACGGCATCTAGCTATTCATAACAGCTAGTTATTTATTATTTGTCTGCTCTAATACTTGAAATGCATTTAGTGATGTACTACATACTCATAATTGGAAAACACAAGGGGGAGCTAAATAGTTTCAGTAAGTTATGGTTTCATTTTGCAACCCTTTAAGAAAAATTATCGATGCATCTACAATACAATTTATACACATTCATTTATATATTTTTAGATTATTACACATAAATATATTATAAAACATGTCATACATGAGTTACAAATAAGACTTAAGAGTTCATTATTATTATTTAATTTATGGCTTCAAATAAATGTAGCTAATTGTATTATTACATAATTAGTTACTAAAAATGTAAACATTGCAAAACAAAACGTGGGCAAATCATGATAGAATCATAGAATCATAAAAGTCTTGTAAAACTAGGATGTACAATTTTTATAAAGTACGTTATTTATTTTATTACTACACATTTTGTGACTTCAAATTAATTTTGTGACTATACATTATATAAGTAATTAATAAAAATCGAAATTTTATTAAACAATTTTAGTCTTATTATTATTACTTTTGAAACAGTCAATATTAAAACAATTTGAGCATTAAATATGTTATGACTAAACTAAATTAGTGACTACATTACTGGACTACATGTGCTTGTAAAAACTACAAGAATTTTTTTAAAACGAGAGGCAGATTTAAATTTGTGGTAGAACTTTCTCTTCAAGCAAAAATGGTCAAATCACCTCAATTTAAAAATTCCCTTTATTCATTTATGCAAATTTGGATCCTGAATGTCACATTATGCATAACCTACACATAAGACCCAAGTATAAGATCAGATGATCAAGATATAAGAAAATAAATGGATGTATTTATACACACAAATGATAAACAAATAAGTTTTTTAAATAGTTAAGGTGTAATTGTTACAATTTAGTTACATAACCAAAATGCAAAATGCAAGTAATATTTTAGTTCACTGCACATTAACATTAATGCCAATAGTCTAGATGTACCTTAGAACTATACAAATTTATAAGTAATTGCTAAGATTAACATTAAGTAATATTAATATATGTTGTAATATATTAGTTATTGTTAGTTGATGACAATTAACGTAGTTAAACTACTGCTAACAAACAAAACATCATCGTAAAGTGTTACCTAATTAATTAACAGCATGCATTTATGTCAGGTTTTGGTTTAGTTCCTCTTAGGTATGAATAACACACTGCTTTTACTAACAAATTAAAACTATACCGTGACACAATGACACTGTCAAATAAACTGTTACAGAAATCGGTTCTTGTGGAGCATTTGGACCATTTTCCACGTCTTAGTTTTGATAGAGTAACATTAAATAAACAGACAAGGCTAGCATCCTCCAGACATAAACAAATGAATAAGTCCCTGGACTTTGAAATAAAGCACTATAAATCTTTGTCGCCGACTAAGATGCTTTCAACACTTCCGCATCAGAGAAATGCTGCAAACCTGTTTCAGATGCTTCCTCGGATTCCTCAGAATCGCTTCTTTCGCTTCAAAATCCAGTCAGTAACACAGGCGTATGTGTAATATCATATCTGGACATTGCTAGTGATAAAACATCTTCCGATCTTCGCTTTAACGCGATGAAACAGCCGAAAGGTCGCGATCAACAGAAGCGGCGCAAAGCGAATCCACGTCACCTTAAAAAATAAAAACACCCTTATTAGGATCTTCCGGGGTGGGTGGGGCTACAGCGCAACACCTGCACCTGCTTCGACAAGTTCCTGCATCTAGCATTTCCAGCTTCAATCGTGGGCTCGACAATAGAAAACATTTCCAGGCTTTTTTTTAGAGGCGATAACAATTACCAGGCATTTCCTCTGCCTTACTAATGCCTCGCCAGTCCTGACTAATCGAACGAGATGCACGCTCCGTTGTTATTCCTTGCCAAGACTGAACTACACAATTTTGAGAAATCGAGCCCATCGGTCGCCATAGCGCTTCGATTACTTGTGCCTGAATTTAGAATTCCCGCGAAATTGACGACGCTTTTCCGCGCGTTTGCAGTTGTCTCTGTGTGAATGACTGAGAAGTGAGAAGCTGAAGCCCATTTTTATTGGCAAGTAAATTTTCTGTTATTTCTGCGTTTTTCAGCTTGTTGAGCGTTGTTACGCACGTGCTGCGCGTGCACATGTCGATTCATAACACGGTTTTATGGCTTTAAGCTTTATTTTGTTAGACCGCCGTTTTACCTTGGCATTTAAAACCGTCCACATTGTTGCATGAGCCGCATTGTGTTTGTCTTGTGTAATCTCGCTATTTAGCTTTAATTATTTAACGTTTACTGTTCATAATCCTTTCAGGTTTTTGTTAGTAACAGTTCATCACTATGGGAATTCACGGACTTGCAAAGCTCATTGCAGATCACGCGCCGTCGGCTATTAAGGAGCATGAAATCAAAAGCTACTTCGGTAAGTTATGCTTAAACTCTGTTGTAACGTTATGTCGAGGAAGAGCATGACAGTGAATCTCAAATATGACAAGTGGGTGTTGGTGTTTGCATTTTATGTTTATGAAAGGCTTTAGTTATGTCTTCTAGATTAGCGATTAGTGTGTGTGTGTGAGAGAGAGAGAGAGAGAGAGAGAGAGAGAGAGAGAGAGAGAGGGAGACATGCTCATCCACAGAATTAAGCCCAATCAGATGATAATTGCACGAAAAGAAGAGTATCTGGGTTACTGGAATGAAGCAGCCGGAAAACAAAGTAAACTTCAATGTTATTTAGACCTAAATAGAGATTATACCACAGCAACATATCTGAGCGCAGTAAAGGTCAGTAAATTAAGAACAACTATGACAAAATACAGGCTGAGTGCTCACAGTCTGACTATAGAGACGGGCCGATACAGACAGAACTGGCAACCTAGAGAGAGCCGCATCTGCCCACACTGTGCCCAGGCAGAGGTGGAGACGGAGGAACACTTCTTCACCCGCTGCACAAACTATCAGCACATCAGAGAAACATTCTACCCCAAACTACAGAGCATTTACCCACAATTCACTGAGTTAGACAATAAAACGCAGCTTCAATATTTATTAGGGGAAAAAACTGACTGTGTCCTTCTAGCGGCGCAATACATTAATGCCTGTCACAAAAAGAGAACAGACCAATAAAAACATCAGTGATGCGCCTGCACACACACACACTAGATTATTATAAATGAATCATTGTAAATGTACTGATTATTATTGTTTTTATTACTGTTTTATCCTAAAATGTTGGTTGTCAAATGGACAGTTTATTCTGATCTATTATTATTTTTGTATTGATTTGTACGAATAATATGAAATGTTGACTTATATAATGATATGTTGAATAATAATGTGATGTATTGAATAATACGATGTATTGTTGATATTTTATTTAATTATGTATAAATATCATCTTTTTTTACTACTACTATTTACTGTGTTTACTGTTTTGTTTTTTTATTATATATATGCATGTTACTTTTTATGTAAACTTTAGAACTGCTTTGGCAATGCAATTGTAACATTTGTCATGCCAATAAAGCAACTATTGAATTGAATTGAGAGAGAGTGAGAGTGAGAGAGTGTAAGAGAGAGAGAAAGGAAGTATGTAATGGTTTTTGTCAGATCAGTGTCTTTGGTACTTATGAACATGTCTTTATGTTTGGATGGTTACAGGAAGGAAGATTGCTATTGATGCCTCCATGTGCATCTACCAGTTTTTGATTGCAGTTAGACAGGACGGTAATGTGTTGCAGAATGAAGATGGAGAGACCACTAGGTATGTGAAATTGTTGTGACCATTTTAAAACCTGTATTTTGAGTTTTTAGCCATTTACACAATACAATTCTCTTGTCTTCTCAGCCACCTCATGGGCATGTTCTACAGGACCATCAGAATGCTTGAGAGCGGCATCAAGCCGGTTTATGTGTTTGATGGGAAGCCGCCTCAACTCAAGTCAGGAGAGGTGCATCAGAGACGCACAAACATTATTATACACCTTATTTTCCCCACCACAATTATACTTTGCACAAATTATGGGAGTAACTTTCATCAAAGCCAACGAAACATCCAATGAATGAACCCAGTATAAGCATCCAAGTTTAAACTAGTTTTAAACTTTTAACTTAATTCTAGAGGCAAACAATAGAAAATGATAGACTTTGTGAGTCATTTTACACAGGTCGGTACTAACGTATATAGAAATAAAAAAACAAAACCAAGAAAAAACTAAATAATTCACAATCTAAGTTGAAAACAAGTTTTTTTTTTTTTTTACACGTCTATGAACAGGGGCATGCACATCTAAGTCATACATTACACATTATAGGGCAGCGTAACATGTTTATATAATATCTCTTTAACCGAGTAGACTGTTGAGCATGTTAAGAAGATATGTAAGGCATATGAAAGTGAAAGGATTCTTAAGGGTGAATTACACGTATTAGGATATCAGGAATTCACAATAAACATTTTAGTAAAGCGATATTTCATCCAAAAATTTTATTTATGCCATTTGCTTACTCTTTACTTGTTTTAAACAAGTTAGATTTTTTTTAAGTAGTACACCAAAGAAAATATTTTGAAGAATGTTGCAACTAGTGACTTCCTTAGTATTTGTTAATCCTTCTAAAACACACTCAGGAAGAAAGAAAAAATTTAGACAGATAATCTTATGAGATCATGTCTAATTTTGTGACAAACTTTACGTTATTAACATGAGGTTTTATAGTAGAGCATGAAGGAAAATTATGGTTCATTAAGATTATTTGTAGTCCAGTCTTGTAATTTTAATTTGTTTGTTTTTGACAGTAACTTTCCCAAAATGGAACTGCCTCCCATAATCAAAACAGTGTATATAATATGTGAATTATTGAATAGTTGACAAAACTAAAAGTCTGCCAACAATTGCTCATCTGGAAGTACCCATTTAAGATGACAATTAATAAAAAAAATATTCTATGAAATGTAATTTTACTTTTTATTTGTTTAAATGTGCATACGTGAAACAATTTTACAATACTATGACAAACAGTTTCTTGTAAATTTATATTTTTTTACTTTATATGGAAAGGTAACTTGGCAAATGTAGTAGTGGTATACAATGGTATGTGTAGTTTAATGTAGTGTAAAAATGTATTATGTAATATGTTTTTGTCTTTCCATGAAATAGTCAAGTTGCTGATGTGACAATAAATAAACAACATTTTTGCAATCTTGATGTGACAATTGCAAACACATTTTTTTGCAGCTTGAGAAGAGAGTTGAGAGACGAGCAGAGGCTGAAAAACTTCTAGCTCAGGCACAAGAAGCAGGTACCGACACCATCAAAAAGGTACTTTCATGAAAATATATATATTTTTAATGAGTCCTAATTAAAACCATTCTCACAGGTGAGCAGGAAAACATCGACAAGTTCAGTAAACGACTAGTGAAGGTCACCAAACAACACAATGAGGAATGCAAGAAATTACTCTCTCTAATGGGAGTCCCATACATTGAGGTACTGCCAGTCACTGATAGTCAACAATTTTTCTCCAACTTATTTTTCTGATCATTAATTTGTGGATGCCTCTCTAATGTCAAGGCTCCATGTGAGGCTGAGGCGAGTTGTGCTGCTTTGGTGAAAGCAGGGAAGGTTTATGCCACAGCAACAGAAGATATGGACGGTCTGACATTTGGAACAACGGTCTTATTGAGGCATCTAACAGCCAGTGAAGCAAAGTATGCATGAATACCCTTTATATTTGTAATTACCTTTTTAATATAATGTAGTGACACAGATATTTGGGCATTAATAAGAAACTGGTTCTCTTTTCCATTTTAGAAAGCTCCCCATCCAAGAGTTTCACTTCAGTCGTATTCTGCAGGATATGGAGCTGACACATCAACAGGTGAGTAATATATCAACATGTCTATTTCTCTCATTTTGTACATAAATCTTTGCTTTCAAAAAGCATCTGTTCTTTTTAATTCCTTTTTTTGAATGTCTTCCTCAGTTCATTGACCTGTGTATCCTACTGGGCTGTGACTACTGTGGCACTATAAAGGGAATTGGACCCAAGAGGGCCATCGACCTAATTAAACAGCATGGCTCTATTGAAGAAATACTGGAGAATATTGACCCAAATGTAAGTTTATTTGTGCCGTTCAAATGCATCAACTTGCTGTTGAAGAGAGGTTATTGCATTTTTAAAATATTAGACCATACCTGCCAACACTCCTGTTTTTCCCGGGAGTCTCCCGTATTTCAGACCTATCTCCTGCAAAAATCTCCGTTTTGTTATTTCCCGTATACTCCCGTAATTTCCCCCCCCCCCCTTTTTTTTTTTTTTGGTACAGTCTGTTTCTAGTCCAAATTTCTACATTTCAAAGTGAAAACAAGATTATTTTACTTAACACACTGGCAGATAATTTAGCTTGTTTTAAGGAAAAACTCTTAATTTGGACTTATTTCTTCTGAAGGTGGAAAAAAAAACTATATTTTTACTTGCTCGAAGAATTTTTTGATATTTGGACTAGAAATGAGAGCAATTGTCTCATTGAGATTATTCAGTTTCTGTAGTTGAATACCATTAGACTCCTAAAACAGTCAAATAGTGTCATTCAGTCTATCTTGTGAAACTATTTATATTGCAATATTTATTGCAGAAAAATAAAATATTGCAATATCACATTTTTCCAAAACCGTGCATGATTCAAATCCCTTATCCAATATCATGTTTTGTTGAATTGTGCCATCTAGTGGTGGTTAATGTTTTATTAGAAAATAATCGTTGGCAAGAATACAAGTGTATTGACATAAAATTGCCCACCATAAAGTGTTTTTATTACAAATTTTGTACTGAATGTATCCACGTTTTGCATTTAGAGATACTTGGTCTTCAATTATGGAAAAATATTTTTTTTGTATGTTTATATTTGTGATAAACTCTGGCCTTTTGTCTACCATAAAGCTAAAAAACTGATTTTGTTCCTCTATTGTGGTGGAGGAATCTTGGCCAAATACCTGCAATACTTAAATATACATTCATGCATATGACTCAAAATTAAAAACAAGCTTGAAACTAAAATTGAGACCACTGGAAAATTATGAATTTCGGAGTTTGCTCTTTATATGTATTGCAGTAATATTTATGTTTCAGGCTTGTTTAAACTACTGATGGCTTTTTAAGTCATTTAGCACTTTCAGATAATTGCAAAACAAACTCAGGTCCCATGTTTTAAGACCATATGTAAACTTTTCTAAAATTGCTTTTAAATGCCAGAATACTGTTGTTTTAACTTTAATTATAATAGCAACCTTTATTGCCTTAGCTGTGGAGTATGTAACTTTAGCCTGTGGGAACATTGTCAGAGCAGTAGAATTTGTTCCAGGAATACCTTGTACATGGTTTGAGTCATGTTTCCTTAAAGACTAAGCTCATTACAAAACGCCACTATTCAGTTAGTTTTTTTTTTTAAGACAACTTACAGGCTGGTGGTGATGCTATGTTGGCACAGTACTGATAAAATCTCTACTTTTAAATCTAGTAATAGTACTTAGTCTACATGAAATCAAAATGTATAACTGTTTGTATCAATATGTTAGTCTTAAGGTAATGCTTAACCTAGTGTGCTCCAAAACAGTAACAAAATGTGCATTTATAAACCATGTAAGCATTTAAAGCTTGTAGTTTATCTCTTCTGCCAAAATAGATATATGCATTCAACTTGTAACTGGATCGCTGATGAGTGAAATCAAACAATTTCCTAGCCAGTTACCAATGACAGACATGATTTCAGTGATTGCTTTGTGTTTTAACAACTGCATCCAGCCTTCACCATTTAATTGGTTTACAATATATTGTTTGTTTTGTAGAAGCACCCTGCTCCAGAGGACTGGCTGTATAAAGAGGCTCGGGGTCTCTTCTTGGAACCTGAGGTTGTGGATGGCACTTCTGTCGATCTGAAGTGGAATGAACCTGACGAGGACGGGCTAATACAGTTCATGTGTGCTGAGAAGCAGTTCAGGTACAACCAATGCTGGGGAGTTGCAAAATACAGTGTAACAATGTTAAGCATTTAAAATACAAAATTTAAATCCTTATTTCATTTTAATTGCATTTTAAATGAGTAGGAATCAAATTAGTTGCATCTAAAAAGCATTTTAGATTACCAAAGTGATTACTTTGAATTTTAATGTAATTTCTTTATTTAATTTAGGCAAACATGTTGATTGAAACTAATAAACAAACGTGTGCAGTCTGTAGATCATCACTAGACAAAATCTCAATCTCTGAATTCACTTTGGATTAAGTTAACAGATCTATATGAATCATACATGGATGTAAGTTTATAAAGTCAAATGACAGCTTTGTATGTTTTACAGACAAACTTCTAAATGTGGCAATGGTAATGCAAGTTCACGATCCAATTCATTGTGAACCGATGATTTAGTGACAGTCACAAATTAATATATACTTTTTTTTTTCTTTTTCTTTTTTTTTGCAATACCAGTGTGAATGGCCAGCCTGAACTCACGAGGAAATTTAACTATTTTAAATGTTGTCACTTTAGTGGCTAATTCGTGTGAATTTGTACAAGTTCAGTCATACGAAAATGTAAGATTTTAAGGAGGCGTGGCACCCCATCCCTAAACCCAACAGTCATTGGGGGATAAGCAAATCGTACTAAAGTGCACGAATGAGATTGTATGAATTCATATGAACCAGCCACTAAATAAAAAAAAAAATTACAAATTGCTGTGAGATGGCATTGGAATGACTTCAGCCCTGAGTAGCAACCAACTCGAATATCTACAAATACCTGAAAGCAATGTGCTCATGGGTAGCAAACAAAACTACACTACTCATTCTCACAGTCATGCAGAACATGCAAATTAAAATTAAATATTCTCTTTCAGTTTTCATGGTCACAACCTCATAGGATATAGTCAGTACATTTATTTGATAAGGTGAATAGGACATAGAACATAGTGAATTTAGTATGATTAATTTGTCAGTGTCTTTATGACACTCATTTTTTATTTATATGGACTTGATTTTAATCTTTGCCTTCTGAAATCCTAAGTTTGTTTAAAGGGAAAATTAAAAGTTATTTTTCCAGCTACCTTTTTTAAATGTATTTATGAATTATTTTAATTATACATCACAATGTTCTTTGTGAAAAGGGTCTTTATTGTGTGTAAATAGTGGCTTTGCTGGAAAGTGAATCTTCTAGTACTGTGAGATTGAATGAATAAAATGTCAGTTGTCTTATATTTGGGCTACATTCTCACAGCAGCTGAATATGTTTGTTAGATGTCTTATGTTTTTTGTGTGTTGCCAGTGAGGATCGTATCCGTAACGGCTGTAAGAAAATAACAAAGAGCAGACAAGGCAGCACCCAGGGCCGACTGGACACATTCTTTACTGTAACCGGATCAATCTCTTCAAAGCGTAAGGTAGGAGGATGTAATAACTGAGAAATCTGTCCTAACTAAAGAATAATAGCCATACTAATAGAAGATTTATTATTAAAACATTTTAACATTTATATATTTTTCTTTTTTTACCTAGGAACCTGAAACAAAGGGATCTGCCAAAAAGAAACAGAAGACAAGTGCTACGCCAGGCAAATTCAAGAAGGGCAAATGAAAGGGATTTCAGCAAGAGGAGTTCATATTTCATATTGTCATTTCTTATTGCTTAAACAAAAAAAGTCAACGTTACCTTTTGAGTATTTTAGGGGAACTATGTTTTAAATACCCTGTTGTGCTGTCTATCTTGAATAAAGATAAGTATTTAATGATTCCAGTGTGGTCTATTTTTGGTGTTTATCTTCTCAGAATTGTGATCTTTGTTGGATGGGACACATTGCTGGTGTTCAAGATGTCTTAACAAAAGGCTGACAACATCAATACATTTTTGTATTTTGCCCTACAGCATTTTCTTCCCAGAAGCTTTTCTTAGCTCTTTATCATTCTGTCGGAGCAAAAATAATTAACTCCAAACTAAAGCCGCTCTGTTCCTTGAATTTGGGTTGCTAAACAGGTTTGCATATGAGGAAGTACATCAGACTGCTCAAAGGAATAAAAAAAAAACTCATTTAGGAGATTCTATTGCAGAATTAAATCAATTTTAATAAATTTGACGTAGAGCATTTTGTAGTTGCAATGCGTGTGACTTTGGGTATTGTTTTAATATTGTAATGTTCAATTCTTTACATGTTACACAATAAAGCCCCTGGAAAGAGTTAACCACAGCATCACTTCTTTTGTCTGCAAACTAGTAGTTGGGCTGATAGAAATCCACAGCTCAGTCAGGAAATTGTCAGAGTCTTCATTTCACTGAATGATAGCATATACTGCTGTAGGTGAGTTGTCGTTTCGCAAACTTTTAAGAAATTTACGTTAAAAATGGACATACCATAGCTGATTAAAAACAACTGTTTCCATGTCTGTGTTTGTACTTGCAGCAGTCAAGATGTCTATCTTTCCTTTAATGGTTTTTCTCTTCTTCCCTTATGCGTTTTTACTAAAATGTACAGGTGAGTCAATTCCTGAAGTGTACAGCTAAAAACAATGAACTGAAAACATTTGCATTATTATTATTGTGAGGAGGGAAAAGATGCAAGTTGTTTTTGCTTGTGTAACCTTTCTGTTTTCAGAACAATATAATGTACAGTTACCTAGCAATATAACAGGACTGTGTGGCTCTTGTGTGAGGATACCCTGTGAATTTGAGGCAGACAGCACACAGATGAACACAAATATATTTGGTCTTTGGATAAAAACGTTCCATAACATAAAAGATCCTGCTAATGTGGTGATTTATAATGGAAGAACAAACATGACCAAAGGATTTAGCCATATAGAGATACTTGGAAACCTTAACAAGAATAATTGTACCACTGTTTTCTACGATGTCATGAAAAATCATACAGACAATTACTACTTTAGAGTTGAAATCGGACAAAACCCTTGGAGTTACACATATGTAAATCCTGTCTACATTTCTGTCTCCGGTAAGTGGGTCTGCACTGTATTGGTCATTTGTAATGTTAAAATTATTCTGTGATTAGCCATTGTTTTGCAGCTATATCTCAGACATGTTTCTCATAAATTTATTGAATGGATGGGTAACACTTTACAATAAACAGTACATGAATAACGATGTGTTAATATGTAAACTAAACATTACTATCAACTAATGGTTTAAGGTGTGCGCTAATCATGAACTAACTTTAACTACAAGTCACATCAGTTCATGTGTGAATAACGGCTACCTTAATTGTTAGTACATGATTGCTTGTTAATGTATTAATTACCACATTAATTTATGCTTAATTTAACCATAATGAACTCATGACATGTTAATGTATACTTATATGATGACTTTACTTGGAGGGGCACATCATCCTTAACCCATTCTTAACTACTCATGAACTGATGCACGTCCATCTAGTGTGTTTACACTGAATAACAATAGAAAAGTGTTCTGTCAACATCATCATGATCAGTGTAAATACAGGAGTTCATGAGTAGTTAAGGATGAGTTCTTGATGATGTGCCCATGTAAGTAAAGTAACAACATAATTATACATTAACAGCTCATGAGTTCATGATGGTTACATTTAGCTTAAACCTAAATGTTATTTATTACATTAACAACATGTAATAATAGGGTAGTCGTTATTTACACATGAACTCGTGACTCATGTTGTAGTTAAAGTTAGTTCATGATTGGCGCACACCTTAACTCATCATTAATTCATAGTAAAGTAATGTTTAGTTTACATATTAATACACCATGTAGCCTCCCAGCAAACACAAAACGTTCCCAGGTCGTTCTCGGAACGTTCCCTGAAGGTTTTCAGAACGTTCTGGGAACGTCCCCACAACAAACACCCTAACGTTCCATGTTGGTTAGCCAGGAAAGTTTTCTTGACGTCAGTAGGACGTTCCCTGCAGGTTCGCGGAACGTTCCCCTGACGTCCTCTGCCGGTTTGCAGAATGTTCCCAGGAGGTTCCCTGCAGGTTCGCGGAACGTTCCCGTGACGTCCCCTGCCGGTTTGCAGAATGTTCCTGGGATGTTCCCTGCAGGTTCCCAGAACGTTCCCGGGACGTCCCCTGCTGGTTTGCGGAACGTTCCCGTGACGTTAGCGCAACGTTCCCAGAAGGTTCCCTAAACAGTCTTCAAATGTCTGCATTAACGTGCTTACACACAAATAATCAGACCAAAGAATTAACTTTTTTCATTGTTTATTGTTCAGAAAACACAGATAGTATGAACCATAACTGGTACATTTTAAAAATAGACATTTTAAACAACAAAACTGAATTGCAAACATTTACAGTGTAATAAATTACACACAATATCAGGCTAATTCTTAAAATATATATATATATATATATATATATATATATATATATATATATATATATATATATATATATATATATATATATATATATACACATACACAAAACAAAAGTTAAACAACAAAAATACTATATTGATTTGCAAAAGTTATTCATTTAATATAATTATTTAAATATAATATATATTATTCTAAGAATTATATATATATATATATATATATATATATATATATATATATATATATATATATATATATAAACATAAATATATACACACACACACACATTACATGACATTTTAAACAACATAATTTATATTTATATATTAAGTGTAATAAATATGATTCATAACTGGTAAATTCTTAAAATAATTAGCATTTGGACAACATTTATAAAAATAAGACATTTTAAACAAAAATATATGCATGTTTCAGGTGTGATAAATAATATTCATATAAATATCATCCATAACTAGTAAATTACTTTTAAAAATATGCATTTGCAGAACAATATATTTGTAAATAAGACATTTTAAACGACAAAGTACACAATTAATTTGCAAATGTTTCAAATGTAGTGAATCACACTAATAATATATTCCATGACTGGTAAATTATTTAAAAAATTTGCTTTTGCAGAAAAAAAAATACATAAACAAAAATTTTTAAACAGCAAAACTGATTAACAAATGTTTTAAGTGTAGTGAATCACACTCATAGTACATTCCATGACTGTTAAATTATTCAAATAATTTGGATTTGCAGAAAAAAATACATATAAACAAAATATTTTAAACAGCAAAACTGATTAACAAATGTTTTAAATGTAATTCATTATATAAACTTTAATATAATAAAAGAGGGAGAGAAACCTTTTAAAATTAAAATCTAATATTGGACATTTATCTGCATTGTTTGTTTACCATGTTTAAAATTATGTGGGCCTAACTTTAAAACCACTAAAAGTAGCTTCCTAGGTCACATTTTAGTGTCTCACCTGCCTTTCACCTTCTGCATTGTTCAAAGGATTTAGCAAACTTTTGGCTTGAGTTAATTGTATATTACAGGCAATAATAAAAAAAAAAAAAAACATACAAAACGGTCGATAGTAGTGAGAGAAATTGTCTAAGGATGTTACAAAGCTCAGATTTCTTGTTAGTTTCTGTTTTAAACTGTAGGCACCAAAGATGTCATTCTGATGCAACTGTCTTCATGTTCAAGCTTCAAGGGTTGCTTCACCAGGTAGTTCACCTGTAAAAACAAAATGTCAGTAATAAACAACAATTATTATTCATTTTGATAGCAGCTGGAAAACTGTCTAATTGTTTGCATTAAAGAGTCAAACAATCACATACTTAGAGAGAGAGAGAGTAGAAGTGCACTTCATTTATAAGTGCACAATCAACAAAGTGCTCAACCTATACATGTTTACCTCTCACAAATTTTTCATTTAAATTTATATTCTCTATAGGAAGCTTTACAATATCATATTTGTGCATACACATTAGATTAGTCAGTACTGAAGCCAAATCTGGAGCATAACTTATGACGACAGTCCAAAATTAGTACACCCAAATTTATGTTAGAGAAACATATTGAATAAAACATTTAAAAAGTTCAATTTAAAATAAACAAAAAATCCTACAAATTAGTTGACATGTTGTCATTTTTTTCAAATATTTTGCATGAATTTAAATACATATTTATATTTTCACACTAACAAACCATTTAAGAAATTATTAATGACTTTAAATTGTAGCATCATTATCTTTTTATTTGTAAAGATGTTCAATGACTAATCACGCACGCACGCACACACACACAATACTTATATTCACTCACACACAAAAATGTAACAAATCCAATATAAATTATGAAAATACATATTTATATTTTGCACTAACAAACCATTTAACAAATTATTATTGACTTTAAATTGTAGCATCATTATCTTTTTATTTGTAAAGATGTTCAATGACTAATCACGCACGCACGCACGCACGCACACACACACAATACTTATATTCACTCACACACAAAAATGTAACAAATCCAATATAAATTATGAAAATACATATTTATATTTTGCACTAACAAACCATTTAACAAATTATTAATGACTTTCAATTGTAGCATTATTAATGGGTTAGTTCACCAAAAAAATATTTGTATATTTAGATAAATTACTCTCATGTTGTCCCAAACCCCGAGACCTTTGTTATTTTCTGAACAAATTATGATATTTTTCGAATTAAATCGGAGATTCCCACAACCATAGACAGCAAGGATTCAGACACAAGTCCAGAAAAGGCAACAAAAAACATTCTCAAAACAGACCATGTTACCTTCAGGGTTTGAAATGAATATTATCAAGGAATTATTTTTCCACGCTCGTAAAACAAATATAACAACTTTGTTTAACAGTTTCTTTTCTTCCGTGTCAATATAAGACATGTTCAAGAGAGTGCTGTGCTTTTTATTGTGTGTCAAGCTGCTGAAGTGTTACTTCGTATGACCAGTGCCATACTGCCACCTATACTGGCACAGAGGAGAAGAAACTGTTCAATAAAGTTATTATTCTTGTTTTATGTGTGCATAAACGTATTCTCATAGCTTCATAATATTTTGATTAAACCACTGAAAGCATATGGTCTGAGGATTTGTTTGGGTTCCTGTTCTGGATTTTGAGGAGTCTGGAACCTTGCAGTCTATGGAAGATGAGCGAGCTCTCAGATTTAATTAAAATATCATAATTTGTGTTCTAAAGATAAACAAAGTAGATTTGGAATTAAACAAAAATGAGTAATTAATAGCTTAATTACTTTTTTAATGAACTAATCCTTTAATTATATTTAAATGTCAGTTATTCTTATATTAAATATGTTTATGAACATCAGTGAAAAAAGTACCTGTATGTACATCAAAAAAATCCAGCAACCTGTGTCCGGATGGATCTTTGTTCATCTGCGGTTAAGCAAAAGGTGGAAAAAAATATAAAAAATTAGTGATTATGATTTAAATATTGTACGTAACCCATATGTTTGGGTCTGGAGGAGGTCAATCTGACCCCGGTGCTCTACGTTGAGTGTGAAAATGAAAAATTGATCCAAAACAAATGATTATGATTGACTAAGATTGGCAATGAATAATTCAGAAATGTGCTTCAACCTGCTAACCAAGAGCTGTGGAAATGAAAAAAATAAAAATAAAAACACTGTTTTAAAAAAGTTTTAATAATCCAACAGTGATTACTGGCTAATCAATATCGAAGGGTTTCTTAAACTTGAAAGCTCATGCTGCTCTGTTGCAGGATTGTACCTGGCAGATTGTTGTAATACTGGAGATCTTGATCAGTTGATTCAGCTGTGCTCAACTGGGGCTGGATGGAGATCAGTACTGAAAAGAGAAAAAGATATTATTTGTGGTATATCCCTAAAAGTTTAAGAATGTGTAATGATATCTAAAAATGCATAAGATGATAAGAGGAGTAATGCATTTAGAGAGACTTTTCAATTCAATTAAAAAACAAGATTTTAACATTAATTTTCATTATTTAAATAAACTTGAATACAATTAAGTTTAAGTTTAAGAACTTTATTAAACCCACCAGGGGCAATTGGATTAGGGTACAAGCATTTCATGATACATCAAACACATAAAGAGACAAATCGCTTACAAACAATATTAGAAAACACAAATCACAAATCCAACATGCTTCATAATAACTTCATAAATAGTGCTAAAAAACATAGGAAAGACCCATATATTAAAAATTTAATTTAAAACTTGCTAGAATGTAAGGTTGTAAAGCCTTATTGCCTCAGGAACAAAGGTAAATTTTTATCTGTTAGAAGAGCATTTGATGCTTCTAAACCTTCTTCCAGATTATGACATTACTTGGTTGGGTTTAGAGGATAGAATATATAATTTGAATATTATAAATCATTATGTCTATGAAAGTTTCTTATTAACCACATTCGTGTGTGTGTGTGTGTGTAAAACCTATATATATATACAAGGCCAATGAGCCTCTCTTCTCCCAGCTTGTTACAAAAGCTTGTATACTTGCTCTAGACTTTGCCTACAAAAAGAGATGACGTTAATTACATCCTAAAATTAACTGTTTACCGTTAGCCTTTGTAAAAAGTACACTATAAAATTATATCTGTGCGAAGTTGGTTAAATTTCATTGATAAAGATAACGTTATTGTACTCACGTTGCCATTCTACAATATACCAGCTCATATAGCCACCTCGAAGGTTTGGTTGAACAGCAGTTCAACAATAAATCAAACTAACACCATTATGACTGTAAAATGATTTAAGTTAATAGATTTGTGTGGTTTTAGAAGATAATATAGCCTCAGACAACGGACTCTGAAGTGGCTAACGTAACGAGTTGACCGTTATAAATTAACCGTTTGCATTTAAATAGCAAGTATCGTATAATCTGTTTAATGGTCTCATTAACCTTTACATTCGGTGTAAGAATTTCGGTTTATAAACAAATTCACAAGGATTTTGACCTCAAAAGTCCTCAAAAAATACCGAAAACAAAAGACAATTGATAAACCTACCTGATTAGCGCAGCTGGCTTATGACGTCAAGAAGCTGAGTCGGCGTCTGAGTGACAGGTCTTGCGTGCAGAGTTCCAGCCGCCCGTCATTGGTTTGAATTAATCACGTGATACAGTCGACGTCGACGACGCATATAAATATTATATCTAAATTACAATACTATATATTTTTAAATAAAAAAATAAATCATCAAATTATATTACAGATCCAATGTCCAGAAACAATAAATAAATAAATAATATATTTTTTAAAACACACGTGTGTGTTACTATAACAACAGAAAACTATCTGGGAAGGTTCTCTCTAGGTTATGTAAATAACATACAAAAAACTATATGGAACGTTCTGGGAAGGTTCTATTTTGGTTATTAAATAAAATATGAAAATAACCTTCAGGGAACATTCTGGGAAGGTTCTCTTTTGGTTGTAAAATAAAACCAACAAATAACCTACAGGGAACGTTCTGAGAAGGTTATCTCTATGTTACCAAAATAAAACCAACAAATAACCTACAGGGAACGTTTTAAGAAAGTTCTCTTTTGGTTATAAAATAAAACATGAAAATAACCTACAGGGAACGTTCTGAGAAGGTTATCTCTATGTTACAAAAATAAAACCAACAAATAACCTACAGGGAACGTTCTGAGAAGGTTCTCTTTTGGTTATAAAATAAATCCCGAAATTAACCTACAGGGAACGTTCTAGGAAGGTTCTCTCAGGGTTATGAAAAAAAATCTAAATAAAACCTAGAGGGAACGTTCTGGGAAGGTTCTCTGTAGGTAATAAAATGACCATCAAAAATAACCTGCACAGAACATTCTGGGAAGGTTATATTTTGGTTACCAAATAAATAACCTACAGAGAACGTTTCCAGAACGTTCTTATTTGGTTCCCAACAAAATAACCAAACGGGAACCACATGAGAACGTTAGGGGATAGTTATGTGTTTGCTGGGCTACTGTTGTTGTAAAGTATTACCAATGGATGAAGTCAACAGTTTGGATTTGAGTCGAGGTTTGTAACAGTCGTGGAGTGGAACTGTTTTTTTGTGAAGTAGCCTATATGCGAAGTAGACTCTCAGACTCGTGCCATTAAACTTGGTGTGAAGTGTATCTGTAGTGGCAGGACAGCGTCAACAAAGAGTACATCATACTGTGTATATACAAACACATTTGCACTTAGTCTTTTGGCATGTGCTTTTTGTTAAAGAGATAGATTGTTAAAATAAAAAATGAAAGTTTCTAGTACGTTTGATACAGTACACAAGTTATTTTGTACACTTACAGAGAGAGTGTTTTTTTATTTGGGTCATTATTTGTTTATTTTAAATAGAGTATGAATAATAGAAATCAACTAGAAAAGAGAAGTTCGTAGGCAAACTTTATGGTGGCTTGAGAAAGCCTTGTGTGAGTTTGTAGTAGTTTCAAAGTTTAAGACAGTTTAAACGGTCAGTTTTCAAAAAACCGTAAGTTGGATCAGATGGAAAAGTTATAGCAACCCGAGTCAGACCGGTTTGGTGTTAGTTAGATTGTTGTAGAATGAACAGTCTAGAAGGAGATAAATATAGTAATTAGTCAGAAGTAGAAGAAGACGGAAATTTACGATAATTATTTTTTATAGAGATAAAGGTAGAAAGAGATAAACAATTTAATGGTAGAATTGCTTAAAAAATACTTGTATAATAACGTTAAATTTAAGTAATTAAATTACTGAAATTAAATATATAATTAATAATTGGTGCATTTATGTTCTATTGGATCTTTCCTCCTTTTCACATTGTCATGAGCATTCAAGTGCATGCAGTATACCAAGTTTATTCTAACCATTAAAATCTTATTAAAGCCAAAACATTGAAGATCTTTAATTCATAATAAAATGTAGAATCACATTACTTGACAGCTAACATTCACTGCAGAAAAATTAACCTGCTGACAAGTGCTTGCTGATAAATTGCTCTTAAATTAAGTACTTGTTAGTTTGCATTTGATATGTGACTATACTATTACAAAGACAAGAGAGCGCAATGTGACTGTCAAGTCACAGTGGCTAACAATCTTCTCTTAGTACATTTTTTCCTCCAGTTTTAAATATAATTTGAATGTCCATTCACGCGAATGCATCAGTAACCATTGTGTGTCTCAAAGTGACATACTGGTCTTTTATTCCTGTATGATTCATAATCAACAAGGCTTATCATTCCTGTATGAATGCACATTTTGGCTGGATTGTTTGGGTGAATTACTCAGTGTCTCACAGACAGTCACTTCTCACCACTTCCTTATGGGATTATATGAAGACAGTGTTAAATGTGTCCGTAAATGTAATATTTTATACTGTTTGTCCTGTAGATATACCACAGACTCCCATCCTTAAACCCTCCGATCTGCAAGAAGTAATGGAGGAAAGTACAGTGAATCTGAGCTGCTCTGCTGAAGCCCCCTGCCCAAACCAACCTCCTAATATAACCTGGTCTTACATTCCTGAATATGCCAACATTACAACACAGTTACTGGAAAAGCCTAATATAACGCAGTCAGTGATTTCACTCATGACCTTCAAAGCTTCATACGTGGATAACAGAAAAAACATCTCCTGCATTGTTACGTATCCAAGAAATACATCTAATGACTCAACTGTGGAGACCACCATGTTACTAAACGTCCTGTGTAAGAAATGTGGATTCATGTTGCTCTCTTTCATGAGCATTATGTTCAGATTTGGTGATTTTTAGTACAGAGTAGTTTGGTACGTATTTCATCCGACGATGTCTTGTTTTTGTCTTAGTTCCTCCAAAAGAAACTAACATCACCATCAGTCCATCTGCTTCAGTGCCTGTTGGCACAAATGTGACTTTGACCTGCAAAAGCACAGCCAATCCATCAGATAAAATGAACTACACCTGGTACAAACGTGGAGAGGAGAAACAACTGATATTTGGAGAAAGCTTGTTCTTTAATGCAGATACAAAAAATGCAGGTTTGTATTTCTGCAAGGCAGAGAATAAACTTGGTAATCAAACGTCAGAAGGAATCCAGCTAGTTGTGGAAGGTGAGTTTATTATTACAGACATGTACTAAACATTTTCTAATAATCATCTTAGCATATAGCTTCTGTTTGAACAGATTTTTTTTTATACTTTTATTATTATTTATTTTAATGTCCAGATGCTCCTGCCTTAGAATCTCTGTATTTGATCATTGGCTGTGTTGGAGGAGTTTCAGCGTTTTTGTTTTTATTTCTGCTGGTAACACTTTTCCTAAGGTAAGCAAAGTTATTATGGGCTTTTGCACACTTTTTAGACATCAAGTATTAGTTGCATGCAAAAGAGTGACAGACTTATAAATTAATCAATTTTGAAATAACGTATATAACGTTCACAATGCTATATACAGTTCAGGTCAAAATTGTAAGCCCTCCTGTGAAATTGTTGTACTTTTCCAAATGTTTTCAAGTGCTGCTTAATGGATATTCTGAGATATGCAGTCTCAGCTTGCAAATCGAAGCCAGATCCAGATACTATTGGCTGTTACTCCAACCAAACTAAAATAAGAAGAAATTGAACAAATATCATGAACCCTTTTCACAAGAGGGTGACAACCTGGTGATCAGCATCTTAAAGATTTTAAAGATATCTTCAAGCATCTTAATTTCTTAAAAGAAATTTTAGTATTTAGTATTAGAAATTTTAATAAAGTTACACTTTGTATTATATTATCTTTGCTTCAATTTAATGCTTGGTGTTATGTAATGTAGCGTCTATGGCAGGGGTGCCCAAACTCGGTCCTGGAGTGTCAGTCTTCTGCAGTTTAACTCTTTCTTTCAACACACCTGACTGGAAGTTTCTAGCAGGGTTCATACGGTCATGGAAAACCTGGAAAAGTCATGGAATTTTGAAATGGCATTTTCCAGGCCTGGAATTTTTTTTTGGAAAAACAGAAAAACCCACAAAGTTTCGCAAAAGTCATGGAAATTAGTTTAACAAATATCTGTCTACTTGAATTAGGGCTGCGCGATATTGGAAAAAACGGACATTACGATATCTTGTATTTCCGTGATACATATTGCGATGTGAATACAGTTTCATCAGATGATTTAACAGGTTTATTTGGATTGATTGGGAGGATTTTATAGAGGAGTGAATCTCAAATAATATATAACAAATAAATTACAAGCATAGATCAATAAAATATAGTAAAGATAAAAGTGAATTATAGTTTTTCAGGTATTCACTATTCAGGTATAGATATTAAATAATCAACACTGCATAGTCTTCATTGTATATTATTTAATCTTTATTAAAGGTAAAAAAAGTTATTTGTCACAGGCCTTAAAGGGACAGTTTACTCACAGATTAAAATGTACTAACTATTTATTCACACTTCACTTGTTTCAATACTATAGGAGTTATTAAATTATATTCTTTTTGTGTTCATTTATAAAAAGAAAAGAAAACTCAAATGTTTGAAACAAATGAAGGGTGTAATAAAAATGGTGAGTAATTTTTGGGCGAACTATCTCTTTAAAAATGCATGCAGATGATAAACTTTTACTCAATTTTGATTGAACTCTATATTAAACTATTATATTAAACTATAACATTGAATATCCTGCGATGTGACTATTGCGGATGCACACATTGCGATATCGATGCTGAAACGATATATTGTGCAGCCCTAACTTGAATATAGGTTAGTTGTCTTTACTTTTCTGTCCTTGGCCAAAAACTTGCACTCACATTGTTAGTGCTGTGTAAGCATCATCAAAATCAATATTACATATATATAAAAACGAATTTAAACAAGATAGATTGTTAGGTGTTCTATGATATGCTGTAATAAATTTGAACGTTGTTGTTTTTCTTATTATTTTACCATGTAGACATTACATGAATCAATAGGTCATGAAAATGTACTTGAAAGTTCTGGAAAAGTCTTGGAAAAGTCAAGGAATTTTAGTTGTAAAAATGTGTATGAACCCTGTCTAGTATACCTAGAAAGATCTTGATTAGCTGGTTCATGTGTCCAACTGGTGTGGTGACTAAACTCAGCAGGACACTGGCCCTCCAGAACCGAGTTTGGGCACCACTGGTCTATGGGCAGGACAGTAAATTCTCACCCTGGCTGCTGTTGTCAGTCTCTCACAGTTTGTTTCCTTTTTTTGAAAGTCGTTAAAACACTTATCATGGGGTTTTTCTTTTACTATTTGAGCAAATAGGAATTCAAATATTAATTGTGGTACTCTTGCACTGACTACACTCCACTGCTGAGGAAACTTGAAAATGTGACTTGGGTCTATTTGAATTACTTAATCGTTAAAGATAACTTGGGAAAACATGAAAATAATAAAAACTTCAAAGGAACACTAATAAATTTGCCTTCACCTGTGCATAATACAGTATCTTGTGCTCTTAAAATGGAGGTCCTTTGTGAACTATTGTATTTCTCACTAATACAGAATGCGAAGAGTAAAGTCGTTCGTTGAAAGGGAAACTGACACGGATCAGGTATGTTCTGTGGCCTTTTGGCAGTTACTGTCACTTCACACAGGAAGCTGGTAAATGATTATCTGAAATAAATACTCAGTTTATTGTAATAGTTACAGAAACCCAAATTCAAACACTTAAACCACAGATTTGGTCTATTATTATATATTTTTTCTTTCAGCTTCAGAAAAAACCTGTGCAGATCAGCACCGTTTATGCTAATGCTGCCTTTTTGGAGAGTGAAGAGCCAGAGATGCCAAATGCTGAGAACAACATTGTCCACTATGGAGAAATTGACTTCTCCAGTCCCCAAACCAAAAGCATCTCAGCGCAGAGCTCAGGACAAGAAACCACCATATATGCTGAAGTTTGCAATAAAGAGGTCTGTCAGGATTAGTGAACATATGAATATGAATGAACTGATACAGTAATTGTAGTTTTTGTTTTTATTTTCTTAGCTTAAAGCAAATATCATCCATGGTGTAATTAATGAAAATGTTTAGCAACTAAAGTTATTTTTAATAGGTTTTTAGGATTTGTTTATTGGATACATTGTATTATTTGTTTCTGAGGTCTGTTTTTTTTCACTTAGTGATACCATATTTTAGGATTCATTCATTCATTTTCTTATCGGCTTAGTCCCTTTATTAATCTGGGGTTGCCACACCGGAATGAACCGCCAACTTATCCAGCATATGTTTTACGCAGCAGATGCCCTTCCAGCCACAACCCATCACTAGGAAACACCCAAACACACATACATTATGGACAATTTAGCTTACCCAATTCACCTATAGTGCATGTCTTTGGACTGTGGGGGAAACTGGAGCACCCGGAGGAAACCATGGGGAGAACATGCAAACTCCACACAGATATGCCAACTGACCCAGCCGAGGCTTGAACCGGTGACCTTCTTGCTGTAAGGTGATCGTGCTACGCACTGTGCCACCATGGCGCCATATATTTTAGAATGTTCTGTAGTATTAAATGGTAATCAAACATCTGATTTGTATCCCAACCCTCATCACGTTGTGTTAGACGTAATTTAAAAAGAGACATTTAACAGGATCTAATTGTGATATTTGTAAATGCGTTCACAGATGAGTAAGTATAAAAATTATTTTACTGTTATTTAAAAAAAGTTGTTTGCAGGCAAAACAATTTGTTAAGATTTGTTCCCTTTATTTAGCTTATAACTGAATGGAATGAAACAAGTAACTAATGGAAAGACAAAAACATCCTGTAATATTTTCAAATGAAAATAAAAAATGGTAGATTATGATGGTAGGTTTATGTTGGTTGATTTGTATTGCAGAGTGATGCATTTCATGTTTCAAAAAAAAAACAAAAAAGCAGATTAAAGAGTAGTGGCCAAAAGTGATAGGAAAATTTATAGTTTATATTGTCAGTCTGACAACACATGCAAATACAGAAACGTTCTGCAAATAGTGCAGACCACAAAAGAAATGTGTTGTGGGGAACCCAAAAAGTGACAAACCTGGCTGCTTCCTGTTTAGAGTCAGGGTAGTACATCTGAGAGGTGAGATTTTTTAACGTCCTTAGTGTATGATTCCTTGTGGTTTGAGGAATTACAATTAATGCTAAATCAACTGTTGACTCTAAATAAGAAGCAGCTGGGTTTGTCACATTTTGTGGTCCCCTGACACATTTACATTGTGGCCTGTGCTAATTCTGTTTTTGAATGTGTTGTAAGAATTTGTGTGCACATGTTGTCAAATCATGGCACGGTTGCTCAGTGGTTAGCACTGTAGCCTCACAGCAATAAGGTCACTGGTTTGAGTCCTGGCTGGATCAGTTGGGATTTCTGTGTGGAGTTTGCATATACTCACCGTGTTGGTGTGGGTTTCCTCTAGGTGCTCTGGTTTCCCTCACAGTCCAAAGATGTGCTGAATTGAATAAACTAAATTGGCCGTAGTGTATGAATGTGTGAATGAGTGTGTATGGATGTTTCCCAATACTAGGTTGCAGCTGGAAATGCATCCTCTGTGTAAAACATTTGTTCATCCACTGATGAACAAATGGACTAAGCCAAAGGAAAATGAATGAATGTATGACTGATAAACAATAAACATAATATGCCAGAATATTAGGATCCAATCCTCCAATATATTTGCTTATTTAAATATTCTTTTTTAATGTATTATTTATTCATGTTTTGTCATGCAGAATTAATTTAAAAATGCTGTACACAAAATATTGTCACGCTGTGTGTTAAATAGTAAAGGCATCCATTACTAGAGAAACCCACAAATTTGCTGACGATTCTGTAATTGTAAGTTTGTTAAGTGAGGAAGACTCCACTCACGGTCCTGTAATTGATTATTTTTCCAGCTGGTGTCAGGAGGCTTTCTTACATGTGAATGTTCTTAAGACTAAAGAGATGATTATTGATTTTCATTCTAAGAGAAGACTGATTAAGAGTAAGCAAACAAGTTTTAATGGAGTGGGTGTTGAGAGTGTGGATCAGTAGGCATCTGGGAACTGTTTTAGATAATAAATTGTCCTTTTCTGTTAATACTAATATTTTGTGTAAGAAGGGGCAGCAAAGACTATAGTGCTTACAGAAATTAAGATTTTTTTATATAGATAAATCACTCATGTGCATGTTTTACAGTTCATACATTCGTTGGTTCAATTCTCTAAATGTGAAAAATAAGAGTTGTTTGGAGAAAATTGTGAACCTAGGAGGGAAAATAACAGGGAGAAAACAGATGACCATGGCTCAGTTATACTATAGACAAGTTTTGAGTAAAGCTCAGAGTATTCTGTCAGATGATTCCCATCCTATGCACCATGAGTTTTATCTTCTCCCTTCTGGTGTTCGATATAGAACTCCTATTAGTAAAACAAATCGGTTTAAACTTTCATTCATCCCCTCAGCTGTAAAGTTTTTAAATTTAGGGTAGAATTGTATTGTACATTGTGCTTTTGTGCATTATGTGTGACATGCTTGTATGCTGCAACCAAATTGCCTTCGGGAAATGAATAAAGACTGACTGAGTGACTGACATCTCAGATCAGGTATGTTCTCTTTTGGCAGATCATGTTTCTTCTGTTTTAAGTAGGAACTACATGATTAGCACATATCAATAGCATGCTTAATTTAATACTTTAGTATTCACAGAAACCCAAAGCTGAACACTGAAACCAGAGAAAAGGTCTTTTATGTTCAAATGAATCGACAATATATGGAGATTAAAGCTATAACCTTACACTTTCAAAAATACCAAGTACAAATGTTGTACTCATTTGTAGCTAAAGGATCCAGTTTAGTATCCTAAAGGTACATATTAATACTTAAAACATACGAAAGTGTCAAATTAGAAATGTTTAGGTAGTAATATGTACACTTAAGGTACAAACATGTAACACAAAAGAAGAACAAATTGTTTATTTACTCACCCTCCAAATCTTCCATATATCAAATGAGAAATTATACAAATGCATGTTAAATTAAGTGTAAAACACCATGTTTGCATGGATGTTTGGAATATTTCTTTATTTAAGCAGTTTGTGCTTTTTAATTCGTTAAAACCACATTCAGGGAAACAGGAAAGTTGTAACTTCCACATCATTACAACAGTAAGTGTATCCAAAATTTGCATGTTTTTCTTTAAAATCTGTAAGGTTAATAGTCTGCTATAGTTTCATCTCAGGGTGTTCAATGTCAAGTCTGGATTATAGCTGAGCAGGAGCCGCAGTTCACAACAAATTAAATTTGTGGAGTCGCAGCAGAGTTTAACTATAATGGAGAAAATAGGGTAATCATTCGCATGTCCCTAACACACAGATATGTACAGTTAAAGTCAGATTGTTATTAACCCCTCCTGTGAAATTTGTAATCTTTTTCACACAAAAAAGTGCTGTTTAACAGACTAATTAAGGACATTTTCCTTCTGGCTGGGAAAAGTCTTATTTATTTTAGTTTGGCCGGAATTAAATTTGTTTTAACACTGGGTCAACATTATTTGCCCTCTTAAGAATTTTATTTTTCCTTTTCCTGATTGGCTATACGTATAACCAACCACTGTTGTCCAGTGACTTGTTTAATTAACCTAGTTAAACCTTTAAATTGCATATTAAGCTGAATATTAGTATCTTTTATATATTTTATAGTATATTCATAATGCACTGTCGCTGCTCCCACACACCATAACCATGGCAGTAATTCCCACTACCAGCTTCTCTTGTTTTCGTGAGGGTCCTCAGAGCCCTGTGTACCACCCTGCCAAAGCGTGCACGGGATTTTTATAATAATAATAATAATGATGGCGACGCAGTGGCGCAGTAGGTAGTGCTGTCGCCTCACAGCAGGAAGGTCGCTGGTTCGAGCCTTGGCTGGGTCAGTTGGCGTTTCTGTGTGGAGTTTGCATGTTCTCCCTGCAGTCGCGTGGGTTTCCTCCGGGTGCTCCGGTTTCCCCCACAGTCCAAAGACATGCAGTATAGGTGAATTGGGTAGGCTAAATTGTCCTTAGTGAATGAGTGTGTGTGAATGTTTCCCAGAGATGGGTTGCAGCTGGAAGGGCATCCGCTGCTTAAAACGTGCTGGATAAGTTGGCGGTTTTATTCCACTGTGGCGACCCCGGATTAATAAAGGGACTAAGCCGAAAAGAAAATGAATGAATGAATGAATAATAAAAATAATAATACATTTTATTTGAAGGCACCATTCTGGCAACTCAAGGACACTGTACAATAAAACAAGAGCAATAAAACAACAAGAAAAATTATATCAAAAGTATACACAACAATAGTGCAGATACAATTAAGTAATAAAAGCCATCTTAAATAAACGGGTTTTGAGTCTTGATTTGAATAGTGTAAAGGAGTCAATGTTTCTGATGGCAGGTGGTAGTGAGTTCCAAAGCCGGGGAGCAGAGCGGCTGAATGCTCTATTGCCCATGGACAATAGACAAGCAGAGGGAACAGACAAGTGGAGGGAGAAAGAAGATCGCAGGGTACGAAAGGAAACAGCAATGTGGATGAGGGAAGACAAATATGGAGAGGCGAGATTGTAGATGGCTTTGAATGTTAACAGCAAAATTTTAAAATCAATTCAAAAATGAACTGGTAACCAGTGAAGCTGCTGCAGGACAGGGGTGATGTGATGAAAAGAAGTGGTTCTGATGATGATATGGGCAGCTGAGTTCTGGACCAACTGAAGCTTACGGAGGGATTTGTGAGTGAGACCAAAGAAAAGGGAGTTGCAGCAATCTAAACTAAATGTTACAAGGCTATAGACAGGAACAGCAGTGGCATGGGGGTTAGAGAAGGGCTATCAAGTGCTTTCAAGAATGATACCCAGACTCTTGACCTGTTAAGAGGGATAAATGGAACAGTCATCAATAGAAAGAGAAAAGCTGTCAGTTTTGGAGAGTGTTGATTTGGTACCAACAAGCAAAACCTCAGTTTTTGGACTGAAAAATTTAATTTGAGAAAGTTTGGAGAGAGCCAAACAGACTGTAAGGGATGTAGGTGGAAAATAAGAAGAGGGTTTGCCACAGAGATAGAGCTGGGTGTCATCCGCATAGCAGTGGAACTGTATGTTGTATTAACTGAGAATATTACCAAGGGGAAGGATATAGATGATAAAAAGCAGGGGCCCCAGGACTGAGCCCTGGGGTACACCCGAAGAAACTGTAAAATGCTGAGAAGTGAATGATTTGAGTTGAATGAACTGAGTGCGGCCAGAGAGATAAGATTTGAACCAGTCAAGTGGGATATTGGTGATACCAAGAGAAGTTAGTCTATTGATGAGGGTGCTGTGACAAACAGTGTCAAAGGCCCAACTCAGGTCGATGAGAATAAGAATAGATATTAGTCCAGAATCAGCTGCCATAAGAAGTTGGTGATTTTAAGAAGGAAACTGTTCATACAGGTTGTTCTGAGATAAGTGGGTTTAGAGTTGTGTTGCTACAATTTTTTTGAGGATTTTTTTAAATATATGGTAAATTAGAAATAGGTCGTAAGTTATTAAAATTAGATGGGACTGAACCAGGTTTTTTGAGTATAGTAGTAATCGAGTGCAGTTTTGAAGGATGCAGGAACAGTTCCAGTGAAAAGAAAAGAGTGGAAAATGGCTGAAATCAGAGGAATGAGAGAAGGGATCCAGGCTTTAACCAGAACAGTTGGGAGAGGATCTAAACGGAGGAACATGACTTAGACCCCGTTTACACTAGTACGTTTTAGTTTTAAAATAGCGTTTTAGAATGAAAACGATCCGCGTCCACACTAGCGTTTCACCCAGCGTTTCTGAACAACTCTCCGTCTACATTAAACCGCTGAAAACGCATCACGTGACCACACACACACACATACACACACACACACACACACACACTGGCATGTGCTGCACCGTACTTCTACCCATAGGAGAGTGTTCATCAAGGACCTAATCTCTCTATATTTGTTAAACGTGATATTTAATTCATCTTGTTGTCTGTATCTAACGACTTATTCCCCGACTTTGGTCTTCTGAATCTATTACTTGTTCTCAGGTAACGTGTTTTGGCTGAGCGCAAGGCTAAGTTAGTTAAATATATTAATTAATGTAACCACAAACACCGATTCTGCAAATTGATGGATTGCTTACCTTTATTTCCTATATTGTATAAACTTATTGTACGTTGTACTTTTATAATGGCCATTATTGATTATTAAAACTGATATGCAATGAAAGAGAGGGTATGTTTCGTATTTTCAATGAGAATGAAAGGTGGCAGTAGTATTATAGGCTCCATTGTGTTATAAATATGCATGAAGATGACGGTCTTCTTATGCAGCTACATGACATCTCAACGTATTTGATGTCTGTTAAGTTGCTAATATCAAAATGAAAATAGGCAGTTCCTCACATCATGTTTTCATTTTATTGTTAAGAAAGTGAAACAGCATAGCCAGGGTGATATGAATGAGGTTATAGAGTACACTGTTCCCGTTGAAGATTTACTTGACGTGTCCTCGAGAGTGTTTTCCATATCAAACTTGCGAAGTCTAAACTTACAAGGAGAGGATGCAGGACTGAACTGTGTGTAGGTTATTTAACATTGAGGGTAAAGCCCCAATCAGAGAGAAGAATGTCTGCAGCCCCGCCTCAGTTTTCAGATGTTCCCGTTTTCCCCATCTACACTGACACAGAGCAGCAGTGTTTTAGAATGAAAACAGCCTCTCCAGCATTTTCAAAACGCTTCGTTTTCGGGGCTCGAAAACTCCGGCGTAGTGTGGACGGATAGCGTAACCGTAGCAAAACTTATGCGTTTTAAAACTGAAATGTATTAATGTAAATAGGGCCTTAGATTTGAAAATAAGACTTCAGATTTCTGAAGTTGTAGGGATTTTCGGATTGTAGAAGTTCAGATGTAACGCTCAGAAAGGATTGTGAACAAAGATGTTGGTGAATATTAAAGATTTTTTCATTAAAAAAGATCATGATAGAATTAAAAAAAGCTTTTGAGTGAAGGTGAGATTGTAGTGAGTATGGGGGCTTAGTGATAGATTTGTATAGTGTAAACAGAGACGTGGTGTTACCTTCATTGGAACATATAAGATCTGAGAAATAGTTTGAGTAATGCAGTTCTTATACTGTAGAATGTGATTTTTATGCATGTCTTTGTGAACAGCAAAGCCAGTTTTTCTAGAGAGTCTTTTAATTTGTCTGCCTTTGGCTTTCATGAGCCGAAGTTCTGGTGTAAACCAGGGGGCAGACTGAGAAAAGGAGACAGATCTGGTTTTTTAGGGAGCAAAATAATTAAGAGGCAAGTTTATTTATATAGCACATTTCATACACAGTGGCAATTCAAAGTGCTTTACATAAACAAGAATAAAAGAGACAAGTATAAGAAAATAAAAACAAATAATAAAAATGATTAAAAACAGATAAACACATTAAATGTGTTAAAAACAGGTTATAAAAGAATGAAATAAAAGAGAAAAACATAATAGTGTGATATGTCGGACGTAGCACAGTGCTCATTCAGTAAAGGCACAGCTAAACAGATGTGTTTTAGTCTTGATTTGAATGTGCCTAATGTTGGAGCACATCTGATCATTTCTGGAAGCTGATTCCAGCAGCGAGGGGCGTAGTAGCTGAAGGCCGATTCAGCCTGCTTTGACTGAACTCTTGGAATTTCTACTTGATCTACATAGTTTCTACATAGTTTACATGATCCTAACAAGATCTGAGTGATCTGTTAGCTTTGTATTCAGTGAGCATATCTGTAATGTATTGAGGTCCTAGGCCATTTAGTGATTTTTAGACAAGTAATAATACTTTAAGATCTATTCTGAATGTAACTGGGAGCCAGTGTAAAAACCTGAGGTCAAGTGTGATGTGCTCTGATTTTCTGGTTCTGGTCAGAATCCTGGCTGCAGCGTTCTGCATGAGCTGCAACTGTCTGACTGTCTTTTTGGGGAGGCCAGTGTGGAGGCCGTTACAGTAATCCACCCTGTTGGTAATAAAAGCATGAACAAGTTTCTCCAAATCCTTTACTAGAAACAAGGCATCTAATTCTTGCAATGTTTTTGAGATGATTGTATGCTGATTTACTAACTAATTTAATATGACTACTGAAACTCCAACGCTATCTCACGGCAATTCGTAACTTTTCATTAGTGGCTAATTCGTATGAATTCGTACGATCTAATTCGTACAAATTAGTACGATTTGCCCATCACCCAATGACGGTTGGGGTTAGGGGTGGGGTTAGGTGCCACGCCTCCTTTTTAAAATCGTACATTTTCGTACGACTGAACTCGTACGAATTCGTACGAATTAGCCACTAAACTGACAAAACGTAAAATACTTACGTTTCCTCGTGAGATCAGGCTGACTCAGATCTGACAACAACACAGACATTCTTGACCTTTTTTTTTGTTTGACCCTTAGTGCCAAGGTACACATTCACCTTGAGAACCTCATCTCTGTTCCCAAACGCAATGACTTCAGTTTTCTCTTTGTTTAACTGAAGAAAGTTTTGGCACATCCAACTGTTCATGTCATCAATGCACTGGCAGAGGGTGTCAATAGGGCTGTAGTCATTGGGCAGTAAGGCTAAGTAGATCTGAGTGTCATCAGCATAGCTGTGGTAGGAGATTTGGTTCGTTCTCATTATTTGGCTCAGAGGGAGCACATAAAGGTTGAACAGATTGTAAAGGTTGAAGAATGTTGAAGTCCAGTGTTATAATAAAATACTAAGTCATCTGGTGAGGAAAGGTTAGTAATGTCAGAAAGAGAGTCAATACTAGCAGAAAAGGATTCTAAGTCAATATGTTTTATGTTACAGAAGGAGATAGTACGGGGAGGTTTGGTGGAGGAAAGAGGGAGTGCAAAATTAAATGAAAGGAGAAATTGGGAGTTCATCAGCTGAGAAGTCAATGGGTGAGACACCTGAGCAACAGATGAGGTCGAGGGTGTGTCCTTTAGAGTGTGTGGGGACATTGACATGTTGTTAAAGTGCAAAACTCGCAAGACAGGATATAAAATCTCGGTAACTTTCTTTCTTTTACAACCCGCAAAGTACCGCGTAAGTACAGTGAAATAACGGTGTACTTTTCTGTACGTATAGTATAAGTATAATGAACGTATGTGTAGGTATAAGGGAACAAACTGTAATGCTTGGATAATAAGGGGTAACAACCATATATTCAACACAACCGCGTAAGTATATTGAATTTACGGTGTACTTTTCTATAAACTGCAAAGGAACAAACCATAATGTTTGGGTAATAAGGGGGTAACAATAGGATATTCAACACGCAAAGAACCGCGTAAGTATATTGACTTTACGATGTACTTTTCTTTAAGTATTGTATACATGTAAAGAATGATGCAAGGGTGGTGACAACCTAATGCAACCTGCAAATGTACATGCACCTGCATAAGTACATTAGTAATAGTACCCTTATTCAGGGTTTTATATGGGGTGTTTAATGAATAAAAGGTTTACAACCTGTGAAATTATGAAACCTTGTTGTATACTGTATGCATTTTAAATCTGCAATTCAATATAAAAACATATTTCCATACACAACTTACCTTATGAATGTTTACTCGTCAATCTCACCACAGCCAGCGATGTCTCAACATCACTATCAACAAATAACTTTGCATGATATAGACCTACCGTGAGGGTTCAATGCGGATTAAAACAGGCTAGCATCTTTACTGCTGTTTGCAGGGGGGTTTCCTGTAGTTAAAGGGTAAATACAGTTGTTCCCCTTTTGTTCCCTGTACCTAAAGTGTAAATACAGCATTTGCAGGTTGTAAATTAAAGTGAAGCATTGTTCCCTTCTTGTTCCTCCCTTGTTCCCTGTAGTTACACAGTAAATACAGCATTTGCGGGTTGTAAATTAAAGCGAAGCATTGTTCCCCCCTTGTTACCTGTAGTTACACAGTAAATACAGCATTTGCGGGTTGTAAATTACAGTGAAGCATTGTTCCCTCCTTGTTCCCTATAGTTACACAGTAAATACAGCATTTGCGGGTTGTAAATTACAGTGAAGCATTGTTCCCTCCTTGTTCCTCCCTTGTTCCCTGTAGTTACACAGTAAATACAGCATTTGCGGGTTGTAAATTAAAGTGAAGCATTGTTCCCTCCTTGTTCCCCCCTTGTTCCCTGTAATTACACAGTAAATACAGCATTTGCGGGTTGTAAATTAAAGTGAAGCATTGTTCCCTCCTTGTTCCCTGTACTTAAAGGGTAAATACAGCATTTGTTCCCCTCTTGGTCATTGTAGTTTACAGGGTAAAATCTTGAAGGTAGTGAAACAAATATACAAACACACAATATATTTCTTTACTTTGTAAGCTTTATTTAATAAATAGACATTTTAAAACACGTCATCTTAATCAAACATTCTCGTCTATCATTGCCTATACTCATTCATTCATTTTCTTTTCAACTTAGTCCCTTTATTAATCTGGGGTCACCACAGCGGAATGAACCGCCAACTTATCCAGCTTATGTTTTATGCAGCGAATGCCCTTCCAGCTGCAACCCATCACTGGGAAACATCCATACTCATTCACATACATACATTTATTCATTCATTTTCTTTTCGGCTTAGTCTCTTTATTAATCTGGCGTTGCTACAGTGGAATGAACTGGCAACTTATCCAGCACATGTTTTACGTAGCGGATGCCCTTCCAGCTGCAACCCATCTCTGGGAAACACACACACTACAGACAATTTTAGCTTACCCAATGTCACTACATGTTATGGACTTGTGGGGGAAACTGGAGCACCCGGAGGAAACCCACGCTAACATGGGGTTAGAACATGGAAACTCCAAAAACACAGAAATACCAACTGACCCAGCCGAGGCTTGAACAGGAGACCTTCTTGCTGTGAGGCGATTGTGCTACCTTTTTCTGGCATCTCTTGCTTGGCTCCTTTTTTCTTCTCTTCTTCTTCTCAGCTTCCACTGAGGACTCTGATAGTGAGTGGCTGATGGAATCCCATGGGTCTTGCTGCTCTGCATTTTATATAAAAAATATATACAGACATAAAGGCTTTTAGTAGGCTATACGTGTTTCTTTTAATGTTTAATATGTGTGTGTGTTGGTTGTCCAACAATTCCACACACTAAACATTTACAGATACCATATGGACACTATACATTACTATCAAGCAAAACTTCTATTATCAGATCATATAGGAGATTGTGATAATTTATAGTGATAATAATTAAAGCGCAGAGGGGAAAAGTTTAAATATACGTGCAGGCATTATAGACTTTAAAGTAAAGATTGTTTGCAGTTCAGTATATATTTAAATTCCGTTACAGAAATCATTAAACAAGTCAACGTTGACATTTTTTTTATCATGATCTGTATGTTGAATTAACGTCGTGGCTTCACCCAATGTTCAACATTTTGGTGGTTACCATGGTACCATCGAAGGACTCGGCGCACGCGGCCACGCGCAGCGCTTCGTGTGAGGTTTGAATCGTAATTACGGACACCTGGGGGGTGAAAAAGCTGGGTTAACTTACCATCTGCTAAACCCTGAACTCTCGGTTGATTAACCCAAAACCTGCTTACCGTGAGTATGTCGGTTCCAAAACAGCTGACGAGAGTTAGTTAAATCAACCTCCTGAAGATAACCGCGGGTTAATGCGCGCGCACGGCATGTACCTGAAGGCATTTTCAGTAGATCGCCGAATTCACGAGTCACCATAGAAAGTCACGGTGAGAAAAAAAAAACAACGCACTTTACAAAGGCGGAGTTGGAGCTAATGCTGGCGTATGAAGAATTAAGGCCAATTATAAAGAAAAAGCAATACACATCTGCATCAACGAAGGAAATAAATATAAGATAATAAATAGATAAAATAATAATAATAATGATGAGAAAATTCATTAGTTTAATAAATTACACATGCCACCCTCCCTTTATTGTAATGAAAAATTAAATGTAGGCTAACTCTAACATCCTTTTTGAGTATGTTGTGTAACCATTCATGCATTTAATTGTCTTGCCATTAATTTATTAGGGCCACAATAATAATGTGTATTGACTATATAAGGCTTACAAAAATTGTTATTCTTCTGGAGCTAGAAGAACTCTGTCAAAAGTCAAAATTAAACACAGACACATTCTTTTAAAGGGTAATATTTGATTACTGGAGCTGTATTAAACACTCTAGAATATTCTTTCTGTCTTGTAGATAACAGAAAGGAGGCTGGGGAGAAGTGGCTAATTTATTTGACCTTAAACCACACAATCTGTCACAGCTGTAAGTGATTGTTGTCATGTAAATTTAGGTTCTTTTTATGTTTTTTTGTTTTGCATGCAGATGAAGTTCCTTCTGCCTCAACTAACAAACAGTGTAAGAATTTGTCTGTACTTTTTCATATTTGAATTTCACTATTGTATCACAAAACAATCTTTTATTTATTTATTATTTATTTTAATTCTAAAGTAGCTGTATAAGGTCCATCTTCTAAGACAAATAAAGTCACATGAGCATCACCTTAAGGTGAGAAATGTACAGGAAAAAAATGTTACGTTGAAAGGTGTGTGTGTATAAAGCAATGTAAAAATCTAATCATTCATTTTATTTCAGGAAATAAAGAAATGAACAGTGCTTCAGACCAAAACTATTTAATTAATTTGACAAATCATTTCTCTTAGAACTCTTCCATCTCATTGGTCTGCTTGGGTCACTGAGGGTTCCTCTGGGTCAGGCTGAGTGCAGGGTAGGCTGTCATCATATACAAAAAGGGTATCCTCTGTTCTCCAGCAAGTAACCAATGTAGTGCCCAGTAATGATTGAGGTGTATAATACAAATATAGTAAATAAACATTAAAAAAACATTGTTTAAATCAAATCCTGTTGGAATGTGCGTCATAATGAAGACTCTCTGAAAATTCTGGTATCATGTACAAACCCTGAACATTTAGCCTCAACCTAGTGATGAGGTGGGGTCATCACATATGAACTATTGTTAGTGGAAGCAGTAATGAGCTTAATAGTTGTACACCAACAGATAAAGGAAAGAAAGTTAAATTGTTAATATTAAAAATGTTTCATATTATCAGTGTCCTTTATTGTCTGATGGAAAGAGGCTGCAATTAATGCACCCAATAGCATTTGGAAACCCTGAAAAAAATGATATTAAAAAAATGTATCAAGGGTGTGTGTGTGCTGTGTGAATAGATGTATACATATGAATGACTACATCTTTAAATATGGATATATTTTCATAGAAAAGACAAAGCAGCCACTTCTATATGGGCTACAGAAAAAAATGTGAGGGGTGCAGAGAGAGAGAGGAAAAAAAAAAATCTTTATGCGAGATTCGAACTCGCTCTGCTGTGAGCACCATTGTACTTTAGGGGAGCACTGACCACTACACTATTGCCGCACTTTCACATGTTTGAGTAATGATACTCAGTAGTTTATGCCCGATGAACTGTACAAAAGTGTATAAAATAGTTCAGTGCCAGGCATACTGTACAGATGGACACGCTATTGCCACATTGTGCAGTAAAATACCCTGACGCAAAAAACAAAGAGCTGCACTGAGCGGTATTTTAACCATGGTAAGTGCAGACCTGCGTTTTGATTTGTCACGTTGTCACCTGCTACAGAGCAGGTTATCTTCAGCGAGTAAGTTGCTATGGCTACTTACCATACCCCAGAAGTTACCTCCGATTGTGGAACCAAATCTGAGGTTATCCACTTACTTACTCTCAAACTTACCCGGGTATGTCACATAACCTGCTTTCTGGAATACCCCCCTGGAATACTCCCCTGCAGTGCAACAGAATTCAGAGGTGAGCATGTTTTTCGATGCTTTACATGTTTTATTTATCCCCCAAACTTGTTTTACACACAGTTAATCTTAAAAGTGACTTTTGAGTTGTAGTGTTTCGAATTTTGAAGCATTTAAAACTTTCCAGTTTGGTTTTTAGTCTTGTTTGCTCTCCGGTGACTCTCAGCAGCTAATCTCGAGCTAATGCTACATGTTTAACTTTAGTCTAAATTAGTTTTTTTTACCTGTTTTAATTGGCAAATTCAAATCGATAAACTCCAAACGCGGTTTAAAGTTACTGAGCAACATTATAAGACAATATCTTTTTTTATACGCTGTATAATTGTTATTACAAAGTGAACTGCTGTCGTTTCACTGTTGTGTTTGTTTACTTTTAGAGATGTAACTTACCCCAGAAACTCTCTAACTTGCACAGCATTGAATGGAAAAGGCTTTGTCCAAATGTAAGTTTACTAAGTTATCTGTTAAAAATCTTGGTGCTTTAGTTGGTTATATTCTCATTCTAATTTGTTTGTTTATTGATTGTTAGGCTATGTTGTGATATTATATTGTTATATTGATACTATTATTGTGATATTATGTTGTGATGTTTTGCTATGTGATAATATGGGACAAATATGTATTTAGTCAGAAATGATTGCTTGAATTACACTTTGTATAGTAACAGATAAGAGGTGTAATTTGTTTTACCTTTCTGGGTTTTCTAGAAGGTCCAGTTGAGGGCATCAAGAGCATGCAGATGGCCTAAACCTGTCAGCCAGGACAGACTGCAGTTCTACATCATGCCAATGCTTTTGTATGGATGTCTGACTACTACGGTGTTCTCTCAAGGTATTACTGGAGCAAAACAACAGCACCAGTTACAGTGAAATTTGTATTCCTAAAAAATAGTGATAGATGTGTAGCAGCAGTACATGTGATGTCATTGAGAAGTTTTTTTTTTTTTTAATAAAATGTCATTAAAACAAACAAATAAACATGCTATTTAAAAAATCTAAATATTAAAAACTTGAGGATTAAGATGACAAATGAAATGCATCATCTGTCTTGTGAAAAGGATCTACATAAGAATTCTAGTGTTTTCAAACTGAAAGGGATAGTTCACCCAAAAATGAAAATTTACTTACATTTTACTCCCCAAGTAGTTTAAAACCATTGAGTTTATTCTGTTGAACACAAAAGAGGCTATTCTGAAGAAAGCTAAAAACCTGTTAACATTGACATCCATAGTAGGAAAAAAACTGTATAAGTCAATGGTTATAGATTTCCAGCTTTCTTCAAAATATCTTCTTTTGTTCAACATGGTGAGTAAATGATTACAGAATTAAAATTTTAAACTATCCCCTTAATTCTCTGTCCTACATGCAGGCTTTTGCAAAAGTGCTGCTCCTAGAGTTTCTCTCAACCTGTATGTTTAAAAAGCTAAACAGCTTTTACAGTACATGTAATGGTTTACAACAACTTGTAATTATTAGATGTGGTGAATGTTTCATGACTCTTTACTGCAGCCAAGTTATTTTTTCGAGAATCTGAAATTTGAATTCTGAAAAATGCTGGCACCGGTGATAACTAAAGGCCTCCTGATGATATCACACCTAATTCTTCACTTCGCTTAGTTCTTCGAGTCTCTTATAGTTAATATTTTTTCTTCTCAAACTTTTTGTTTGCTTGTTGCAAATTCCTCTTGATAAAATTTATGTATGACTATAGGAATTATCCTAAAAAAAGCTGGCTACCCATTGTGACTTTGAGAAACAGTTATCAAATAACATTTCATTTTTACTGAGCAATGTTATAAATAATATATTAAACATGCAATATAATGGTTATTTTAAAGTGAACTACTGTTGTTTCCTTTTACTTTAGATATGTTCTCCTAATTAGAGGCGCACTACACAGCATTGAATGGAAAAGGCTTTGCCCGTATGTAAGTTTGCTAAGTTCATTTTATATGTCAAGATTCTTTTTTCTTTGGTTGGTAATGTTCTGTTAATAATTTCCTGTGTTCACAAACCAGCTTTGTCCTCGTTTCTTTATTGATTATGTTATACTATGTTCTGGTGTGTTTTGTTTTCCTTTGTGTCTTTGTTCCTCTCTCTTGGAATACTGCGGTTTACTCGTAGCAGTACCTAATTGTGTGTGGTTTGTATGTACGTTCAATTAAAAATAGAGATTTTGCATCATTAACCTTACTAAAATTAAATGTAAATGAAACCCTAACAAGATCAGTGAAGTAGGAATATTCAGATGGATGAGTCAAAATTATTGAATGTGACGATATTATAGGACAAATTTGGATTCAATTAAAAATAAATGTTTGAATTTCACTTTGTATAATAGCAGATACCAACTTGGTTGTAACTTAGTATTTCATTTATTGCAGGTTTTCTGGAAGCTCCAGTTGAGGGCATCAAGGACATACCGATGGCCTAAACCAGTGTCAGCCTGGACAGACGTCTATTGCAGTTCTGCTACACCACACCAATCTCTCTGCTTTTGTATGGATGTCTGACTACTGCGGTGTTCTCTGAAGGTGTCACTGGAGCAAAACAACAGCACCCATTACAGTGAAATTTGTGTTAAAATTACAGAGAAAAGTTATTTTTAGAATTTGCAAATGTTTTTTCTTCCTCCCTTCTCTCTCTCTCTCTCCAAACTAAACATTGGTTTGTGCTCGTTTTTGTAATTTCGATGTGATATTTGACTCATTTGCCATGAAGCTATAAATCCTTTCTCCATGTACAGCAAGGGTCCCAAGATGTTCAAAGTCCAGAAAAGGAAGTAAAAACTGTGAAAACATTGCTTCTATCTTCAGTGGTTCAACTGTAATCATTCAAGGCTCAAAAACACATTTGTGAATAAAAAGTACTGTAAAAATAACTTGTTTGCCTCTGCCACAACAGGTCAGGGTGTGCGCTTACGGCTCGTAGTAAACACACAACAGGTTAGGGTGTGCGCTTACTGCTCATAGTAAACACACACGCTGATCTAATGTGGGAGAGATATACGCAAACAAATTTGTATTTACTGTTTTGTTTTGCCTCACTAAAGTGTTGTTGGAGCTTGGTATGTTCTCAGTTGAACCACTGAAGTCACATGGAACGTTTTGACAATGTTTTTTTGTGCCTTATCTGGACTATGACCATCTCGGGACCATTGCTGTCTGTAGAGAATGAGGAGCATTTAATTAAAAATATTCTAGTTTGTGTTCTGAAGATGAACAGGTATCTGGGATGACACAAGTAAGTAATAACAGAACTTATGTGAACACTTAATGTGACATTTTTTTAAAGACCAATGTAATAGTGAAATTTATCTACTAGGTGAATAGTCCTACATTCACAAACGTGAGCCATCATTGTAGGACCCATGTGAACATGAAATTTTAATGATACTAATAATAATGGAATAACGAATTACTGTTGTATTATTTAAGTTATAGGCTATAATAAGTCAAATAGGTCTGAACATGTCAAGGTGTAACTTTTGTGTTTGAGAGAGAATCCAATCATATATTCTACAGATTTTCTTGATGATTTACTGAAATCTTTGTCTACATGTTCCACTGTCACAGGTGCTCAGTTTTGCTGCAGTAATGCTAAACACAAAAGATGTACTTTATGTAAAAAGACAAAAACAACTAAATATTTAGCATGCAGACCTGCAAAGTGAAGGAGCAATGTCAGATTTATAGATTATAGCAGGAGTTTTCACTATTGTGAATGTCAAGTCATTCATTCACAATGAATTGGAGTGGCAAACCTCATTATTGATTTTGTAGGATACTCTCCTGGTGTTTGAGAATAAAAGATGTATTTAACTGCTAGACTGATATAGATGTTTTTAGTGTTTTACACTTAATTCTTTGTCCCCGGTGCCAGCTTTTACCTCAAGCGTTTCTCTCAATATAAAACCTTAAACAGATGTAATGTATTTTACTTGTAATTCTTAGCTGTGGGTGATGTTTTATGATTTTTTTTTTACTGCAGCCGCTTTAAAAATGTGTATTTTGTAAACTTTGTAAACAGAATTGTATTTTGGAGACTGTGTTGGTTGAAGCGTATTAGCGTTTAGTTATTTAGTTAGTTATTATCTGTCTTTCTGAAGATGGTAACACTTTACAATAAGATTGTATTAGTAAGTGTTAGTTAATGTATTTACTAACATGAACAATGAACAATACATTTAAAACATCTTTTATATAAAGAAAATACAGTTCATGTCAGCTCAGTGCATTAATGTTAACAAGCATACATTTTGATTTTAATAGCATTGGGACATATTTAAATTAATTAAATGATTAATAAATGCTGTAAGTGTTCATTCTTTGTTCATGTTAGTAAATATTAACTATCTTCAACTCATGCAACTTAATTAAAAAGTGACCATTTAAATTTTTGTGTATTTGAGTGTACTGCATGTACAGTAACCTGCATGGTTTTAATGAACGATTGTATGCTGTAAATGGTGCTGTATATTTAGAATAAATGAAATAATGTGGTGTGTATTGAATAAATTGATACACAGGCTAAGTTGTGTATTTGTATTGTGTTTTTTTATTAGTAAAAATTTGTTTGCTATATTTCTGGACTTTGTGTTATATGTAATTTCTGTTTAACTTGCGTTGAAATGTACACCGGTGAAACAACGTCAAGGTATCAACGTTGATCCAATTTGCAAAATCGAAAGGTAATTCAACCTTTATTCAATGTCTACAAAACGACCAAAATTCACCCATGAAGAAGGTAAGAGTGAAACAACGTCGTGATTTCAACAGTGAATCACCGGTGGTGATCCGACGGTGAAACAACGTCACTATATAAACGTTGATCCAATTTGCAAAATCGAAAGGTAATTCAACGTTAATTCAACCAAAGACCTGACATTGATTCAACGTTGAATCACCATTGAAATGCCGGCTGGGTGTGTTATTTAGTAAATGGTAAGTACATTTAACGTTTGGGTAAACTACCCCTAAGGTTAGTTTTTGATTAAGTACATGTCTTAGCCCATCATTAGTCCTTAATAAAGTAATAGATTACATAATATGGTTGATGATGTACTGTTATGGACCCTTTTCACATTTCCGAGTTTCCAAGCAGCAAACGCAGTGAATGGGAAATTACAACACATTTTTTTTACAATCTTTGCTCGAATAAAATAAAAACTTCACGATGGTGTTATCTCGACATTTACAAGAAGAAGAAAAAATTGTGTGAACTGATAACTGTAGCAAGAAGAGAGAATAATATGGAGCCAGAATTGTTTCATATTTCCAAACAAATATAATACAATCCACAAATAAATGTGAAGCGTTTGACAAATACCAAGCATATTCACAAATAAATACAATGAGATCCACAAATAAATCTTAGAGTTCCACAAACATTAATTACATTCACAAATAAGTAAAATTAGACTTGCAAATAAAAAACATACTCACACATATTTTTTTTTATTCTACAAACACAAATTTGCCTGACATTTATATGTGAATTGCGTCCTGTGCATTTGTGGATCACTGTGGTATTTGTGGGTTGCTCTCTAAGCATTTGAGGATCACTGTGATATTTGTGGGTACCTCTCTGCCCATTTGTGGATCGGGCTGTGCATTTGTGGATTTTGAAACAGTTCTAACGTCAAGACGAACACTGATCCACAAATAGATGGACTCCACCCACCTTCTGCTTAAACCAATCAGATACCGGCACCGTGATGCTGACCAATCGCTGCTCGTTCTCGCTCCAACCAATCACGCTTTGCCTTACAATCAGAGCGGGACCAGGCCAGCCGTAATGAACCAGTCTCTTCAAAATGGACGCATTGCTGTAATAATATGGAGCTGTCCTTGCTTTTTCAAGAGACTGATTAATTGACTGCACGATGGCTTTTCTGTGTTTGTGCCCAGCCCGCACGGACGAGGCTGAATCCAGCTTCTTATTGACGATATCCGGTCGCGGGTTTTAAGGTGGACCGGATAGGTTTTTAAGGTGGACCGTATAGCGTCAATAACAAGCTGCGAATAAGAAGCTTGATTCAACCTCGTCTGTTTATAAATGTTTCCTAGGAATACAGTGAATGACTTTAATCGAATCATTAATTAAACAGACAGCTGTCACACCAAACTGCAAAGAGGTTGACTGATTAATTGACTGCACGATCGCTTTTCTGTGTTTGTGCTCAGCCTGCATGGTCACTCCTAGTGCAATCACTGTATGCAGATGGTGCAGGAGAGGATGATACAGCTTACACTCGCTGTTTATAAGTGTTTCCTTGGATTACCATAAAGGACTTTAATCGATATTATCATGGACTTTAATTAAAAAAAAATTATATATAGCTAAACTTTGATAGAACAGAAATATAGCCATCTGTCTAAAACTAAACATTCTAATGTCATTTATTAGGCAAGTAAAACTGAAACAAATGTTTTTTATATGCAAAAAAAGTATTTATATGCAAAACAAAACCTAATACATTTTTAAAGCAGATTAATTTCTTCCTGATTTATACTTCTACATGTATTACATCTGATTTAGGTTCACAACTTGCATCCTACATGAAACTAGGTGAGGGAGACAGTTTCCATCGTTTGGCTGAGGGTCTCATCTGCAGGGTGAAGCGACACAAGCTGGACAGTCATCATCTCTCTCTATTAGCGAGCATCAACCAGATTTACACAATGGCTTGCCTTCTGCCCATTAGTAAAAGCTTGAGCAAAAGATTAAAGAGAAGATAACATTTGATGTGGAATGATGAACTTGAATTTATTCTTTTAACAAATATAAACAAGTATACTGTACATAATTTTTAGGGTTGCTAGGGATATAAGGTTATTATAATAAACGTTCATTTTCAATGTATTAATCTAAACATTTAAACATAAATAACAGAACAATTTGAGTGAACATTTGTTCTGCACTAATGTACATATAACTTTAGATGCTTGCACTGCACTAATGTCAATATGCAGTTTTTTTTTTGTGCATAGAGAATTATTAGGGTGTCCACCTCCATCAAATGTTGTACGAACCAATCGACTACAGTCTGACCCCCAGTGATGCTCAAACACTTTTTTTATTTAATTACATTTAATGTTAATCTTTTTATATAAGATTACAAGAATAATGCAAAATGCGTCTGGTTTAAGTAGCTAAAATGTAATAAATGGGATACCACCTCCAACTCATTTTCAGCAAAGAAAACCCTGAACTATGTGAATATAAGTAACTACACATTTGCACTGCAGTAGTTAAAAAGGTAAATAACTTCAGACATTTGCAATTTATATTTATGTAAATATAAATAATTTGACTCATTAATGTTAAACATTTCCCTTACAGTGATCTGTAAAAATACAACATTAAACAATTATCATTAAAAGTTGTGTGTGTATGAATTTTGTTTCAATCTGTAGTCATCTTGGCAGGTAGAAGTAAAAAAAAAAAAAAAAAAAGAAATAAAGAAAGAAATGGTCAGCTTCTTTTCAGATGGTCCGTAACATATTGATGTCTTTGTAGAGGAGCTGGGTCATCGTCATCCTGAGCATAAATAACCTGCTACTCAAACTATGCAGCTTCCCATCGTCATGCTGATCTCTCCTGTCACTCCACCCTTACAGGAAACTGAAAAATAACCTATAGTTTGTAATATTTTCAACGTGATGAACCATTCTCTTCAAAATGGACGCATTGCTGTAATAATACGATGGCTTTTCTGTGTTTGTGCCCAGCCCGCACGGACGAGGCTGAATCCAGCTTCTTATTGACGATATCCGGTCGCGGGTTTTAAGGTGGACCGGATAGGTTTTTAAGGTGGACCGTATAGCGTCAATAACAAGCTGCGAATAAGAAGCTTGATTCAACCTCGTCTGTTTATAAATGTTTCCTAGGAATACAGTGAATGACTTTAATCGAATCATTAATTAAACAGACAGCTGTCACACCAAACTGCAAAGAGGTTGACTGATTAATTGACTGCACGATCGCTTTTCTGTGTTTGTGCTCAGCCTGCATGGTCACTCCTAGTGCAATCACTGTATGCAGATGGTGCAGGAGAGGATGATACAGCTTACACTCGCTGTTTATAAGTGTTTCCTTGGATTACCATAAAGGACTTTAATCGATATTATCATGGACTTTAATTAAAAAAAAATTATATATAGCTAAACTTTGATAGAACAGAAATATAGCCATCTGTCTAAAACTAAACATTCTAATGTCATTTATTAGGCAAGTAAAACTGAAACAAATGTTTTTTATATGCAAAAAAAGTATTTATATGCAAAACAAAACCTAATACATTTTTAAAGCAGATTAATTTCTTCCTGATTTATACTTCTACATGTATTACATCTGATTTAGGTTCACAACTTGCATCCTACATGAAACTAGGTGAGGGAGACAGTTTCCATCGTTTGGCTGAGGGTCTCATCTGCAGGGTGAAGCGACACAAGCTGGACAGTCATCATCTCTCTCTATTAGCGAGCATCAACCAGATTTACACAATGGCTTGCCTTCTGCCCATTAGTAAAAGCTTGAGCAAAAGATTAAAGAGAAGATAACATTTGATGTGGAATGATGAACTTGAATTTATTCTTTTAACAAATATAAACAAGTATACTGTACATAATTTTTAGGGTTGCTAGGGATATAAGGTTATTATAATAAACGTTCATTTTCAATGTATTAATCTAAACATTTAAACATAAATAACAGAACAATTTGAGTGAACATTTGTTCTGCACTAATGTACATATAACTTTAGATGCTTGCACTGCACTAATGTCAATATGCAGTTTTTTTTTTGTGCATAGAGAATTATTAGGGTGTCCACCTCCATCAAATGTTGTACGAACCAATCGACTACAGTCTGACCCCCAGTGATGCTCAAACACTTTTTTTATTTAATTACATTTAATGTTAATCTTTTTATATAAGATTACAAGAATAATGCAAAATGCGTCTGGTTTAAGTAGCTAAAATGTAATAAATGGGATACCACCTCCAACTCATTTTCAGCAAAGAAAACCCTGAACTATGTGAATATAAGTAACTACACATTTGCACTGCAGTAGTTAAAAAGGTAAATAACTTCAGACATTTGCAATTTATATTTATGTAAATATAAATAATTTGACTCATTAATGTTAAACATTTCCCTTACAGTGATCTGTAAAAATACAACATTAAACAATTATCATTAAAAGTTGTGTGTGTATGAATTTTGTTTCAATCTGTAGTCATCTTGGCAGGTAGAAGTAAAAAAAAAAGAAGAAAAAAGTAGACAGAAGGATGGATGGCTAGATAGAAGTGATGTGTAACGGGTGTCCCATCAGCAACACACCCGTCCATATTCCCTCAGATCCTGAACTCAACGAAAGAGGCCATCCATGAATGTTTCCTAGGAATACAGTGAATGACTTCAATCGAATCATTAATTAAACAGACAGCTGTCACACCAAACAGCAAAGAAGAGGTTAAAATTCTACATTTCGAGTTACATTGATCATTTTAAGGGTGAGTATTATTATGCTATTTATACGAACAGCAATATAACGCTAGCCGTGTCTGTTTCTCACAGTTCATACCAGTTTTTGTTTATTTTAATTACCTGCATCTGTAACGGAGTTGAAAAGACGATATAATTCATCAGATTGAATAACATAAAATTAGGCTTTATAAATGAAATGGTTTGAGTGCCCCCTTGTGGTTATAAAAATTGCAGGAATTTTTCGCATTGTGTCCCTTTGCGCTTACCGTAGATTCACAGAGATAGGTTACAGGTAAGCGCAGCTCGTCGCTCTCTTGTAAACAGATTAAGAAGGGATAATATAAACAATTTTATATCATTTCAGTGATCGAAATAAATGTGTATGTTGTGTGAATAATATACTAGTTCATGTTTTGATTTCCTAATGTTTATTTTGGAAAGATTGAGATGATTTGTGTTTTGCTAACTGAAAAGCCACATTGCTATTGCATTTTAGTGTTGTATACAATATCTCAACGAGAGAGTTTTTGTATTTTTCCCTTTTAGAGAGAGCCGAATGTTAAATCCTGCACTTTCCTGTGTTGCATATTTTTGTTTTATCTCAGGTATGTTGTCTATCAATTTATATGTGTTATGTTTTTGAGTTTAAGAAAATGCTTACCGTAGATTCACACAGAGATTGGTGAATGTTACAGAGAGAGCCGAATGTTAAATCCTGCACTTTCCTGTGTTGCATATTTTTGTTTTATCTCAGAAAATAAATCCCATTTGAGTACATTGGTGGATGGCCTCTTTCGTTGAGTTCAGGATCTGAGTGAATATGGACGGGTGTGTTGCTGATGGGACACCTGTTACACATCACTTCTATCTATCCATCCATCCTTCTGTCTACTTACATGTTTGTGTAAATTGTGTCCTTAATATCCATAACTATGAATATTACAAACTATAGGTTATTTTTCAGTTTCCTGTAAGGGTGGAGTGACAGGAGAGATCAGCATGACGATGGGAAGCTGCATAGTTTGAGTAGCAGGTTATTTATGCTCAGGATGACGATGACCCAGCTCCTCTACAAAGACATCAATATGTTACGGACCATCTGAAAAGAAGCTGACCATTTCTTTCTTTATTTCTTTTTTTTTTTTTTTTTTTTACTTCTACCTGCCAAGATGACTACAGATTGAAACAAAATTCATACACACACAACTTTTAATGATAATTGTTTAATGTTGTATTTTTACAGATCACTGTAAGGGAAATGTTTAACATTAATGAGTCAAATTATTTATATTTACATAAATATAAATTGCAAATGTCTGAAGTTATTTACCTTTTTAACTACTGCAGTGCAAATGTGTAGTTACTTATATTCACATAGTTCAGGGTTTTCTTTGCTGAAAATGAGTTGGAGGTGGTATCCCATTTATTACATTTTAGCTACTTAAACCAAACGCATTTTGCATTATTCTTGTAATCTTATGTAAAAAGATTAACATTAAATGTAATTAAATAAAAAAAGTGTTTGAGCATCACTGGGGGTCAGACTGTAGTCGATTGGTTCGTACAACATTTGATGGAGGTGGACACCCTAATAATTCTCTATGCACAAAAAAAAACTGCATATTGACATTAGTGCAGTGCAAGCATCTAAAGTTATATGTACATTAGTGCAGAACAAATGTTCACTCAAATTGTTCTGTTATTTATGTTTAAATGTTTAGATTAATACATTGAAAATGAACGTTTATTATAATAACCTTATATCCCTAGCAACCCTAAAAATTATGTACAGTATACTTGTTTATATTTGTTAAAAGAATAAATTCAAGTTCATCATTCCACATCAAATGTTATCTTCTCTTTAATCTTTTGCTCAAGCTTTTACTAATGGGCAGAAGGCAAGCCATTGTGTAAATCTGGTTGATGCTCGCTAATAGAGAGAGATGATGACTGTCCAGCTTGTGTCGCTTCACTCTGCAGATGAGACCCTCAGCCAAACGATGGAAACTGTCTCCCTCACCTAGTTTCATGTAGGATGCAAGTTGTGAACCTAAATCAGATGTAATACATGTAGAAGTATAAATCAGGAAGAAATTAATCTGCTTTAAAAATGTATTAGGTTTTGTTTTGCATATAAATACTTTTTTTGCATATAAAAAACATTTGTTTCAGTTTGTTACTTGCCTAATAAATGACATTAGAATGTTTAGTTTTAGACAGATGGCTATATTTCTGTTCTATCAAAGTTTAGCTATATATAATTTTTTTTTAATTAAAGTCCATGATAATATCGATTAAAGTCCTTTATGGTAATCCAAGGAAACACTTATAAACAGCGAGTGTAAGCTGTATCATCCTCTCTTGCACCATCTGCATACAGTGATTACACTAGGAGTAACCATGCAGGCTGAGCACAAACACAGAAAAGCGATCGTGCAGTCAATTAATCAGTCAACCTCTTTGCGGTTTGGTGTGACAGCTGTCTGTTTAATTAATGATTCGATTAAAGTCATTCACTGTATTCCTAGGAAACATTTATAAACAGACGAGGTTGAATCAAGCTTCTTATTCGCAGCTTCTTATTGACGCTATACGGTCCACCTTAAAACCCGCGACCGGATATCGTCAATAAGAAGCTGGATTCAGCCTCGTCCGTGCGGGCTGGGCACAAACACAGAAAAGCCATCGTGCAGTCAATTAATCAGTCTCTTGAAAAAGCAAGGACAGCTCCATATTATTACAGCAATGCGTCCATTTTGAAGAGACTGGTTCATTACGGCTGGCCTGGTCCCGCTCTGATTGTAAGGCAAAGCGTGATTGGTTGGAGCGAGAACGAGCAGCGATTGGTCAGCATCACGGTGCCGGTATCTGATTGGTTTAAGCAGAAGGTGGGTGGAGTTCATCTATTTGTGGATCAGTGTTCGTCTTGACGTTAGAACTGTTTCAAAATCCACAAATGCACAGCCCGATCCACAAATGGGCAGAGAGGTACCCACAAATATCACAGTGATCCTCAAATGCTTAGAGAGCAACCCACAAATACCACAGTGATCCACAAATGCACAGGACGCAATTCACATATAAATGTCAGGCAAATTTGTGTTTGTAGAATAAAAAAAAATATGTGTGAGTATGTTTTTTATTTGCAAGTCTAATTTTACTTATTTGTGAATGTAATTAATGTTTGTGGAACTCTAAGATTTATTTGTGGATCTCATTGTATTTATTTGTGAATATGCTTGGTATTTGTCAAACGCTTCACATTTATTTGTGGATTGTATTATATTTGTTTGGAAATATGAAACAATTCTGGCTCCAGAATAACATCTAATTTACTCCCCTGCCCATAGACACTGTTTCAAACACCTCGCATATGTAATTTTATGCAAACATTATCTAATACATACGTAAATACAAATAAATGTTATTTATAAAAAGTCATATTAAAACTCAGGGATTTCAGATGCTGATGATTGTTAACTGCATCATAACAGTATGAAAAGGGTCCAATGGTTAAAAAATAGGAACAAACATCAGATAGAAACAAAAAACTAAACTAACACTTCTATGAACATAATCTCATAAAATACTTGTTTTATTTACCTCGCGCTGCCGTCCTTGTACTGCCGTGAACAGGAAATTCTGGGAATAGAGTTGAATCGATTTGTCAACAGACCGATAAGTAGGCTCGTTTAAGGTGCACCTCGCCTTGACTGCAATGTAGATGAGAGCAACCGGCTGCAGTAAGAGGAGGGCTCAAAAAATACATCAGAAGTCGGACACTTCCCAAATCTCCAAATCTCGCTGTTTTGCCGCCTGGAAACGTCACCAGTGGTGGAGATCGCGTTCGCGTTTTCTATCGCGGACGAATGACCTCATGAAAAAATGATGTAATGACCTGGCAACAGCACTATAGCCAGGTGCATCATGGGAGATGGTTTAGAGTTGTTTAATGCGTTATATTGGTTAAATGAATGGGTTGTTTTGTTGTAAACTTTATCTGTGTTTGTGTTTAAGTTGGCTTCTGTGTTTTAAGCCCAATATTTCCTTGGTTTATAAAAAAATATTGGCAATCACCATCAACAAGAATGGTGTGTAAAAGAAGCACCCCAGTGGTTTGGTCCTTTTACGGGCTGTTAATGGTTGGAGCTCAGAATAAAAGGAGAATTGACAGTGCTGCCTCCTACCTGCTTATTCTGCCTGATTACTGCTAACAATGACACTCAGAGTCGTGCAGTGTATGGGACATGAGTGTTATTCTCTCTAACACGTGAGGAAACAAAGTTAGGCGCCATAGATGCTAGCACCCTGCTAGCCGTTTTAGATTAAATAAACAGTTTAGCTAGGCTATATTAGCTCCAGTTGCCCACGTATAGCAATTGTTACAGTGGTGTCAGAAGTGGGATTCAGGCTGTTTCGAAAACGCCATCATGGAGCAAAATATAGGCGAGTTAGAGCGTGTAATTCGAGAAAATAACATTACCTTAAGACGTCTGACAAGAGAGACTATGCAGAGGGACCAGGCTCCATATCAGCCTGATGGTGCCAGTGTGCCACGGGTGAGGTACCACACACCAGTTCGTGAGCAGAAAGAACCATCACTTACTACATTAACACCTCAGACCCATAGCCAGCTCGGTCTCCTCACACGATCCCCCGCTAAGCTACCACGATACAGCGGGCTGACACCTTTGGAGCCTTACCTGGCACAGGTTAACTTGGCCGCCCTTCACGATGGCTGGAGCCATGAGGAGACAGCAATTCACCTGGCCCTTGCTCTGGAGGGGTCTGCACTTCAGGTCCTCATTGATTTGTCTCCGGAGGAGCAGCGAGACCTCCAGGCTCTATCTGCTGCTCTAAATCGGCGCTTTGGGCAGAAAACCACAGCCGAACAGAACAGGGAGGAACTGGCTAATCGACATCGACGTGAGGGAGAGAGCTTAGGCGCATTCGCTGCTGACACCCGCCGTGGCTTCCCTACTTTTCCAGCTACAGTGAGGGAGGAGCTGAGCCTTCATGCTTTCTTGCGGGGTCTGAAACCTGAACGGCTCCGCCAGCATGTACGCTTGTTGTCACCACACGATCTGGGCGAGGCGCTGAGAGAGGCTGAGCGAGCAGAAGAGGTGTTTCAGACAGGGCCAGTGACTGGTCGTTCCCCACTCCAGAGCCAGCTAAGCAGAGCAGTTGAATGCGGGGGAAACAGACATCTATCTGGAGAGGAGGAGGTTAGCCAGGCCCAGCCTGCAGTGACCCCAGGGCGGAGACCAAGACTGGATCGCTGTTTCCGCTGTGGGGAGCCAGGGCATTTTGCCAGAGACTGCCCAGCCCCTAGTCCCCGGCCGTGGGCGAGATTGCCTCAGGGAAACGACCCCGGGGTGAGACAATGAGGGGATCCTCACCCCGGTCCCTGGCACCCCTCCATGAAGTTTACCCCATCGTGGGGCGCTGCGGACCTGCCAGAGGACTGTATCTGGACTGTGTGGTTGACGGACAGCCCTGTAGCGCCCTGGTAGACACAGGATCTACAATTTGCTTGTTAAGAAAGGGACTATTACCAGGAACTGATGACCCTCTTGCGGAGGACTGGACCCCCACTAATACTGAATTGCTTACAGTCACGGGGGAAAGGACAGTGATGGCGGGGAAAAAGCTATTGCCTGTAGTAGTGGGGACAAGTCAGACAAGTCATGAGTTTTGGCTCGCTGACATTAGAGATGACTGTATTGTTGGTTTGGACCTGTTGACCCACTGGGGGGCACGTGTTGATGTGCCAGGGGCTGCCCTTTGCCTCAATAACCAGACTGTCCCACTCCAATCAGGTTGGAGTAGTTATAATGAGGCCGCCATCCTGCCACAGCTGTCTAAGGGTTCAAACTCACTGGTTCCAGTCCCCAGCCCCCACTCGCTAGCTGTGAAAACACCAGATGGGTCCTGTGGGAACCTGGCAGTACAGATCCACATACCCCAGCCACTATCACTGCAAGTGCCACCCTCATCTGAGACTGTTGTTGCTGTTGAGGAGCTGGGGCGGCGGTGTGGAGAGCATTTAAGTGTGCCTCAACAGGATCAATTGCAATGCCTGCTGAGAGATTTTATGGACACATTTGCGGCCCGGGAGGAGGACTGTACCAGGACAGGCCTGGTTCAGCACCACATTGATACCGGCCATGCTGCACCCATCCGCTTGCGCCCCCACCGTCTGCCACTTGCCAAGCGCCAGGCTGCCGAGGAACTGATGGGATTATTGAACCTTCAGACAGTCCTTGGGCCGCGCCCATAGTCATGGTGCGGAAGAAAAAGGGGGGGTGGCACCCCTGTGTGGACTATCGTCGACTCAATGCTGTCACCCGCAAGGACTCATACCCCCTGCCGCGCATTAATGATGCACTGGACTATATAGCTGGATCCTGCTGGTTCAGTTCCTTGGATTTGCGCAGCGGGTATTGGCAAGTAGAGCTGGCACCAGAGGCCCGGCCTAAGACTGCATTCACTATAGGCCAAGGACTGTGGCAGTTTAGGGTGATGCCCTTTGGACTGTGTAATGCTCCGGCCACATTTGAAAGACTGATGAAGCAAGTCCTTAAAGATATTCCCCGTAACCGCTGTGTGGTCTATCTGGACGATTTGTTAGTGCATGCAAGAGAATTTGACCAGGCAATTCTCAACTTAAAAGAGGTACTGACAGCCATCCGCAATGCTGGACTGCGGTTGAATCCAGCTAAGTGCAACTTGCTCACCCGTCAGACACAGTTTTAGGGGCATGCAGTCAGTGGGAGCGGGGTTGCAACTGACCCAGAAAAGGTGGCTGCGGTGAGGGACTGGCCGCCACCAACCAACATCACTGAGCTTAGGTGTTTCCTAGGCCTTGCCTCCTATTACAGGAGGTTTGTTAGGGACTTTGCAACCATTGCTAGCCCTTTGCATCGGCTGACAGATAAGGGAAGACATTTCAGTTGGTCTGAAGACTGTGCGGTGGCTTTCAGACAGCTAAAAGATGCCCTCACTGATGCTCCAGTTCTAGCATTCCCTGATCCCAGCCAACCCTTCCTGGTGGACACCGATGCCAGTAATGTGGGGGTGGGAGCTATACTTTCCCAAAAAGGAGAGACAGGAGAGCAAGTGGTAGCCTATTACAGTTGCAGCCTCAGTCGTTCAGAGAGGAACTACTGTGTCACTCGAAAAGAGTTGCTAGCGGTGGTCCTGGCTGTCCGTCACTTCAGGCCCTATTTACTGGGCACCAAGTTCACACTGAGAACTGACCATGCTAGCCTCACCTGGATGCTAAATTTCCGCCAGCCTGAAGGGCAGGTGGCAAGGTGGTTGGAAATACTGCAGGAGTACGACTTTGAAATTCAGCACAGACCAGGAAGGCAGCATGTTAATGCTGACGCTCTCTCCAGACGTCCATGCCTCGCTGATGAGTGCAGATACTGTGGACGACAGGAAGAAAGAGAACGGGGACCATCAGCAGCAGCAGCAGAGCTGGGTGACAGTGGCGGAGACGAAGAGCTGTTTACAGTTGAGCAGCTGCGGCAGCAGCAGGCCACTGATCGAGTGCTGGTAGAGGTGAAGGGTTGGCTGGAGACTCGAGTACGTCCAGACTGGCCAGCTGTGTCGTCAAAGGGGCCTGAAATCAAGACTTTACACTCTCAGTGGAGCAGCTTGGAACTCCACGATGATGTCATCTACAGGCGGTGGCAGGCAAAAGGAGGGGGAATCGACCGCCTGCAACTCCTTGTTCCTCACGCCCTTCGATCACAGGTTCTCCGATGGGTGCATGGGGCAGTGGGTTCCGGCCACTTCGGGAACTCCAAGACTGTGCGGCGGTTGCGACAGCGGTTTTACTGGCCAGGGTGCCGCCAGGATGCAGAGCTACATGTACACTGCTGTGATATCTGAACAGCTCGGAAGGGACCCAGCCAACGCTCTCAAGCACCGTTGCAGCAGTACTTGGTTGGGGCACCCATGGAAAGGATTGGGGTCGACATCTTGGGCCCTTTCCCCATCACAGAGGCCGGAAATCGTTTTGTTCTAGTGGCCATGGATTATTTTACAAAGTGGCCAGAGGCTTATGCAGTGCCGGACCAAAGCGCATCCACGTCTGCACAGCGACTGGTAGACGAGATGTTTGCTCGATTTGGGGTACCAAATGAACTGCACAGTGACCAGGGGCGGAACTTTGAGAGCCGATTATTTAGCGAGGTGTGTAAGAGATTAGGGGTAAAGAAGACTAGAACCACACCCCTGCACCCGCAAAGCGATGGACTGGTAGAGCGGTTTAACCGCACTTTGGCCACTCAACTTGCCATTTTGACCAGCCAACATCAGAGGGACTGGGATCAGCATCTGCCCCTGGTCTTGTGGGCATACAGGACAGCAGTGCAGGAGTCAAGTCAGTGCACTCCGTCAGCACTCATGTTCGGGAGGGAGCTCCGTACACCAGTGGACTTGGTGTTTGGGGCGCCTCCTGAGCCAGAAATAGCTGGTGGTTTAGAACTGGATTATTACAAGCGGCTAAAGGAGCGTTTGGACATAGTCCATCAGTTGGCCAGAGAGGCTCTGGAGAATGCTGGAGCTCGTCAGAAGCGGGCGTATGACGTCCGGGCCCATGGGCCTGCCCTTGCGCCTGGAGATAAAGTGTGGATTTTCTGCCCCCAGAGGAAGAGGGGGTTGTCACCCAAGCTGACTCATCATTGGCAAGGGCCAGGTGAGATCTTGAACCAAATATCAGAGGTGGTCTTCCGGGTTCGAATGCCTGGACGGGGTAGGCGGGTGGTGCTACATAAGGACCGGTTGGCGCCGTATCACCCGCTGGCCCCAAGAAAAAGAACTGGTGAAGGCCAGGGTGGCATGCCACCACAGTCCCCCAGTGTTGAAAGGGGCAATGATGGACTCAGCACCGGGGGTGGAACATCAAAAAGGCCGGAGCGTGTTCGGCACCGGCCTGGACACCTGTTAGACTTTATTGTGGAAGATTAGGGTTGTGGGGACACTAACCCTCTGGGGGGGGATGATGTAATGACCTGGCAACAGCACTATAGCCAGGTGCATCATGGGAGATGGTTTAGAGTTGTTTAATGCGTTATATTGGTTAAATGAATGGGTTGTTTTGTTGTAAACTTTATCTGTGTTTGTGTTTGAGTTGGCTTCTGTGTTTTAAGCCCAATATTTCCTTGGTTTATAAAAAAATATTGGCCATCAACATCAACAAGAATGGTGTGTAAAAGAAGCACCCCAGTGGTTTGGTCCTGTTACGGGCTGTTCATGTTTGGAGCTCAGAATAAAAGGAGAATTGACAGTGCTGCCTCCTACCTGCTTATTCTGCCTGATTACCGCTAACAATGACACTCAGAGTCGTGCGGTGTATGGGACATGAGTGTTATTCTCTCTAACACGTGAGGAAACAAAGTTAGGCGCCATAGATGCTAGCACCCTGCTAGCCGTTTTAGATTAAATAAACAGTTTAGCTAGGCTATATTAGCTCCAGTTGCCCACGTATAGCAATTGTTACAACACTATAGTGATTTATAGTAAATATTATAATGTTTTTGAACATGTTTTTTCAGTATTGGGTTATGTTTATAGTTGTTGTGATACCAGAGCAACTATAGAATTTAAATAGACTATTTGTTATAGTATGGTTCAAAAACACTATAGCATTCCTATAAATTACTGTAGTATGTTTTAATGTGGGAGTGGATGCAATTAAAAAATATCACTGTTTTTACAAAAAGATGGTCACAATCACAGAAGATGAACAGCTCATTACTTAAAATGGTTTATTTAAAAATCTGTATATTCAACAGTGCTAAATGTTAAAAGAATGTCCAAATAAACAGCTTATACAGCAAGTAAGCTTTCAAGAAATCTATTTTGGCTACATTATAAATTAAGCAGCTACAGCAAGATGCTTTTGACTGACAAGTCATGACAAATGTGTTTGTTTATTTGTTTTGCTAGGAATGTCCCTAGAATTTGGCATTTTATTGAACAAGTGGTCCATTTCTATAGTCTTTTCAGACTTTCTATAGATGGCGTTAGAAAGTATAAAGGGAAATACATCTGAAGACAAAATTCTTAGCCCTCTTGTGAAGTTTTAAAAAATGGTATTGCATCAAATATGTGAAAGTGCTGTTTAACAGATTTTGTTTTCAACAGTTTTATAAACTAATTTCTACTAACTAATTTGTCTAGTCTTTGCCATGATGACAATATTATATTATATATTTTACATAATATTTTACTAGTTTTTTGCAAGATACTAGTATTCAGCCTAAAGTGCAATTTAAAGAGTTAGCTATAAATTAGTTAAAGAAAAATGAGGAAAGCCATTGGACAACAGTGGTTAGTTCTGCAGACATAAAGAAATTCTTAAAGGGGCTAATTATATTGACATGTTTAGTAGGCCTATAAACAGCTTTTACTCTAGCCAAACTAAAATAAACAGCCTAAGACTTTCTCCAGAATAAAAACTATAGACTGTAGGAAATACTGGGAAAATGTTCTTGATCTATTAAACATAACTTTTGACTTCACATATGTGTGTGTGTTTTGTTTACTACACCCATTTCACTTATGAAACCACACAAAGATGAGGCATAATGGGAAAACAGTCTGATTACCTCAAGTATCCATATATGTATGTATTGGATTGACTTTCATGGAATAACGTTGCATAAAAATTACAATACAAAATTCACACAAACATACAAAAAAGTGAAAATGACAACAAACAGGAATTTAAACTAAAAAATAAAATACAGCACATGCACATCCTAATGATTTATTTGTAACATTTAGTTATATTAGATAGGTCACATTATGTTTTTACAAAGGTGTGTTTTGTTTTTGTTTGCATGTAAATCTAAATAAATAAACATATGTAATGCTCTTTATGACTTTTTTTTAATTATCAACGAAAATACAAAAAAGGTATACAACAAAGCCAGGTAGCTATAGACCTTAGTAAAAACAATATAGAGAATAACGTGTAGTTTGTCAGTCTCATCCAATGAGCATTCAGCTGTGTCGTCAGCCAGTCGTTTTCCATGATGCTTTTAGTGAGAGCAGTCTTTGGAGAGCAACTGCTGGTCTGTGCTCGGGGTGAGCAAAGATGGCGGAACGCAGGAGATCTGCAAGAGCAGGGAAAAAGGATTTGATAGTGGCGGGTTAAGCGACGACTGTGATGTGAATGAAGAGGATGGTGACAGTAGTATAGAGGAACAATTTGATCCAGGAGAAACGATTTCAGAGGAATGGATGCAGGTTGAACAAATATCACAGAAACGGAAAAACAGAGGATCAGATTCGGAAGAAGTCGGAGGAGAAGCAGGAAGGAGTAAAACGATGCGAATAGAGGATGAGTACAAAGTAATATTCACATTAACGGTCATGGGGGATCTGTGTAACCCCATGCGTTTAACCAAAGCTCTTAAAAAAGCAGTTGGAAATATAAAATCAGCAAAGTATCTAACCAATAACCGAGTGATTGTGTTTTGTTTGACTAAGAAACAACAAGAGTAACGGGTAAACTGAAAGAACTGGGAGGAATAGAAGTAAAATGTCATGTTCCAGGAGAAGTAAATGGAGTCAAAGGTGTGATAAATGGAGTTCCAGTAGGACTTACAGAAGAGGTGATTAAAAATCAAACCACAAGTTCAAAGGTAACAGAAGTGAAAAGATTGATGACAAACAGAAATGGTAAAAGAGAAATGAGTACAACAGTAATGTTAGTATTCAATGACAAAAGTTTACCAGGGAATGTTAAAATAGGATATGTAAGCTATCAAGTTCGCCCTTATATTAAACCAGCAATAAGATGCTATAACTGTCAAAGGATAGGACATGTAGCAGGGGTATGTAAGGGGAAAAAAAGATGCTGCAAATGTGGAGGGGAACATGAGTATGGAGAATGTGGTAACTCTGTAACACCAAAATGCTGTAATTGTGAAGGTCCGCATAGTGCAGCTTACCTTGGATGTGTAGCACAAAAACAAGCAGTAGAGGCAAGGAAGCTCCAAGTAACACAAAATATATCGCATGCACAAGCAGTAAGGAACGTACAGAGAGATCAAGGAAACTACATGAATCACGAATACACCAATGTGTGAGAAAATCTAAATAAAGAAACAAACAGTAACAATATAGATGCAAGCATGCTTATGGTCAATAAAGAAAGCTTCATTGCATTTATTGCTGAAGTAATTAACTGTACAGCACAAACAAGCAAAAGGACTGAAAAACTGAAAATTATCATATCAGCAGCTACGAAACATCTAGGACAGTCTGACAGTAGATAAAATCCAGGTGATGTTGGGACAGAATGAGTACAATGCAAATTCTCAGGAAAGTCCTGTAAGTCAAGGGTTAAATAAATAATATGTCATTCGGGATATTACAATGAAATGCTCAAAGTTTAACTGCAAATGGACAAGAATTTAAAAGAATGATTCATCAGTTAACAAATCTTCCGGACGTTATTTGCATCCAAGAGACATGGCTTAAACCACAGGTAAACTTTGTAATTCCAGGGTATATATCCATTAGGAAGGACAGAATAAAATCAAGTGGTGGAGGGTGTGCAACATTTATAAAATATGGGGTAGCATATAGAGAAGTTAATATACAGTACAGTATGAAAGCACTAAGGTTGAGGTATGGGCATCATTAGGGAAATTAATTAAGGATAATTATATCATTAATTAAATAATTATATTAAGATTAATTATATGCAGATGATGGATTGATGTGGAAAAGGGGAATAAATATATCATATTGTATGGATAGAGTACAAAAAGCAATCAGTACAGTGGAAGATTGGTCACTTGAATGGGGTTTTAAGTTTTCAATAGCAGAAACATGCTACCAAATATTTACAAAGAAAAAACAATTAAGAATAAACATCTTAAATTATATGGACACACACTGGAAAAAAGTTGATAAATTTAAAGGTGCAGTATGTAAGTTTGACACCCAGTGGTTAAACTAGGTATTGCAGTCCTGAATCATAATAAAGGTACGCCGGGTTGCCAGTTTGAGTGATTTTAAACTGTGTTCTAAATAAAAGCAACGACACGCGATTGAGGGAATATTCTCCATATTAAAAGGAGTTTTGGTTCTAACCAACACCTCGAATTGATTTATTAGAAGCGGCTCCTATTTCTCACAGCTGAACAACAGAAACCTATGACAGATCACCTCAGGTAAGCCTCGTGTGCTTTATTCAGTGCTAAATGCTAACAATGCGAGTTTGAATGCATTTTACATGACGTGTATTACCATATACTGAAAGCAGAAAGTTCACCTCAGATCTGGAAAATACAATAAACTGTTTGAAATTGAACTTTAGAACTAAACACATATGAGTGATTCAGCATATACATTTAATGATGTTAAAGAGGGTTAACATGTATTAAATAGATTCTAAACCTTACCGTTTTGTGAGTGAGTGCATATTCTGTGCTTCTGAAAGGCTGTATTTAAATTTCTGCCGTGTTTTGTGGTGCAAACAGCCAAATGGCTCATCACTCATAACAATCTCGTCACAGCGTGTTGTTAGGACACGCGATGTAACCTGCTCACGTTCCTAATATTTATGTCATTTGCTAATTAACGTCATGTGGAACTGAATCTGTCTCATTTTGACATCTGATACTTTCCACTACACTGTAGCATTTAGCTCATGGACGCATGCTTTCAGAGTCTTTCTGAATGAATGAATGAAATATGCTGTTTTCCAACAAGGCAACCCGGGGTGCTGAATTATAATTGGCTAAACTGGCATGTGCATGTGAAAATTACCTAAACAAAGACAGCGTTCCGGCACGGAAAAAAACATTTTCAAAGCAGAATATCTGACTTCAGCATTGTTTGTCAGTTAAACAAGTATGTTCACTTGGGATGTTTCTTAAATATCTGCACACATATTATTGTATTTTTATGCTTTAGAAGAGTCAAAAACGTACATACAGCACCTTTAAATATTTAGGAGTGTGGTTTGATGATAAACTTACGTGGAAAGAACATATAAATTATATTGTTAGGAAATGTAATAAAGTAATAAATTTAATGAGAGGAATTGCAGGGCAAGAGTGGGGGGCAGATAAACAATCTTTAAAGGGAGTTTATATTGGCCTCATGAGGTCAGTACTAGACTATGGATGTCTAGTATATGAATCAGCATCAGCTACTTTACTTAAGAAATTAGATCTTATTCAAAATAAAGCATTACGAATCATCATAGGAGCAGTTAAAACAACTCCAATTGCAGTAATACAGATTGAGGCTGGAGAAATGCAACTCTATTTAAGAAGGGAAAAACTTGCACTTGCATATTGGGTCAATCTGCAAGGACAAAAAAGTGATCATCCTGGGATAGAACTGCTTAAGGAAAGCTGGGAAATTTTATACAAAACAGGTAAAGGATTTGCATGGAAGATAAAAAAGCTAAGTGTAGAAGCAAATATTGAAAATAAAAAAATTGCATCAGTAATTGTGACTCCCCCAATAGCACCTTGGAAAATAGAACAACCAAGAGTAGATTTACAAATACATAAGAAAATTAGAGACATGTGTGATAAAGTTCAGTTAAAGTTATTTGTAAAACAATAAATACAAACAGAGTATTATACATTTCTCCAAATATATACAGATGGATCAAAAAACTTAAAAACTGATAGGACAGGAGCTGCAATATACGTCCCAGAATTTGAAGTTAGGAAGGCAAATAGGATAACAGATGGTACAGCAAAATACACAGCAGAAATGATAGCAAATCTCATGGCAATAGAATGGGTACATGAAGTTAGAGTTGACAAAGCTATAATATGTTCAGATTCAATGGCAGTACTTCAAAGTTTACAATCATTACAGACAAATAGAAATGACATATTATGGGAAATCATGACAATGTTATACAGTACTAAACAAATTGGAATAACAATTTGTTTCATCTGGGTTCCAGCACACGTGGGAATACAAGGAAACGAAGAAGCTGATAAACTGGCTAAAGAATCATTAAAAATGAATGAACCAAATTTAAACATTACACTCAATAGAACAGAAGGGAAACATCTGATTTTGGAAACATGCAATAAGAAATGGCAGAAATGTTGGGATTCTTGTCAATCAGGGCAGCATTATCATAAAGTACAAAAAATGTAAAGAAAAGTAAGGTCAGCCATAACATCTGCAGAAAAAAACAAGTCATACTAACACATTTATGAACAGGTCATTCCAAACTCAATTATACATTACATATTATTGGGAAACACAATACAGGTTTATGTGATTCATGTTTAGTAGGGGAAACGGTGAAACATGTATTGTTTTGGTGTAATACATATGAAAGGGAAAGAGAATATTTAAAAAAAGAACTATTAAGAATGGGTGTATCTGAATTTACATTAAACAGTGTTTTAAAAGATGGGCCAAATGCAGGGGAACAAATAAGGACAGTTATAAAATTTATTAGAAATATTGGCTTAATAGACTGGATATAGCAAATAGGTTGGAAACTAGATCCATTCTTTTCACACTCCATCATAGTAGGGGCAAAATGCGGGGGTCCCCTTGCAGGGATTATTGGCCCCCTGGTGCATTCATTTTTTTTCGACTTAGTCCCTTTATTAATCCGGGTTCGCCACAGCTATCCAGCATATGTTTTACACAGCGGATGCCCTTGGATAACACATTTCAAACGTTCAAGTACATCAAGGCACATTTTTACACCTGTAAACTGTCAATTAAAAGTCAATTTTTTTGCCCTCCCATTAATTTAAAATAATGTTTTCCAAGTGAACTTTAACAAACCAAGGACATTTTCACAGTATTTCCTGTAAAAAAAGAATAATAATAAATAATAAGTCTTTTTCTTATAGTTTATTACTTAAATAAAAGCAGTTTATTCATTTTTAAAATACAATTTTAAGGTCAGTATTATTAGTCTCCTTAAGAAAAATTTACTGTATATTTATGATTGTCTACACAACAAACCAGTAATTATTCTAACTTTCCTAGTTAACATAACCTAGTGAAGTCTTTAAATTACACTTTAATCTGAATACAACTATATTGCAAAATAACTAGTAAAATATTTTGCACTGACTGTCACCATGGGAAAGATAAAAAAGGTAGTTATTAGAAATTAGTTAGTTAAACTATTATGTTAAAAAAACGTGTTGTAAAATAATCATGTGTTGAAGACTCGTGTGTCAGTACTGACATCTAAAATGAATGAAGGCAAAACTAAACGAGTAGAATATTACTTTCAACGTGACTGAAAACTAAATTTGATCAATGTGTTACATCTGTTCTCCGGTACTTGCTGACTGTTTGTAAGTTCAAGACTGCATTTCCTAATGTAAAACTATGTACACTCAATTTCTGATTAATAATATGCAGAGCCGAGGACTTCATATATTAAAAGGTTTAAAATTGCTATTGAAAACAAAAGTTTAATATAATCAACAGTGGACATTTTGATAGTGTTTCACAACATGAACATGACTGAAGTCGAATCTTTATTACCTGTGTCATTTTGGGGGTTAACTTCTGAATGCGGGAACTAATGCGAACAGCGCCCTTACAGAGAGAGCGCGTGTGAAGGCAGAGAGAGGGAGTGCACGCGACACCTAGAGCGCGCGAAAGAGGCCCCAGTCATTTCTCCACAGTTTGCCGCCAATGGCTGATAACACTTCGCCGTGACGTTTTGACACAAAAATATCATGCGGGGCCCCCCCGTGGTGCGTGCCCTGCGAGCCCGTCCGCTACGCCACTGAGTAGGGGGCGGTATGAACCTAAAAGCTGGTTCGCAACCCGCCAATACAACCTAAAGAAGAAGAGAGCAACTGCTGCCGACTGCTCAATCCGAGGCTTCCGCCTCGCGATCGCGAGAGTTTTTTGGCGCACGTCAGCGTGACATCAGAGCCAGGCGGACGCAACTCGGACACATTTCTAACCGGCATGCATCTTGCGGTGATCACCGGTGATCGATTCTGCGCAGATTTTGGCCACCTCAAACGAGCCTAGTGTGACATCAAAGTATCGCGAGAACAGCAGACATCGTATGCATTTGAATCCTTCTCGGGTATTTTATCACTTCAGGTACACGCCTACTGATTGGTTGATTCAAACGAGTTGTGAATCAAGGAGCCTCTAAAGATCCGAGTCAAACTGCAGTGCCACGAGGTTTTGCTCAGACTTTTGGGACGTTTGGAATTGCTCCGTTTCGTCACCATGTAAAATGTGAGTAAATCGTTGATAGTAAAAGGAGGCCACTGTTACGATTAGAAATTGTGCATTAACCAGATTATATTTATTTTATTTTATTTTATTTGTTTTAGCATAACGTTACACTACGTACGTTAACAATAGTTCATGCCCAAATCTAAACCGCCAGCAGAGAATATTTATCAATGTTTACTGTTGTTTACATTGGTTTTTTTTGCACATCTTAGAGATGTTGCCCAAGTTCTTTTGGATTTAGTTTGTCTCAGTTTCTTTATGTCAGTCCAGACAGACTGGATGATGATCAGATCAGATCTCTGTGTGTGGAGCACTGGCTGTTGTCAGACTCAGTGTGCAGACAATTTTCTCCCTCTATACGTTAATTACAGCTAATGACAAAAATAATGTTTGGAAATGTAAATTGATATTTCAAACTGACATGCAACAGAAAAATATAGAAATAACCGACTTTACCCCCCCCCCCCCCTCCCCCCTGAAATTACTAGTAAGACTTTTGCACAGTAGACTACTGTATATTTAAACCTTTTTCTTCTGTGCTTTAATTATTATCACTATAAATAATCACAATCTTCCATATGGTCTGATGATAGTAGTTTTGTTTGATAGTAAATAATGTATATCATTTCTGATGATGTTTTGATTGATAATAATGTATAGTGTACATATAATATCTGTAAGTGTTTAGTGTTGGACAACCAACACACACACATATTAAACAGCAAAAGAAACACGTATAGCTTACTAAAAGCCTTTATGTCTGTATATATTTTTTATATAAAATGCAGAGCAGCAAGACCCATGGGATTCCATCAGCCACTCACCATCAGAGTCTTCAGTGGAAGCTGAGAAGAAGAAGAGAAGAAAAAAGAAGCCAAGCAAGAGATGCCAGAAAAAGGGGGAGGGAAATAACTTGTTATTTTGTTGTTTGAGTATAGGCAGGGCAGCACAGTGACACAGTAGGTAGCACAATCGCCTCACAGCAAGAAGGTCTCTGGTTCAAGCCTCGGCTGGGTCAGTTGGTATTTCTGTGTTTTTGGAGTTTCCATGTTCTAACCCCATGTTAGCGTGGGTTTCCTCCGGGTGCTCCAGTTTCCCCCACAAGTCCAAAACATGTAGTGACATTGGGTAAGCTAAAATTGTCTGTAGTGTATGTGTGTGTTTCCCAGAGATGGGTTGCAGCTGGAAGGGCATCCGCTACGTAAAACATGTGCTGGATAAGTTGCCAGTTCATTCCGCTGTGGCAACGCCGGATTAATAAAGAGACTAAGCCGAAAAGAAAATGAATGAATAAATGTATGTGAATGAGTGCGTATGGATGTTTCCCAGTGATGGGTTGCAGCTGGAAGGGCATTCGCTGCATAAAACATCAGCTGGATAAGTTGGTGATTCATTCCACTGTGGTGACCCCAGATTAATAAAGGGACTAAGCTGAAAAGAAAATGAATGAATGAGTATAGGCAATGATAGACGAGAATGTTTGATTAAGATGAAGTGTTTTAAAATGTCTATTTATTAAATAAAGGTTACAAAGTAAAGAAATATATTGTGTGTTTGTATATTTGTTTCACAATCTTCAAGATTTTACCCTGTAAACTACAGTGAACAAGAGGGCAACAAATGCTGTATTTACCCTTTAAGTACAGGGAACAAGGAGGGAACAATGCTTCACTTTAACTTACAACCGGCAAATGCTGTATTTACTGTGTAACTACAGAGAACAAGGGGGGAACAAGGAGGGAACAATGCTTAACTTTAATTTACAACCTGCAAATGCTGTATTTACTGTGTAACTACAGGGAACAAGGGGGGAACAAGAAGGGAACAATGCTTCACTTTAATTTACAACCCACAAATGCTGTATTTACCCTTTAGGTACAGGGAACAAGAGGGGAACAAATACTGCATTTACCCTTTAACTACAGGGAACAAGGAAGGAAGAAGCTAAAGTTCAACGCACTAGTATATACTTGAACACTAAGAACAGAGAGAACTACAGCAGCACTTTTAATTGACCATAATTTTTTAATAAGACCAAATTACTACATTTTTCTATAAAACATCAGCTATACATTCACTGAAATGCAACAGAGGAAAGTGCGATTTACTTCCAAAAACTTCAGATATAGTCTGTGTTAGTAAATGCAAGGCTAATTATAAAGTCCAGGCAGAACACTGTATGATAACGCTTCAGATGACTGTTCTAGAGCTTACAGCTAATAATCTGTCAGATTCTGGAGTGCATTACAGCTCTAAAGAACATTATAAATGATAAATGATCTTAAATAAAACAAATACATTCATAGAGATGGTATATAATTTCACTCACCTGGCAAATGGAGACCACGCGAATGGCTTGTGAGCACAATTAAGTGCACACAGCATGCCATATCATCTGGTAATAGTAGGAAATAATTCCAAAAGGCAGCTGAATGTGTAAAATCACATAAAACAACACAAAAATACAACGAATATGTCGAGATCAGCGGCTAATCAGCCGTAATCAGCTGAGGTGAAGTGACGTCGACCAGCTAGACCTAGCTGTCACTCAAGTGGCCATGCCCTTAATTATGCAAACTTAATATAACCTAATATAAAGGAAACGGATGAGTTATAAAAAAAATTCACCCCCCCTCACAGTTGTCACGAAAGGTAATATTAGCTATATAAACCAAAATCGTTCTTTGTACCAGGCTGTAAACACCTTTTTTTATGCTGTAAAGTTGGCCATTCTAACAGTGGGCTCAATAAAAATTTGCTCTATTATGGAGCCAGGACTAGCGGAATTTCGATGAATTGCAGTTTCAGTTACTTCCGTATTGGCTTCCCGAGAGAGAGGAGGAGGTTGCCGCTTGGGCCGTACTCACACTATGTACAGTTTGCGTTTATTGAACAGTACAAATGATTAATTAATCCATATGAAACAGTAGTCACGTCTCGCTTTCAGTTTCGGGCTCAAGCACACTTGCACTCACACTGTAACCGTACCGCCCCTGAGCCCAAGTGAACCGCGCTCTGGCCCACCTCTTCCAACTGGGCCAGGGCCACCCAAGTGTACGGTGCCTGAGCCTGATTCAGTGCACTCACACTTCTCAAACGATCTGGGAAATGGGCCTGGGCACGGTTCAGATAGCATAGTGTGAGTAAGCCCTTACAGTCCGACCGGTGTTTTGTGGAGGACGACGAAAATGGGACCAAGTGGACTTTATTGTTCTTTATTTTCTGTGTATTTGCAATCTCACACTGTAAAATAAATGTTTAATTTATTATTCTGAAATTATGCAATTATAAATTTCATGTTTTTAAAGTTTCCTTACTATAGCTACATATGCAAAGACGTCAAGAAATAAAGAATTTCTATGTATCTCTGTGAATGGTATCTTCAAAATGTTTGAGTACTCAAGCATTTTCATCAATAATGGACAGGGTGCTTCTAAAATGTATAATAGTGTAAAGAAATAAGTTGATAAAAACAAACCGTTTATACAAGGAAAAGTGCATTCAACAATGTAGTGTTTGAGGTATTTCTGTTTTTGTAAGAAAAGCAAAAATATAAGTTTTGTGAATCTCTTTGATGTGAGGTCTGATGCAACTGAAGTGTAGAAATTATTAATATTGACTAATAAACATAAAACCTTTTTTTTTTTTTAAATACCTGCTCCATGGCACCCATTCTCTTTATCAAATCTGCCTGAGTAAACTACTCCTCTTTTGTGGGAAAATATTGTGAACATTTTCTTCATTATTCTGAAAAATTAAGCAAGCAAATATTAGTTTTTGTATAGAGTATTATATATAAACACATAATTGATTAATGTAGGTATTTTGTCTAGAAGCCTTATTGTGTTTCCAGAAGGCAGTATGATTTTAAAAGTTTTACAGTCATGAAGAATAAGTTATTGTAATGCTTGTTTTTAAGTCCCCCAAAACATGAAACTTAGAAACACAATGTCTCATATAGAGATATTGTCATGATCACCAGCGATCTAAACACACCAAAGATCGCTGGAATACATTCACAAACACATAGGACTACAAATCTGCTGGTTATGGACTACAACTTCATACATGCACTCTGCTCACACACACGTTTTTTGAGTCTGACTGATTGCAAACACACAGCTAATGCTGCTCAAGTACTGATTGCACACACATATGTACAGCTCACCTTGAGACACTCAGGGCTGAGTCTTGTTATCTGTTTAATTGACATTACAACGCCTTTTCCTTTGTCTGCCTTTGCTGTGTTTTTGATCCTTGCCTTGTTTGTTTGTTTGTTTAATCCTGTTTGCAGCCTGCCTTGTGACCATCTGCCTGTTATTTTGACCATGACTCTGGACTGCCCTCATACATCTGTTTGCTCCTGTGTTGATCATTGCTTGCCTGACCATCCTGTTAATAAAACCCTGCATTTGGATCCTCACCCCTGTTGTCAGTGTCACATCCCCATTTACAGATATAATATATGGCAATATATATGTATATAACTTTGTATATGATTGGGATGAGATGTAATTCTATTCAATTCATGTTTATTTCTATAGCACTTTTACAATGTAGATTGTGTCAAAGCAGCTTAACATAGAAGTTCTAGTAAATTGAAATTGTGTCAGTCCAGATTTCAGAGTTGAATTTCAGTTTAGTTCAGTTCAGCGTGGATGAAATTTTCACTGCTGAAAGTCCTAACACTGTAGAGCAAATCCACTGATGGGCAGCTCCACAAGTCACAAACCAAGCAAGCCAGTGGCAACAAACAAAAAAGTTTCCTTGTTTGACATAATGGAAAAGGAAAATCAAAAGAAATCAGTCTAGATACCAGGAAGAGAATTGTAGACCTCCAATGGTCTGGTTTATCCTTAGCTGCAACTTCATCATGCCTAAAGGTGCCACTTTCATCAGATCAAACTATTATATGGAAGTATAAATGCAATAGGGGAAGAAATGTAAAAGACCCTGAGAAGAAGGTAAGAGAGTGTCATAATTCACAGAAAAACAAGTCCAAGTTAACTTACAGTTTAGTTTGCACTACAAAAAAAATTATATTCCATTGCACGTTTCAAATGACAAATCAACTAGAGGGCGCTGTCTACATTTTTGCAAATCTGAAATCTGTTGCTTATGTATTGTTGTATGTTTTAGATACACGTCCATCTTGTACACATCAATAAGAATGCTAGACCAAAACCAAATCAATAGTGTTTTCAAAATAGTTTTACCTTGATTTATATGATCTCTTTTGTGCAACCGTAACATTGTACAAATTAAGCTACCAAGCAAACTAATGATCATTAAGCAATAGCAGGCAGGCAGAGACAACTCATAATCACAGCAGAAGTGGCAGACAGAATTTTTTTTTACTTTTTATTATTGTTATTTTTTTAAACAAGGTAAATAGCATTATTCAAATAAACATAACTACACTGAACCTAAATTTCTATGTTAGTTCATCTAGTGCTTTAGTTTCACTTTGTGTAAAAACTTAAGTGGTTTAAGGCAATGGGTTTCCATGCAATATTTCCCCCTTTATGGTTTGAAAAAGCAGAGCATACATTATTGCAATAACAACTGGGTTTCACAACTGAATTACCATAGGTTGTATGCAGGCAGTGACATCACTTCTGGCCCCTAAAGAGGCCTCACTGTGGCCTGCTCTAAACTAAATGCTCCTCCAACTTCTCTATTCATTGACAATGACGCTGGATGGGTGGGCCGGATCTACCTTCACAAACCGCAAGCCAAGCTAATTTTGTTCTTCAAAATTTACTTTATCATGATTGGCTACAACTAGTTTGGCTATTTTTTTTTTGAGATAGAACTCTACTACTAGCACTTGGCTATGAAGAAATGTTTTGTAAAGTCCTGACACTAAAAACAGAAATATATAACATATAGAAATATGGGACTATCTAATAAAGAATGGCATGCTTGGTCACCCTACTACAAACCAAAGATACTGTATTGTACATTCAGCCTTTTTAATAAAATGTCAGCTCAGAAATAGCATTAAACAATTTATATGTAAAAAACTAAATTAATTGTATGTAACAGAGTGATTTAGCTAGATGAACTAACATGATAGTCATTTCCCATTATTTTTTCTGTGAAATCAAGCAACATGTCATTAAATAAATCATCAGTGTAGTTCCAGTGATATTTCTGTTGTAGTTTTTTTTTTTTTTTTTGAGGTCTGGAAAGAGGAACTGAACCATGGAATAACGTTTGACATGTTTATGTCTTGAGCAAGTGTGTAAATATTTATAGCACAAAAAATGTCCTCAGTTCAAAGTTGTCTGCCTATTCCATTTTACAGTATTGCTTGTTTGTGGGATTTAAGTGTTCCAGTCCTCCCTTACGGAGTCACAGTGAGACAGTGGTTCTTTGCTATGTGACTGATGTGACTGACATACATCTTTTAAACTGCAAACAATTGAAATCCTAAAGCTTTGCTAAACATCATTCACTCTGCTTTAAACTAGACTAATTGTGTTGTACTTTAACTTCACATTTAAAATATGTTCACCCTAGTGTTTCAATGCAAGTGACATGTGAGTCTGCATAAAGTCAGATTAAAGCATTATGTATCCATTCATTGAATTAACAGATTTGTGACAAATTGGGTTGGATTAAACAGCCAGACTGAGATCTGACATTCAGTTTGATCTTAAATATCATCCAGGAAAAGCAAACACTGAGACACTTTCCCACTTTCCTGCATTCCACTGGATGTGTAGGCACATGAGTCTGAGTGCACAGAGCAGTTATGCTGAGAAGCAGGGCAGGCAACCTGGCAGAGAAACCAGGCTGGAGGTGTTTTTGTTTTTTTATTATTATTTAACCATGGAGGTTATGAAAATATCCTCATAATGATAGATCAATTCTCAAGGTTTGCAGAAGCTTACTCTACAAAAAACATCAAGATAAAGAAAGTCAGGACAGACTGCTGATGAGTGTTTCTTCTATGATTACATGTTCCACTTTGGTTCCCGCCAAGCTAAATCGTGACCAAAGCTGAGTGTTTGAGAATGAGCTTTTCTGTTGAACAGTGTGCTGGAATAGGGTTTTGACATTACTGTGATGGTTGGGTTTGGGGTAGGGGCAGACGTTAATAAAATACAATTCATTCATTCATTTTCCTTCAGCTTAGTCCCTTTATTCATCAGGGGTCACCACAGTGGAATAAACTAAGCTGCAACCCAGTACTGGGAAACACCCATACACTTTCACATTCACACACACACTCATACACTAAGGACAATTTAGTTTACCCAATTCACCTATAGCACATGTCTTTGAGCTGTCTTTTGGACAAAATGGCAACTGGCCCAGCTGGGACTCGAACCAGCGACCTTCTTGCTGTGAGGCGACAGTGCTAAACACTGAGCCATAAAATAAAATTAAAGGGTAAATTACTAAATAACATAAATAATTCTCGTTAACATCCAACAGCAGATTTATCCCTTCTAGCATCAACCTGACACAACTGACTCAGATGAGGATGCTGACTTGAAGGGGATACTGGTTAAGAGGTAAGGTAGGTTCTCGAGATCTACCTGAGCTCAAACTCCCCTCTCGCCCTGCAAACGGAAGGGAGCTTCGGGATCGAGGATCTTATGAGCTCAGGGCTCTCTCCCGGGACAACATGTCAAACATGCATATTATTATTCAACAACGAAGTGTGAACTCTTGAATGACATTACAAATATGATTACAAAATGCTATTGACTTTTTAATCATGTCACTGTTCAGGAATAATTTAACTGATGTGTTATTAAAGCCTGATCTCACGAGGAAATGTAACTACTTTATGTTTTGTCAGTTGAGTGGCTAACTCACGAGTTCAGAACGACTTCAGTCGTGTGAAAATGTAAGATTTTTAAAAGGAGGCGCAGCAACCGTCATTGGGATAAGCAAATCATACTAAATTGTATGAAAGAGATCATACAATTTCATACGAATTAGCCACCAAAATAAAACAGTTATGAATTGCCATCAGAGAGTGTTGGTTTTTGTGCTCCAATTTATGATCAATACACTCCTGTAATGCAGCAAACAGTAACAGCTATGACAGGCCCTTGTGTACAGATTCCCTGTACGTTCAACATCTTTAATTTTATTAAAACAAACTAAACAATCTTGTAACAAAACAAAATCCTCATTTGTTATCTGTCTGAAAAAGAAATCATAGCTTTATAAGGTTTAATATAAGACACAACTGTTATTTGCATTTACTGCCAGTTCTATTAATTACTAAAAAGTCTGCTTCTGCAAAAATTTAAATAACAAGAGAACATCACATCAATAAGGCCATGTTTAAATTTAACTTGATAGCAGTAATGAGTCACTTTTAGAGACATTTTTACATGTTGCAGTTCCCTTTTTTTACTGTATGTTCAATTCACACATTAATAATAGATTTTTCTAGTGTGAATTTGTGTGTTGCAGTTTTTCTTGTGTATCATACCTAATGAACAAATGTTGGTATTGCAATAAAATGTTTAAGTGTTATTTTGATGTTACATTCACAATCTATAATTACATTTTAGCTGGTGATCGGAAAGGGGAAAAAAAATCATTCTTACGATTTTCAAATTCACACGAAGAATAAGACATCATGCATATAGCCATAGTATGTAGTGCTGTGCCTTTCTTTATAAAAACTAACATTGATAAACGTGTTTTCATTAATACATTTTAATATTGTGCCATATTCTTGTGCTTTGGCTTACACTGTCTTGGATAAAATGATGTGTGCAAATGCTGGTAGGCAGTCAGTGGTACGTCACACCACTATAAGATCTCACAGAAAGGAAGCCATCATCATAAACTTCTGCTTTACATTGACTGCACTGCACAAGGTAAGGACTATTACTTGCATATTGACAGAAAAACTAATCAGAAATCATTAAATAAAATTTTGTAAACATAATTTATAACCCTTATTAGAGATAAATTAGGATTTTACTCAAGAATTGAAAAGCATTCAGTCTGCTTTGACAATTAACATAATCAATCACCCATAAATTAGAAATCTCTATAATTATTATCTTATTTAATTATTTTGTTTATTTGCTGTGTTTCTGTCAGAGCTCCAGGGATGTCTGTGTTGCAGATCACATTTATAATCATCATCAGCTCTGTGTTTCTACACACTTACTCAGGTTAGTGTCTATGTTTTTTTTATTATTTAAAAATTTCACAACATTTACCAGCAGAACGTCTTGATATGATGGCACAAATTACAAAGTCCAACATACAGTAGGCTCATTCTAAAAACGTAGCTGTACATACAGTGCATCCAGAAAGTATTCATAGCACTTCGCTTTTTCCAAATTTTTTGTTACAGCCTTATTCCAAAATGGGTTAAATTCATTTATTTCCTCAAAATTCTACACACGATACCCCATAATGACAATGTGAAAAAAATATTTTTTGAAATTGTTGCAAATTTATTAAAAATAAAAAAACTGAAAAATCACATGTACATAAGTATTCACAGCCTTTGCTCAATACTTTGTTGCTGCACCTTTGGCAGCAATTACAGCCTCAAGCCTTTTTGAATATGATGCCACAAGCTTGGCACACCGGTCTTTGGGAATTTTTGCCCATTCCTCTTTGAAGTACCTCTCAAGCTCTATCAGGTTGGATGGGGAGTGACTGTATACAGCCATTTTCAGATCTCTCCAGAGATGTTCAATAAGATTTAGAGCTGGGCTCTGGCTAAGCCACTCAAGGACATCCACCGAGTTGTTGTGAAGCCACTGCATTGATATTTTGGAAGTGTGCTTTGGGTCATTGTCCTGTTGGAAGATGAACCGTCGCCCCAGTCAGAGGTCAAGAGCACTCTATAATATATACATATAACACACAGGAGCATTCTCAGGTTTTCAATCAGGATGTCTCTGTACATTGCTGCATTCATCTTTCCCTCTATCCTGACTAGTCTTCCAGTTCCTGCAGCTGAAAAACATCCCCACAGCATGATGCTTCACTGTAGGGATGGTATTAGCCTGGTGATGAGTGGTGCCTGGTTTTCTCCAAATGTAGCGCCTGACATTCACTCTAAAGAGTTATATTTTAGTCTTATCAGACCAGAGAATTGTGTTTCTTATAGTCTGAGAGTCCTTCAGATGCCTTTTGGCAAATTCCAGGCAGGGAGTGGCTTCCATCTAGCCATTCTACCATACAGGCCTGATTGGTGGATTGCTGCACAGATATTTGTCCTTCTGTAAGGTTCTTCTTTCCACAGAAGAACACTGTAGCTCAGACAGAGTGACCATCGGGTTATTGATCACCTCCCTGACTAAGGTCCTTCTCTCCCGATCACTTAGCTTAGATGGTTGGCCAGCTCTAGGAAGAGTCCTGGTGGTTCCAAACATCTTCCACTTACGGATGATGGAGGCCACTGTGCTCATTGGAACTTTCAGAGCAGCCTCTTTCAGACTTGTGCCTTGAGACAATCCTGTCTCGGAGGTCTGCAGACAATTCCTTTGTCTTCATGCTTGGTTTGTGCTTTAACATGCACTGTCAACCCTGGGACTTTATAGACAGGTGTATGCCTTTTCAAATCACGTCCAATCAACTGAATTGACCACAGTTGAACTCCAATAAACATCTCAAGAACGATCAGTGGAAACATAATGTACCTTAGAGCTTCACGGCAAAGGCTGTGAAAACTTATGTACATGTGATTTTTCAGGTTTTTATTCTTGCAACAAAATGCAACTTTTTTCACATTGTCATTATGGGGTATTGTGTGTAGAATTTTAAGGAAATAAATGAATTTAATCCATCTTAGAATAAGGCTGTTACATGAAAAAATGTGGAAAAAGCAAAGCACTATGAATACTTTCCGGATGCACTGTACATTTCTGGAAATCGCAAATTATGTAGTCAGAAGTATGTATGGCTGCATTTTGTCTTTAAAACGAACGCTATGGGTGGTATGACGCCGTTCCTTTTCGCGCTTATCAGCTGACCGATTACCTCCGTATGGACAGCTTTCCCATGGTTACCAGTGTGTCAAGTAGCTCGCCATGTACATCGTTGAAGATGCAGAGGAGTTGACCACAATGACAGGTTTCGAGTCCGGTAAAGAACAATTCCAGAAAGCAGGTAAAACAGAAACTCTGATTTTTGACATCTCAAAAAGCGCACACATCGGTCTATGGCGAATTCGCGAAAACAAAAACTGCAAAAAAAAATAGCTCCTGGGATGTATTTGGCGCTCTCTCCAGACATGTATATAGGGGGACATTTTCAGAATGACAAAGTCATATACAGGCATATAACTTGCAACGAATAAGAAAATATATTAAGCACATACTACCCATAGTTTGTTAATTTTTTATGTGCTTGTTACGGCTATTATATGAATGGCAGATGATTTTAAATAAAGGGCACGAGTCATACATAAGCCACAAATACTTTTATGGTGCGGTTTTATCCTTTTAGGGGCTCGACTGCCCTGCGTCAGTGTACACTTTTGTTGTATTATTGACAAAAGCTATATGAAAAAGCTTTTAAATATCTGTTCAACAGCAGAAAGGTCACACAAGAGTCATAACGATATTAAGAAACATGACAGTGTGTTAATGGGAGGCCAAAGTTTTTCAGAATTGTCATTTTTGGGTTCACCTGTTACACTTTTAGGTTATACTCTAAGGCTTAATTAATGCACCGATGTGTTTATATGTTTCAGCTGATGATCAACACTCTGCTGTGATGCCGTACACAGCCACAGCTCCAACAGGCTCTCATGTGCAGATTTTCTGTATATTTAAAATCTCCAATTTTGAGGCCAAACAAAATAACACAAAATATATTGATATAATCCAGCAGCAGAAGAAAAATTCTCAATTTGTTGCCCAAAACGACAATGTTAATAGTGGTCAAAACATTTCAGGATTCAATGAGATGACTGTAAATCATACAGGGAGGGACTGCACCACTGTCCCCTATAGCATTACAATGACTTATTCAGTAAATTCATACTACTGTAGACTGGAAACAGAGCCAGATGGGATTAAAGCAACTTTTAACACCTATCAGACAGATTCAGCTGAATCAAAGAAGACTGGTAAGATCATTATCACAAGTAAATGTCACAAACACAAAGAAGTCACATCTGAAATGTTTAAATGACAGGCACAATGCACTGAGTGATTTTATTTCGTATAGAAAAACTATATTGCATTTTGTTTTAAGGTGTACTTTTACTTTGTAACTATATATTTAACTACTGAGTAATATTATTTACCCGTAATTGTGACATGTAATTACGATATGATTAGAGTTAGGATTAGGGTTAGTTGAATGTAATTATGCATAAATTATTTTTATTACAATAGTAAGTTCATGAAACGCGTATAATAAAATGTTACCCCAAAACACATGTGAAGCAATGGAGGAGGAAAAAATTTGAATGTATGTTGTAGGTTTAAGAAATCAACAGTAAGAATAATGTACATACCTGTACAGTAACTGCATAAATACATTGTATAATCCATATTATGTGGAAAATATTTATGTTTTCTTAATGATGAACCACAATAATTAATTCTGTAGATTCACCACAACAACCTGAACCTAAAGTCAAGAGTCTGCCCTATATGATGGAGGGACGTACAGGGAATCTGAGCTGCTTTGCTGAAGCCTTCTGCCCAACAGAACCTCCCACAATAACCTGGTCTAACATTCCTGAATCTGCCAACATTACAACACAGTCACTGGAAACCCCTAATAAAAACAAATCTGTGTTTTCACTCATAACCTTCAAAGCTTCATACAGTGATCACAGAAAGAACATCTCCTGCACTGTTACATATACAAGAGAAACAGCTAATGACTCAACTGTGGAGACCAACATGACGCTACTAGTCCTGTGTAAGAGATTTTGAATACTTGATTTTTTATAATTCATGATGTGCTTAAATGAATTGATCAATGTTATTTAAGATCAGATAATAATGAGTGTTTATGTTAAAGTTCCTCCAAAAGAAACTCACATCATCATCAGTCCATCTCCTTCAGTCTCTGCTGGCACTAATGTGACTTTGACCTGCAGAAGCAAAGCCAGTCCATCAAATAATATGAACTTCACCTGGTACAGACGTGAAGAGGAGAGACCTGTAGCTCAGAGAAAACACTTTACTTTCATTGTTACTCAGAATAATATAGGATGGTATTCCTGCACAGCACAAAATAAACATGGCAGTCATTCATCAGAAGAGATCCAGCTCACTATTGAAGGTGAGTTTAACATAGTCTAAATGTAAAGATCAAAGATTCATGAAACTAATTTATAAGTTACAATAATTAGAAGCTTTTTTCATCTTGTAGGACAAAATGGATTCTCAGTGACTATATTTGCTGCTTGTGTGGGAGGAATTATGGCAATTATCCTACTGTTTGCTTTTTGTTTTTGTACAAGGTAAATTTACAATTATTTAAAATTAACCAAATTAGGGAGTATAAGCATTATGTTGCTTAATTGTTTATTTCCTTTCACAGAACCAGGAAAAAAACAAAAAAAGAAGATGAAGATGGACAAGAAAATTCTCCTAATCAGGTCTGTGCTCTTTTCTCTGTTTCTGAGTTTAGTGGGCTGATGTTGATCCGCAGTTAAAAAACTCTGGTATCTTATATAGACTGGCCTTACCTGCTAGACATTAAGAACAAAAAGCACTATACTGGAATGTTGGATGTTCATTAAATAAAACAACATTTGTATCTTTAAGCAAAAAAGAGTTTCTGTTTCACATGTTAAAAATGTGTGTGTTGTGGTTCCTAAAACACCAATCTGTGCTTATGGTATGATTCTAAAGTCTAAAGTAAAAATGCATTACCTAATGCATACTTAATTTTTTTTAAAGACATTATTGGTGACACGGTGGCTCAGTGGTTAGCACTGTAACAGCAAGAAGGTCGCTGGTTCGAGTCCTGGGTGGGCCAGTTGGCATTTCTGTGTGGAGTTTGCATGTTCTTCCCGTGTTGGCATGGGATTCCTCTGGGTGAATTGAATAAACTAAATTGACCATAGTGTATGAGTGTGTGTATGGGTGTTTCCAAGTACTGGGATGTGGCTGAAAAGGCATCCATTGCGTTAAACATATGTTGAAATAGTTGGTGGTTCTTTCCGGTGTGGTGACCTCTGAAATAGAGACTAAGCTGAAGGAAAATTATTAAATAAAGACATTATTTAGTAGGTTTTAACCATTCAAGTTGACATGTTGTGATAAAATTACATTTTTATAATGCTTATTGCACCACATATGGGTTGATTTCACTAAAGATTTCCATTGCATGTGCTCACATAATTTCATTTTAGGAATTATAGACTTTATGGTTTATTTGACCTTGCCCACTTTTAAAATTACTCTATTATATGCTGTGGACAGTAAGTAAATGTGTGCCAAATTTTCAGTCAGACTAAATATAGCAGTGAAAAAGGCAACCTAGTTCCTCTAGGCAGTGTTGCGAAATAATTAAAAGCCTTTTCTTTCAAAACGACTTCCGGTTATGGCGCCTTGCTGAAGAGACGCACGAGTTAGCCCAGCTGTAATATAATTTAAAAATCCTAAATTTGTCCCAGTTTTTATTTAACATTCGATCTGAGCTCACTCAAGACTGAACACTGCTTAAGATGTCACCTAAACCAGCAAAGCAAAAGGCGAAAAAAAACGAAACTACAGAGAATACATCTGACTCTGAAAGCATGGAAGAAGCGCGAAGTAATGGCGGAGATAACCCGTCGCCGCTTTGCGGAGGTCAAATTGGCGATTTACACGCTGACACAAGTGGCATTATACAAGCAATAAACTCGATGAAAGTCGACATGACCTCTCAGTTTGAAACTGTCCTCTCAGCGGTACAGGATATCAAAAACCAGGTGGCAGAATGTTTCGGAAGACTAACGCAGGCAGAGGAACGCATCTCGCAAACTGAAGATTACGTTCTTTAATCAACGACTACCGCTCTCGAAAAGAAAATTACCGCACTAACTTGGAAAATTGATGACTTGGAAAACCGCAGTTGACGCTCCAACGTAAGGATTCTTGGTCTACCAGAAAAATGCGAAGCCAATGATGTATGTACATTCTTAGAAAACTGGTTACCTGAAGCGCTGGACATGGAACCACTTCGGAAACCACTGGCCATCGAACGAGCTCACAGGATCGGTTATATGCGGCAAACTGCAGCGGACAAGAAAGCAAATCCGAGAGTGATGATCGCCAAGTTTCTGGATTACAGAGACAAGGAGCGCGTGATGCGTGCGGCTAGAGCAAAGATAGAGGTACTATTCCAGAATCAAAGAATTATGTTCTTTCCGGACCTTTCTGCTGAAGTAAACAAACAACAGAGACAGTTCGACGAAGTAAAGAAGAGGTTGCGAGCTAAGGGACTAATCTATGGATTCATTTTCCCAGCGCGCCTTCGAGTAACCATCGATGGACATGCTCATGTCTTTCAAAACTCAACAGAAGTTAACGACTTTCTAATTAACATGTAAACAGATGCTCTTTTCTCATCTCTGTATTTCCTTTATGAATATGTGCAATATTCATGACAATACGCCGAACTGATGGGACGATATTAATAAGCTGGGCTAAATTGCGATGCAATCGTACGTTACGGGTCTTTTTTTTCCCAAAGTTACATTGGGTTGAACCAGTTAAGAAAGTTAGAAGTAAAGAAGAGTCTGGATTTGCTGGCGGTTCTCGGCAATTCACAGCTGTGGTGTATAAGTACATTTTTCTTTTCTATTTAAAATTGGAAGATGTTTTTGTTGATGTTCTTTTTAGTTTGTTTTATGACCCATTATTATATGGCACAGGATATTTTATGTTTTAAAATATGGAAGAAGCTTGCATCATTTTACTATGTAGAAGGATATGACAGAGATTATTGAGGTAAAAATAGTTTCTTGGAATTGTAGGGGGTTACACACTTTCTTTAAAATCAAACAAGTTATGTCTAGACTAAAACAACTAAAGTGTAATATTGTTTTTCTTCAGGAAACACACTTAATGCCCAAAGACATATGTAGAATAAGTAATAGATGGCCAGGTCAAATATTTGCAGCATCATTTAGTTCTCAAGCAAGAGGGGTAATCACAATGATCCACAAATCAATTCCATTTCAGATAGATAAAATAATACTGGACCCTTTAGGTAGATACTTAATCGTTCAAGGGTCCTTATTATCTAAACAATTGAATCTTATTAATGTCTATGTGTCACGATCACCAGCGATCTTCTCCCCATAGATCGCTGGTTTACATGCACATTCACTATTGGACTACATATCCGCCATTCAATGAACTACATTTCCATACATGCACGACTTTGACATCACACACAACCGGTTCCAGATCTGCACTGATTACACCCACAGCTGAAGCCACTCAACAACTGATTACACACACTACATAAGCAGAACATACACTCACTCCATTGCCGAGTCTTGTCATCTGTTACCAGTGTCAATTCAAAGCAGTTCCGTGTCTTGTTTTTGCCGTGTTTAGACCCTTGCCTTGTTTACCTGTTTCTCCCTGTTTTCTGCCATCCTTGTGACCCTCTGCCTGCTAAATTGACTACGATTCTGGATTATCCTCATACATCTGTTTGCTCCTGTACTGATCATTGCTTGCCTGACCATTCCTTTAAATAACCTGCATTTGGATCCGCATCTTGTTGTCTGCATCCTATCCGTGGTTACAGAAGACTCGGCCACAACATGGATCCAGCGGGTGTCAAGATCATGCGTCTCCGTCAGGAAGCCAAGTCAATCGAGGAGTATGTGGAGGACTTTATCCAGGTAGCTCATTTAACATCTATGAACAATTCATGCCTAATGATTTTCTTCCGTGGAGGACTTTCTGAGCCCCTTTATTCATACATGCCATTTCCTGAACCCCATTGGACACTAGAGTTTTACATTGACCTTGTACTCAAACTCAGTGGGTCCCCCTTCACCGTAGGCAAGGTGGAGGAAACCCCTAAATGTTTTTTTGGGGGGGGCAATAGACAGCGAGACCCGCTGGCAACGGGGCTGGCTGTTCCCTCCAGTAAAACCATTATGCTGGCATCACCCATACTCTTGTCTACAGTTGATCAGTCCTCCAGTTCTCCAGCTCACAAAATGGCCGCCTCCAGTTCTCTAGCCGACAAAATGGCCGCCTCCAGTCCTGCAGCTAACAAGATGGCCGCCTTCAGTCCTCCAGCTCACAAGATGGCCACCTCCAGTCATCATGTTCACAAAATGGCCGCCTCCAGTCCTCCAGCTAACAAAATGGCCGCTTCCAGTTCCCCAGTTCACAAAACTGCCGCCTCCAGTCCTCCAGCTGACAAGATGGCTGTCTCCAGTTCTCCAACTCACAATATGACTGTCTCCAGTTCCCCAGTTCACAAGATGGCCGCATCCAGTTCCCCAGCTCACAAGATGGCCGTCACCAGCCCTCCAGCTCATGCATGGGTAAGCGCCAATCTGCCACCAGCTCACAAGATGGCTTTATGTTCCGAGTCTGTTCCTGCCATAGTTCCTGTTCCTGTAATGCCATCACCTGAGCCACCAGAATGGCCACCACCACCCGAGTTGCCCGAGCTACTGCCACCACCAGAGCTGTTCCTACCAGAGTTGCCACCGCCACCTCCAGAGCTGCCAGATCCTCAGTCACTGCCAGAGCTGCCAGATCCTCAGTCACTGCCAGAGTCGCCGCCGCCAGAGCTGCCAGAGTCGCCGCCGCCAGAGCTGCCAGAGTCGCCGCCGCCAGAGCTGCCAGAGTCGCCGCCGCCAGAGCTGCCAGAGTCGCCGCCGCCAGAGCTGCCAGAGTCGCCGCCGCCAGAACCCTTTGTATTCCCCGAATGCCGGAAGCCAGATATCTCTGAATCCCTCGAATGGCGGGCGCCAGAAACCTCTGAATCTCTTGAATGGCGAGCATCAGATGACCCTGAATTCCCCGAATGGCGGACGCCAGATCCACTTGAATTCCCCGAAGGGCGGGCGCCAGATCCACTTGAATTCCCCGAAGGGTGGGCGCCAGATTCTCCTGAATTCCCCAAAGGGCGGGCGCCAGATCCTCCTGAATTCCTTGAAGGGCCAACGGTACGAGATCCACCTGAGTCCCACGAAAGGCCAGAGCATTCACCTGTGTCCCACGAAAGGTCCGAGCAGTCACCTGTGTCCCACGAAAGGCCAGAGCAGTCACCTGAGTCCCACGAAAGGCCAGAGCAGTCACCTGAGTCCCACGAAAGGCCAGAGCTGTCACCTGAGTCCCACGAATGGTCCGAGCCGCCACCTGAGTTCCACGAATGGCCAGAGCCGCCACCTGAGTTCCATGACTGGTCAGAGCCGCCACCTCAGTCCCACGAAGGACTGCCAAAGCCGTATAATTTCCAAGAGTCACCAGAGCCGTGTGACTTGCCAAAACCTAAGCCTCCTGACCCACTGGGGTTGAAAGAACTGCCAGTGCTCCTTGAACCCAAGCCTCCTGACCCACTGGGGTTATATGAACTGCCAGTGCTCCTTGAACCTAAGCCTCCTGACCCACTGGGGTTATATGAACTGCCAGTGCTCCTTGAACCTAAGCCTCCTGACCCACTGGGGTTATATGAACTGCCAGTGCTCCTTGAACCCAAGCCTCCTGACCCACTGGGGTTATATGAACTGCCAGTGCTCCTTGAACCTAAGCCTCCTGACCCACTGGGGTTATACAAACTGCCAGTGCTCCTTGAACCTAAGCCTCCTGACCCACTGGGGTTATACGAACTGCCAGTGCTCCTTGAACCTAAGCCTCCTGACCCACTGGGGTTATATGAACTGCCAGTGCTCCTTGAACCTAAGCCTCCTGACCCACTGGGGTTATACGAACTGCCAGTGCTCCTTGAACCCAAACCTCCTGACCCACTGGGGTTAAAGGAACCGCCTATGCCTCCTGAACCCAAGCCTCCAGACCCACTGGGGTTAAACGAACTGCCAGTGTCTCCTGAACCCAAGCCTCCAGACCCATGGGGGTTATATGAACTGCCTGTGCCTGCTGAACCTAAGCCCCTGACCAACTTCAGCTCCATGCTCCAGGCCTTTTGCAACTCCACACTCCAGGCCTTACGCAGCTCCAGCTCCATTCTCCGGGCCTTCCACACTCCAGGCCCTCAGCAGCTTCACTCTTCAGGCCTTACGCAGCTCCAACTCCACGCTCCAGGCCCTCCGCAGCTCCACGCTCCAGGCCCTCCGCAGCTCCACGCTCCAGGCCCTCAGCAGCTTCACTCTTCAGGCCTTACGCAGCTCCAACTCCATGCTCCAGGCCCTCCGCAGCTCCAACTCCATGCTCCAGGCCCTCCGCAGCTCCAACTCCACGCTCCAGGCCCTCTGCAGCTCCATACTCCAGGCCTTGTACAGCTCCATGCTCCAGGCCCTCCACAGCTCCACTCTCCAGGCCTTCTGCAGCTCCACGCTCTGGGCCTTCCGCAACTCCAAGCTCTAGTCCCTCTGCAACTCTACGCTCCAGGCCCTCTGCAGCCCCATACTCCAGGCCTTGTACAGCTCCATGATCCAGGCCCTCCGCAGCTCCACTCTCCAGACCTTCTGCAGCTCCACGCTCCGGGCCTTTCGCAGCTCCACGCTCCGGGCCCTCCGCAGTTCCACTCTCCGGGCCTTCCGCAGCCCCATGCTCCAGGCCCTCCGCAGCTCCATTCTCCGGGCCTTCCGCAGCTCCACGCTCCAGGCCCTCCGCAGTTCCACTCTCCGGGCCTTCCGCAGCCCCACGCTCCAGGCCCTCCACAGCTCCATTCTCCGGGCCTTCCACAGCTCCACGCTCCAGGCCCTTCGCAGTTCCACTCTCCGGGCCTTCCGCAGCTCCACGCTCCAGGCCCTCCGCAGCTCCACTCTCTGGGCCTACTGCTGCTTCATGCTTCAGACACTCCTCAGCTGCATGGTCCTGGCCCTCCATCCCTCCCCCTGTTCCGCCTTCGCTCCACCTCCCGCCTGAATTATGATAGGAGTGTCTGGAAGCCACTCCTTAGAGGGGGGGCTCTGTCACGATCACCAGCGATCTTCTCCCCATAGATCGCTGGTTTACATGCACATTCACTATTGGACTACATATCCGCCATTCAATGAACTACATTTCCATACATGCACGACTCTGACATCACACACAACCGGTTCCAGATCTGCACTGATTACACCCACAGCTGAAGCCACTCAACAACTGATTACACACACTACATAAGCAGAACATACACTCACTCCATTGCCGAGTCTTGTCATCTGTTACCAGTGTCAATTCAAAGCAGTTCCGGGTCTTGTTTTTGCCGTGTTTAGACCCTTGCCTTGTTTACCTGTTTCTCCCTGTTTTCTGCCATCCTTGTGACCCTCTGCCTGCTAAATTGACTACGATTCTGGATTATCCTCATACATCTGTTTGCTCCTGTACTGATCATTGCTTGCCTGACCATTCCTTTAAATAACCTGCATTTGGATCCGCATCTTGTTGTCTGCATCCTATCCGTGGTTACACTATGGCCCTAATAACGACATTCCCAAATTTTATAATAACCTCTTTTTAACCTTATCCACTCTTTCTGGATATTATATAATGGGAGGGGATTTCAATTGTGCATTGGATCCAGTTAGAGATCGTGCATCTGGCCTTGATCAATCCCACAGACAGAATAGAAAAACTCTAGGTTATTTTATAAATGATTTAAACCTTGCTGAAGTATGGAGGCAGCTACATCCTAAAGATATCCAATATTCTTGCTTCTCTAAAACACATCAGTCTTACTCTAGAATTGATTATTTTCTTATTTCTGCTACACTTATGCCATATATTGCTGATTGTTCATACGGTTCTATAGTAATTTCAGACCATGCCCCTATATCCCTTACCTATACTGATCCTAAATTACTGGGAAGTCCTCCAAAATGGAGATTTCATCCCAAATGGCTTTTAGATGATCAATTTAATAAACATATTATACAACAGATAGACATGTATTATGATATTAACACAACCCAAACCTCAGCAAGTATCAAATGGGAAGCCTTTAAAGCTTTAATTAGAGGTGTTATTATAAGTGTCACAAGTAGTAAATCAAAAAGGTATAAAAAAGAATTGACAGATCTAGATACTAAAATTAAACTAATAGAAAAAAACTTAACAAGCAAAAATGACTTAAGCATTAATCAGGAACTACTAAATCTTAGAACTAAATATAATGAACTTTCTGCCAAAAAAGCAGCAACTAGTCTAATGATGTTAAGACAAAATTTTTACGATCAAGGTGAAAAGGCAGGTAAATTGTTAGCTTGGAGAATTAAACAGAAGCAATCTGAAAGAACAATAAATTCTATTGAAGATAATTGTGGTAGTATTACAGTGGACCCTATTAAAATAAATGATACTTTTAAAAGCTTTTTTGAAACTTTATATTCCTCTGAATATACAGATAATAGTACACAAATAGAATTTCTAAACAGTTTGTCTATACCCAATATCTCTGAAGAGACAAAAAGATCATTAGACACAGACATAACAGAAGAAGAAATAATAGAAGCCATCGACAGTTTAACATCAGGTCGAACACCAGGACCTGATGGTCTTAATGTGGATTTTTACAAGAAATTTAAAAAACAACTCACCAGACCCCTTTTAGATATGTTTAAAGAATCCTTTTCAAATGGTATACTCCCTGAATCTTTAAGACAGGCTCTCATTACGCTAATACCCAAACCTAATAAATTAATTACAAAATGTTATTCATTTCGACCAATTTCATTACTTAATACAGATGTCAAAATACTAAGTAAAATTATAGCAAGGAGGTTGGAGACACTTCTACCTGAGATTATACACAGAGATCAAAATGGATTCATTAAAGGCAGGCAAGGTTTTCATAACGTTAGAACTTTGCTTAATGTTTTATATCTTAAAAAGGGGGCTTGCGATACGGCCATTTTGTCCTTAGATGCTGATAAGGCTTTTGACAGGGTAGAGTGGCCGTATCTATTTGAGGTCCTTAAAACATTCGGACTTGGTGAAATTTTTTGTAAATGGATAAAGTTACTTTATATGCATCCTACGGCGGAAGTTCTCACTAATAATGTAGTCTCCAATGCTTTTAACATTCAAAGGGGTACTCGTCAAGGGTGCCCTATTTCACCCCTTCTCTTTATCTTGGCAATTGAACCACTTGCTATTGCAGTAAGGTGCCATAGCAATATACTTGGCATTAGACTAGACACTATTGATTTACGCATTTCGTTGTATGCAGACGATGTCATTTTATATCTGACAAATCTTTCCTCTTCTATTCCCTCACTAATACAACTTCTTACTGACTTTGGTCAATTTTCTGGTTACAAAATAAACCAGTCTAAATCTTGTATTCTTTTGCTGAACATAGATGATAGTCATATACCAGTTATAACACAATTTAATGCAGTGGATTCATTCACTTATTTAGGAATTAAAATAATGGCTAACATAGATAATATATCTTTGAATAATTACCAACCCCTTTTGGACACTATTTCTAAATTTATTGACTTATTGGACGTGTAAACATTACAAAAATGAGTATACTGCCTAAAATATTATATTTGTTTCAAAATATCCCTCTCAGCCCTCCGTCTTCCTTTTTTACAACACTTCGGAAATTATTTACGGATTTCATCTGGAACAATAAAAGAGCTCGCATAAGATTATCACTATTATACTTACCTTATAATAAAGGTGGTCTCCACTTTCCCAAACTTTAATGGTACTACTGGGCAGCACAGTTACGATCTACTTTATACTATTTATCCTCTAAATCTTCTACACCTTGGATGGATATTGAATCCCTTTTTATAAAATCTAAATTACCCTTTTATCTCTATCTTTACTCAGCAGATAATAAATCTCTCAAAAAAGACAATAATATTGTATCTTCTTACCCTATTCTAATTAATACAATTAATGTCTGGTGTGATGTTTATAAGTATGTAGGTCAGTGCAATACCTTATCATGCTTTACTCCAATATGGGGAAACACGTGTTTTAAACCAGCTAAATCTGACCCAGGGTTTAAAATGTGGTTTGACAAAGGGCTGCAAAAAATTGAAGATTTATATAAAAAAAAAATGATCTAATGTCTTTTGTAGAAATTGTAACACAATTTGATATCCCCAAAAAACATTTCTTTAAATTCCTTCAGTTAAGGAGCTACCTTTCTTCCCATCAAGGAGCTAAGCTTACAAAACCTAACAAAACTCCTCTTGAAGACCTGTTATCGAAGCCTGCTCAATCAAAAGGTTTAATATCTATGTTCTATAAGATGTTAGAATCGTGCTCGACAGAATCATCAGAATTTAAATTGGCTTCCTGGAGAAAAGAATTAAATGTAAATATTCCACTGGATGAATGGGAGGAAATATGTACAAAAGCTCAATCATTAACATTTAATAGTAATCTTAAATTAATACAATACAACTGGATTATAAGAACATACATCACTCCAGTCAGGTTAAATAAAATTAATCAAAGTATCCCAGACACATGCATCAAATGCTCAGTCGAAAAAGGTACACTTTTGCACTGTATGTGGGATTGCCCGAAGGTACAGGAATTCTGGAAAGAGGTGGATATGTTCATTTTTGAAATGGTATCAATAAAATTGCCCATGAAACCGGAAATGTTTATTTTGGGAATTACTTTTGAAAATATTGACTGCCACAGCAGTACTCGTAAACTTATTGATTTAAGGATACTCCAAGCAAAACGTCTAATAGCTGGAGGAAAATGGAAAGGCCATCTATTGTAAAGTGGATCAATAATATGTCCTTCTGTTTAGCTATGTAAAAGATTTCATACATGTTAAAAGGCAAGCTTACTGTTTTTGAGAAAATGTGGACACCCTTTATACATCTTATTTCAAATTCAAATTTCAGCAATTTATTAAATGAAACAGGAAAAGACGAAATAAACTGACATTGACTTAGCCTATCTACATATTCCCCCTATTTTCAAAGACTTATTTAAATAAACCATTGTCATATTGATGATCTGCTACATGCCTTCTATATGTGATTTTGTATTTTCAACAATTTCTTCCTAATATTTATTTATTTAATTTTTATAATCTGTTACTAATTTAAACAACCTGTGCCTCCCCCTTGTTTTCCCCCATTATTTTATTTAAAAAAAAATTTTAATTATTATTTTTTTTCTTTCTTTAAATTGAAAACAAAGATGTAAATATGATTGTGATGTTATATTGTCATATTTTTATTACATCTCAATAAAAAGACTGTTCAAAAAAAAAAAAAAAGCCTTTTCTTTAATGCTATACCCACTCCTCCCTTTTCCATCTCCCCAATTTCCCTAATATTTCTTTGCCTTTCCCTTTCTTTCCCTTTTCCTCACTTATCTAAATGGCCAAAAGTATCTCAATTATTATATAATGGACAGACATATATATTTAAATCCTGATTTAAAGCTTAAAATTCTACAATCATTTTTTTTCTTTTATTAGCAAATGCTATTCTTCTTTTTTCTATTCAGTCTATGAAATATTGGCAAACTTATCAATATCTGTGAATAAAACCATTATAAATGTTACTTCTGACATTGGAACAAATGCTGCCATGCTTCTTTTCAGCCTAGAGGATATTTTTCTCAATGCAACAGGCAGAGCTTTACAGCTGTTTGATTGAATGACAAAAGTCCAATATCACGGAGAGCATGCTTTAAACTTGGTGAAATGCCTGAAAAACAAACAAACATGTGATGTCCATTGAAATGGATTCAGGGTTCAAAAAGAAGAGATTGTGTGCCTTTGGTCACTGTAGCTCCATCATCAGGCCGATCTGGGTGAGCCTGGGTAAAGATGTATCTGGGGCTAATACTACCATCCCTCAAAGTCTCCAAACTTACAGTTTGGTCTGTCTGATCAGTTTTAGAGCAGCATATTGAGCTTTGATAAACCAAACAAATGCAATAGTGTTTCAGTGAACTGACCAAAGTGACCCTAACACAACCAAAGTGACAAAGCATTCAGAGTTGTATAACACAGATCTTTTCGTCGTTTCCCCAGAGTATGGTACGGGAGTGGTTTCACTTTCTTTAGAGATTTGTATGCACTTGCTGCACGTCTATATTTGAAATAACAGACTTCTTGAACTGATGATAATAACGTGTGCATTATTATTGAAGTGCTTCTGACATCCAATCCTTTCAGAGACAAACAAACATGAGAGGGAAGCATGAAAAAACAAAAGAGAAGCCCAAAAAAAAAGGACAAGGGAATGAATCTTTCAGTTCAATTCAATTCAATACAATTTACCTTTATTTCTTTAGCGCTTTTACAATGTAGATTGCTTCACATAGAAGATTGTAGTAAATTGGAACAGTGTCAGTCCAGTTTTCAGGGTTGAAGTTCAGTTTAGCTCCGGTTGCCCTAAATAATGCAGACTAACAATCCCTTAGACTAGAGGATTTGGATTTCAAAAGCATTTGTGTTTTATGTGTATGCTAATGCAAAGAGATGTGTTTTTAATCTAGTTTTAAACTGACAGAGTGTATCTGCTTTCCGAACTGTGCTAGAAAGGCGGTTCCAGAGTTTAGGTACCAGATATGAGAAAGATCTACTGCCTACAGTTGACTTTAATGTTCTGGGAATAATCAATCGTCCAGAATTAATTGAGCATAGAGGACGTGATGGCCTATAATACACCAGGAGCTCCCTCAAATACTGGGGAGCTAAGCAGTTCAGGGCTTTGTAGGTAGTCAATGATGTTTTTTTTTATTTATTCAATATTTAATAGGGACCAGTGCAATGATGAAACAACTGGCTTATATGATCATACTTCTTTGTTCTAGAAAGCACTCTAGCAGCTGCATTTTGAACCAGCTGAAGTTTGTTAGTTAGGCCAACAGGGCAACTGCCTAGTAACACATTACAATAATCTAATCAAGAGGCCATGAAAGCATGAATAAGCTTTTCTGCATCAGACATTGATAGCATATGTTGAAGTTTGGCAACATTTTTAAGATGAAAAAAATGCAGTTTTACAGACCCTTGAAATCTGGCTTTCAAATGACAGGTTGCTATCACAAATTACTCCCAAATTTTTGACTAAAGATGAGGACTGAACTAAGAATCCATCAAGGGTTAGACAGTGTTCTAGGTTTTGTGTGTGAGGTTTTTGGGTCCAATAAGCAATAAGTTTTATCTTAATTTAGTAATAAGAAGTTATTAGTCATCCAATTTGTTCAGCAACCTAAAACATGAACAAACTGCCATGTTTAATTATTATCATCGACTTTTGGACTATTATGAACTCGGAATGAGGGAATTACCTTTTAATAAGTTCTTAACGTTACATGTGCTGGTGAAGAATAAAGTAGAGGTTTGTACTGACTGTATATGTTTCGTTTTGTTTATAAGGCCTAAATGTAAGATTTTGGTATTTTTTATTTGTACATTTGTACATTTCAGAGACTGTGAGGTTCTGTATTTGTTCATATATGTTTTATTTTTTTTTATTTTATACAATCGCAGACGTTACAGTAGCTATTTTACATTATCATTGATCTGCAGCTATAATCAAATACTGTTCATCGAAAGGTTAGTAATAAACATTTATACAAGTATTTATTAAGTATTTATGTATATAAATCATTTGTTTAGTAACAAGTGCTTCTCATACGATGTGAACTTCAAGTGAGAATGAGGTCAACTGCAGCTTTCTGTCGTATGTCACGCCTACAAAAAGGGTACCATTGGTACATTTGACAGTGGAGACACAAGCCTGATAAAGATGACCTGCACCGAACCGTACCATACTACTCAGTGAAAACGCAGCAATACTGAGCTACGACCTCAGGAACTACAGAGTTGAATAAGATGCACCCCATGTCTATATGTCTAAAACAGTGCTAAATTGCAGCATGTGATGGTCTGAATAGATATTTACATTTTAAAGATCTAATAAAGTTAGTGAGTGTATATTCAGTTATGAAACTCTAGATGATGCAGACTGATATCTTTTTTTATATGCAATCTCACATGAAATCCTTTTCTACTATCTGATTGGCCTCCGCAGAATCTCCAGACATTGAGATTGCTTGCTCAACATTTAAATTATCTGGTTCAGAATTTGCTGTAATGCATCAGAGCATTAGAAGCACTACATGTCCAAGATACAAGATCATATCCATTAATGTGCAAATCTATACTAAAAAATGATCATGTCTGAAATGCTGCCATACACCAAATATAAACATCATTAACATTAAACATGTATTATGTTTTAGGCTCAGAATGGAACTATTGACACAAACTCTACAAATGTAGTTCTTACCATTATCAATCAGGACAACAGGAACTCAAGAAGAAGAGTTGGTGAGACTGTGGACGATGCAGAGGAAGAATTAACAAAAGAAGACAACGATGCAAACGGTTCAGATTTAATATATGTGCAGGTCCAAGAGATACACAAAAGACCTAAGGTTATTATGGTTCAGCATGAGAATATTTATTCTCAGCTGAAAATATAAATGTTACACTTTCAACTATAATACTTTAATTATTGTAACTTTCATAAAAATAAAAATAAAAATCTGATAACAATGAAAAGAATGATGCTAATAATAAAACTGTTAACATTACTGATGACAATAACCCTTATCTTTTGTCATTTCTATTGCTTATATAAACAAATTTAAGAGCTTTCTTCTATATAACTGCAGCACTCAATGCAGTTTTTTACTGGATCAGAGTTTTACTGAATGACAGAGACAGAAACATCATGAGTTCTTTTGTGTTAAACATTGTCTGTAATGGCCCAAATCATAAAATAAGGTTATTTATTTATTTTTAAAAACTATTTCATTTCGAGAATTGGCTAACTTTTTTATTTTGTTTATTTTGTTAAAGAAAATAAATGGACACATATCGAGGAAAAAAAGATACCCAACCCATCAATAGGTGTTTTGTTCCAGCAGTCTGCTATTTGGGGCAAAGAGAATATTTTGCTGAAAACATTTCTCTTAAAGTGTTGAATTTTGTTGACCTGCATGTTGTTTTGCCAGTCACATGCCTGTTGATGAACTACAACTTATGGTTGTTTTTAGAGATGTAACTGAAACTGAACTCACCTTCCTGCAGTTAAGAAGCAAATAGCTAAAAATAAAACAAAATTAAACAGCTGTTAGTTTGCTTGAAGTAATATTTCTGTCCGACAGAGGGTGTCATCACTCGAGTACTAGAGATTCACCGGACATAAAGTCCCATAATGATTACTCATTAGCTGATTACTCAACAGCTGATTGCAATCCCCAACATGGATATATATACAGACTACCAACATCACTTCTGTGCGAAGTCTTGTGTTTACCGCAGACAATTCTGAGCGTCTATCACTTCTGGACTGCTTTCATGTTATGACCTGCCTGTACCTTTGACTGAGTGTTTTCTGTCTGCCCCAAACCTAGCCTGTCTCATCGCATAAGATCCTTAGATACCTCTCTGTGTTGCCTTGTCCATTTCTCTGCCACACGCTCATATTGCTGCCACTTAGTTTGTTACTGAGTTGTCGTCTTTGTATTGTTGTTTCTGGATGACATTGAATAAAGCTTGCAAATGGATCCACAACCCTCTGAGTCTACTTTACAATTATAATATTAAACTAATATGTGGTTTTAAATTCTTTCATTTAGGGTACAGTATGCAATGACAATACAAAAAAGAAAATATAAGTGGTTTGTCAAAAAGGTACCTGCAAGGTGACATACAGTATTTGCCATTTTGTTGAAAATGTTTTGGTAACACTTTATAATAACTACACACTATGAACCATTTATTAAGCATTAGCAAACAGTGAATTCATTATCTGTTAAGCATTAACTCCACATTAATAAACGTTAGTAAACAGTTTATAACTGCAGCTACAAATGCTCTGTTCTTGACTTACAAACACATTTATAATGTGCTTAATAATTGTACTTTCATACTTTGTTAATGATTTATTTTTCATTACTAAATTAAGTATTGCATTATTTACAAACCAGTTATTTAAGCATAGTTGGTGTTTTTTTAAGATCATTCAAAATGAGTTAGTAAATGATTAATAAAATATTCAAATTAACATTCATAATCTTATTATTCAGGGTTTACTAATAGTTAATTTGTATGTTAATAAATGCTTTATTAACTCAACTTCATCCAGTTTTGTGACCTAATCTAAAGTGAGGACTATTTATGCTTTATAAATCCCTTATAAATGATAATTAAAGGCTTAGTTATATTCTAAACAAGAAAAAAGAACATAAAGGACATTATTCATACCTATTTGTTTGAAGATACAAATAAAACTGTACTTCAAATGAAAAATAAATCTTTGCAACTTTATCTAAAATAAAATTACTGTACAGTTTAAACATTGCATCTTATTATATTGTTAAATTATTTTATTGTTGTTGTTTTATCCAATTTTATGTTGTATTTTAACACTCCTGTTATTCAGAAATGTTTAAACTTTACAGTAATTTAACTTTTTAGATAAGAGTGCAAAGATTACTGTTTTTTTACTAAGCCTTTAATTGTCATTTATAAGGGATTTATAAAGCATAAATTGTCCTCACTTTAGATTAGGTCACAAAACTGGATGAAGTTGAGTTAATAAAGCATTTATTAACATACATAGTAACCATTACAATATGTCTGAATAATAAGATATATAAACGGTGATTTGAATAGTTTATTAATCATTTACTAATTCATTCTGAATGATCTTAAAAACCTCCAACTACTCTTAAATACAAATGGTTTGTAAATAATGCAATACTTAATTTAGTAATGAAAAATAAATCATTAACAAAGTATGAAAGTACAATTATTAAGCACATTATAAATGTGGTTGTAGGTCAAGAATACAGCATTTGTAGCTGCAGTTATAAACTGCTTACTAACGCTTATTTATGTAGAGTTAATGCTTAACAAATAATGAATTCCCTAGATGCTAATGCTTAGTAAATGATTCATAGTGTGTAGTTATTATAAAGTGTTACCAGGTTGGCTATCAATTATAGTTTCTCAGTGATGGGCTGCAGCTGGAAGGGCATCCGCTGCGTAAAACATGTGCTGGATAAGTTGGCGGTTCATTCCGCTGTGGCGACCCCTGATTACTAAAGGGAGTAGGTCGAAAAGAAAATGAATGAATGAATCAATCAATCAATTATAGTGTTAACAGTTTTATTAATAGCATCATTCTTTTAGTTTTTTTTTTTTTTGTTTGTTTGTTTGTTTGTTTATAAAAGTTACAATTATTAAATTGAGTTGTTATTATTAGGCCATTCTCTAGTTTGTTTACTTTTCTATTATAATGGTCATATTTGAAATATTATCATTATTGTTATTATTGTATAAGTGTTTTTTCAGTTTTTTCAAAGTGCATTCGTGCCATATAAAATCATATTTGATAAACGATTTGTATTAAACTGTTTGTGGTTGTAAAATTATTTGTGTATAATGTTCCTTGTATACAATTTGTGTATAATATTTTTTTTTTATTTGTTTTACATGCTGGATTTTAGATAGCAACTTAGCAAGCACAGTATGTCATTTAATCTGTTTTTATGTTTGTTTATATATTTATTTTTGTATCATTGTTATTACATGCATCATATTTGAGGTAACGCAATAAACCGTGTTTCTGGAGGTGTTTTGTGTTGTTTATGGTTTCAATTTGACAAAACGTAAATAAGGAGTTATTTTGTGATGAGGTAAAATAAGAAGAAAATGCATTTTTCTGTCATTTGTTTGTTAAAATAAAGGGAAAAGGTGATGGATTTGTGGAACAAAGTAAAAAGAAAAAAAAAGCTCACTCGCTGACTGTACCAGCAGCTTTCCTGCTGCAGCCCAGCCGTACAAGCCCTCATGGTGCTGGGAAACAGCCATACTGTACACACACACACACACACACACACACACACACACACACACACACACACACACACACACACACACACACACACAAACACACACACACACACACACACACACAGTGTAGCTAATTTCCAGTTGAGCTTTGTGTGTTTGGTGTGCGGCAGTCCTTCTCTGTTACATATACAAGAAATACATCTAAAGACTCAACAGAGGAGACCAACGTGACGCTACAAGTCTGGTGTAAAGAGATTTTGAGTACTTCATGTTTCTCATCCTGATTCATGTTCTGACAGATAATTAAAAGCTCAAATTAGTGTCATATAAATGAATGAATAACTTTTATGCAGTTCTTAATCAAAATTTGTCCCAAGTACAAATCATATAAATCTTGATAAAAAAATTATTTTTAAATAATAATTAATAAGTGATTATATATTCTGAAGAAAGCCGTAAAACCTGTAACCACTGACTTTCATATTATTTGTTTTTCTACTAGTGTCAGTGGTTACACGTTTTCAGCTTTCTTCAAAATATTTTCTTTAGTCTTTCCTGCACACTTTTTTTTAATCACAGCCTTATTCCAAAATGAATTAAATTGATTGCTTTTTAATTATTCATTCATTCATTCATTCATTCATTCAACCAAAACTCCATAATGACAATATGAAAAAAGTGTGTTTGGAATTTTTGCAACTATATTAATAATAAAAAAGTTTATTCAAGACAAATAAACTTTTTTCCAAATAACAAATTTTATAAAACGTCAATTTTACTTGAAAAATATCTTAATAATTAAGTATCCACTGCTGATATAGCGTAATCTAACTACATAAAAAGTGGGCCAAGCTGTATTTAAACAGTACTCAAAGTAAGACAAGTATACTTCTAGTACATCTTGTAGTTGTTAGTATAATTACAGTATGAAGCATACGTCAACAAAAAATGATAGTTCACCCAAAAATTTAAATTCTGTCTTCATTTACTCACTCTTTTTTGTTTCAAATCTATACGAGTTTCTTTTTTTATTAAAGACAAAAGAAGATATTATGAAGAAAGCTGACTTCCGTACTATTTGTTTCTCTACTAGTGTCACATGTTTTCAGCTTTCTTCAAAATATCTTCTTTAGTTTTCAACAAAAGAAATAAACTCGTAAACATTTGGAACCGCTTGGCGGTGAGTAAATATTGAATAAATTTTCATTTTGTGGTAAACTATCCCTTAGTACTATACCTCATAAAATCAACTGGAAACATACTTTTTTTTCACAAGGGTTTGGTTAAACTGTTTTCACTGCCAGATATTTCTACATGATATGTGAATGTCACAAAAGTATTTGATCAGAATAGTTTCATTTCTGTATTTCATACATGAGCGTGAATCAGTATTCTACATCACATCACTAAAGCTATGTTTAAACTGACTAGCAGAAGTGAGAAACCTTTAAAAAGCTTTAAAGTTTGCAGTTCCTTGTTCTGGCTTCTTTTTGTGAATTCACACAGAAATATAAATAGTTTTTAATACAATGTTCTGGTTGCTTTAAATGTGTATACTTGTGATCTGCAGTGTTGCAGAGTTAATATCAGCCACAATTATCACAAAAGTCCATAAATGCTGGTTAGTATTATATTTAATCCACTAATATTTTTTTTTTTTAAATGCAGAAAAAACACAACACAAATCGATTAAGTTATCTTAACAAATAAAGTGGAATAAACAAAAAAACAATTTAGTTGTCCCAAATTTTTTTGTTTTTGAATGTATATTTTTAGTAGTCTATTACAAACATGTAATAAAAATGTAGAGCACAGAACAATACATCATATGATAGGTAATGTGCGAAATAAATATGCAAATTTACTGTAATTAGTTTCATTAATGTTACATTTACATTCCATCTTAACCTGTAAACAGGAAGAAAATTTGCCTTCTGATTATATTGATATTCACATCCTATAACTGTCTGTTCTTTAGTGCTCTGCCTTATTTATCATAAAACATTTGCTAAGTTTGTTTAATATAGTGTTTATTGTATATTATTGTAAAATATATTGAATAAAATGACAGAATGATAGATGGGTGATAGAATGAGCAAATGTAGATTTGTAATTTGGAGTTCTGCTGGGACATCAGTACGGTTACATCTCTATAAGATCTCACAGACAGGAAGTTCTTCTAAAAAACTTCTGCTTTATCATTGACTGCACTCCTCAAGGTAAGATCAGTCTTGTGCAAACCACCCAAAATAAATGTAAAAAGTAAAATAATGAAAAAAGAAATGTTTTATTTTTGTTAAAATAAAAATAAACTAAATTTATGTCAAGACTTGTGTGTTTCATAAGGACATTAAACAAGTATTTGAGATATGTGATCTGCAATGAACTGTCAACTTTAAAGCAGGAATATTTACAGTTAAAGACATTGATTTTTTAGTTTTCTGTGTTTGTTGCAGAGTTCCTGCGATGTCTGTGTTCCAGACCACATTTATAATCATCATCAGCTTTGTGTTTCTACACACTCACTCAGGTTGGTCCATAATATATTATCTTTTTTTTCATTGAAAAATATTACAGCGTTTATTAGCAGAATGACATGTGATAAAGTAGTTTACAGGCATGTGATTTACAAAAGACAGGAAAATTTACCAAGTAAATCTACCCACCATTTTTTGTTACTCAGTGCTTTCATAAGACCGCAGATAAAGATAAATACAGAGCATAGATCATGCTTAAGCCATAATTACCTTTTCATTAAGAAGTATACTTTAAGTTTATTTGATGAAGTATACTTAATTGTATATTAAGTGTAATTCATGTAAGTATTCTATGCACTAGTTTTTCTATTGTCCTAGTTAACTAGTATTTTAGTACTGCAAGTGTACGAAGCAAAACAATAACAGTTTGTTATTGAATACAAAGTGTGCAATTTGTAGAAGCTAATTTGGAATAAGCTGAATTGTTATTGGGTCTATTTTTTACTCAGAAATTGCATATTTATGTAAAACGTTGTCAACATTTGAAGTGGAACAAAACCTATACTGTACTGAAGCCACATTTTCAAAACTGTTCACAGTCAAACAGAAGTCTTTGCAAAGCATACAAATTATTTTTCATTGCCTTCACAAAAAAAAAGCACACAATAAGCACATTTTTCAAAATTCCCCAAATTTGTGACAAACTTTAACAGTTTCAAAAAAAGAAAATAAATGTAAATTCCATCCAGGTGCCATATTTTAGGTCAATCTTGCCAGAAAACTGATTGTAATTGCAGTTGATTCCTACTTTCAGCCACTTTATTCTTGACCATGTTGTAAACTAAGGGCTGTCATTGAGAGCCAAATGTGCAGTTCCACAGGTACATCAATAGTATAGATTGTACAACAAAACAGGTGTTTCAGAATATTTTGATGATAACACAACTACAAATGTATTGTACTATACAATGTCTATATCTTTACATGAACAAACATGTGGATTGAAGTGGATTACAATACATAAATTGTTTTGTTGTACAAAGCTTGTCAACTTGCAGTTTACAGATTCTTTTGTGTGAATCTGTAGATAAACACTTGCCAAAGTGACTTAGAAAAAAAATGTAGACCTTACAGAGTGTCAGTTGGCTGGAGCTAAGGCTGTCCCCTCCACTCTGAGGGGTTGGCGTTGCGATCATCCCCACTCTGAGGATGCGGCGCGATGGTGGCGCGCTGGGAAGCATCGTCTCATCATCCAATTCCCAGAGGCGCGAGACGTGGATATTAATTCTTCCTGTTCCCCTCTCATACCTACTTGGAGATCTCTCTTAGTAGAGGTCTGTTCGATCACTCGACTCAGTATCTTTAAGATTTCTGTCCAGGTAGACAGCTCGAAGCGCGCATCCTTTTAGGTGTTAGCATGCGGCGCCTCTCTAACAGACATTGTCAGCTGCGGGCTGGGCGACACCTATTGCGAGATTTATTAATCTTGAGGGGAGCCGATTTCCTCATGCGGTGAATGAGAAATTTGGTTAGGTGTTGTAAAATGCTTGCTGCACCATTCTCTCTAACACGGAGATACGTGCGTTTATTCACTCTGTCAGTAAAGTGCTTTTGCTTGGCGAACCCTGCAGATATTCCTCCGAGGCCCCCAGTATCTGACTCTATCTGAGTTAGGGGCTGGCCCGTTACGTTGTTGGTATGCCCGCTGGTCAGCCTGCGTTCTGGATAAAGGTGCCCGCTATGTGCGATCCCCACAAGGCGATCCCATATGCTTATACTGCCACGGTGCAGTCCCCCCTCACAGGCGGACCCGTGTCTTCCCTCACCGCTAACCATCTTATATTCATATGCGTACTCCCCCTTCTCAGGGCTAGTCCAAATGCTCTCTTGCCACCAGTCTTCTCACTTGGGTAGCAAGTGGCCTCCGCAGCGTCCTCCCTATCGGGACTGCACGCTTTCCAACGTACTGTCGTAATAAGTTCCTAGAAATTTGCGACTCCCGAAAAATATATTTAAATCCGTAAATCTTCAGTTGAAGTGGGATAAGGGCCAGGGAACACGTTGGAAAAACGCGCCTCTGGTGATGCAGGTGCCCTCACGCTCTCTCTTGCCTGGCAAACCTCTCATCGGGGGCGAAGTTAAGGTTCAATCATTATAGTGTTTTACATACATTTCCTCATAGTGGAAGTTTTTCCACATAGCATTGAAGTTCCCCTCCCGAAGGGGAACGCTCTGGTTACCAAGGTAACCCTCGTTCCCCGAGGGGGGGAACGTAAATGCTATGTTCCTTCGCCATAATGATTGCCCCTTAGCTGTTGAGGTGAAAGTCTCTTTTGCTAAAAAATGATGCTTTAGCTTTGCATGCGTTGTGCTCTCATAGCCAAATTGATTGCAACAAGCATCAGCTGCGCAAGCTGAAGCTGCCAACTCATTGGCATTTCATTGGCCTGTTTACATACTCTTTCAGATGATTGGCTTTCTGAACAAAATCCCCATAGAGGACGTTTTTCACATAGCATTTCCGTTCCCGCCCTCGGGGAACAAGGGTTATCTTAGTAACCCGAGCATTAGCAGGGCAAGTTAGTGGAATAAGCTGGCATGTAGCAAAATTTCTTGTAAATTATTGCATTTTCAATTACTTTACATTAATGATTGATTCACTTTACTATAAATTATTACTTTTTTGTATTTTATTCCAGTTTAATTAAAAATAAAAGGAAAATACATGAAATGTACCTGCAATGATATAAAATTTACACATAGTTTGACAATGTGTGTTATTCATAATGATTCATTCATAATGGGTGTATGTTTATTCCTCTCCCACATGAGGTGTACCTAAGGTGATAATTGTCATAGTTTTCTGTTTTTCAGCTGCAAGAAATAGAATAAATAGAAACCGTTTCTAAAATATACATTTCAGGTGTTGGTTAGAACAAAAACTCCTTTTAAATATAAAAAAATATTCCTTCTATCACATGCTGCTGCTTTTATTAAGAACATGATTTAAATCAGACCTAAAATCAGCCTTTAGCTCTATAGTCACACTCCTGTTGATCTGGCAACTCCCGCCAAGTGAAAATGTGTTTTGAACCAGGAGTGCAATTCTTAATCACTGGGTGTCAAACTTATATACAGTAGTGCAACTTTAAGACGGTCATGTATACCAGTACAGTTGCTATTGAAAACAATATGATTCCTCAGAATTTATACAATAAAATTGACAGGATTTTAATAAGAAAAGTAGTTGTTTGACAGTATGTGTGCGCATATATCCATTCAGCACAGGACTGCTTAAGATTGCTGGTCTGGCATTTCTGTCCTGAAACTGTTGTTAAGTGTTACTCTTCAGTTCTCTATTTGGTTATTACTTGACAGAGAAAGTAGCACTTTTAGTTCTATTTAACTGCTTATTTTAACTGGTTTCATTTATTTAGTTATTTTCACATTTACGCATCTCACTTTAAAATGTCTTTATTATCTATTATGAAAAGTCTAGATTTTGGCTTTGAGATCCTCAATAACAAGCTGAAGCATCCAGGGTCAATACACACTTCCATTGTCCTATATGCAGTTTTTACACAGTGTATGAACAGACAACATGGCTTCAGTTTTACCTAATCAATTTGAGCTCAAGTTCGAAGTGTGAGCATCCAGTGTTGCTGATAAACATTCCTTAACAAACGGCCTGCAAATCCTGCTGTGTTTGCATTTAAGATGCTGTAGGAGTCCTGTTACACTTGTGAACCTTTCAGGCAAGCTTTTCAGGCATATTTGATAAACACACTTTCAGCCAATTAGCTGTAAGAGGCATGTCCAGTAACTATTGAGGTGATCAAGGACTTTTTGGGTTATGGGCATGTTTGTTTTGGTGCTTTGAAATATCAACATCATTTGGCAAAATGAACTTAACGCAACTTAAAGGTTTTTAATATTAGTTTTAAAATCGATTTCACAAAAGCATCTTGGAGACATTGTCACAATTGTTCGGTTTCTTCATGTATTTGCAAATGGAGTGGATGATGGTGAGATCAGATCTTTGAATGGAGCACTGGCCGCTGTCAGACAAACAAATATCTCACCAGATTTTTTATTTGATTTAATTATTATTTATTTTACAACTAATGCAATATGAAAGTTTGGACTGTAAACTGATATCTGACTTGCTGCAACAAAGAAATCCAGCAAATTTCCAATTACAAAACACCTCAAATAAATATGCATTTTAAATGCAAACTTATTACAATACTCCAATAAATATAGGAGAAAGTAAATATTAGATAGATCATAAATAATTTGTTTTCTATCTACTGCACTGCGACGCATTCATACTTCTGCAATGCACAGTATAAACATGGCAGCTGTTAGCTGAAATCCAGCTCAAATCTGAAGTTGAGTTGGTCTAAATGTAAACAAGACCATTTTTAAATTTAAAGCAAATAAGATAATTATTATTAGTCTTTTGTTTTTACATAACATGGGGTGGCATGGTGGACTCAACAGTGCCTAAGGTATGAATGCTGTTTGTGTGCTCTCTGCTTCAGGCATTTGTAAACTTGCACAGCTTCTTTATCACTGTCATTTTGAAAAATTTTAAGACGCACTTAGCACTGCATTTTTGTTAAAGCATCATAAATGAGAATTTGCTAGAGTTTGACAGTAATTTCAAAGCACTTCGGTCATGCACACGGCAAGTTCTCATTTTAATGAATTACCTCACAGGCACAGAGGGTAAAAAAAAAAAATAATTATATTATATTAATATATATATATATATATATATATATATATAAACTTTTCATTATTTTATTCAAAGTATACATGATAAAAGGGTTAACCACTAGGATTTAAAGAGAAATAACAATATCAGCAAATATTTGTTCTATGCATATGTATTTTATTTCTTAAATATTTCTTAATATTGTACCCTAAATATCTTTGAAACTTCTCTCAAAACAAAACAAACAAACAAAAAAAAATGTCTTATCTGTTGGATGATGATCTTTTCCTTAAGTTTAGCATCAGAAAAAAACTGGTCACTTATTCAGAGTAAAAAAAACAACAAAACATTAAGTGCGTTGAAATATGTTGGTCTACTTTTGTATACTTGCAGATAATGGATGAATGAAACCTCATGATAGTATCCAAACGTCAAAACAGCATACCAATACAATTTCCCAAAATTCAATTATCAAGGCAATAAGGAAGTCCTTCTAACAAAAGAAAAAACACCAAAAACAAACATAAGAATTTCAAACATATTGAAAGAAGAACAAATTCAAACATACTCACAGGCTGAGCTTAAACGCAAGTTTTCTCAACTAGAACTTCACAAACAAACAGTTTGAAGTAGCTGCAAGGGACCATGCGTTCCCTCTACCACAACTGAATCTACTTCTTTCTTCTTCTTCTTCTTCTTTCGTTTTTATTTGGCGGATCGCACCAGTTTTTGTGCAATCTACTTCTTCATTCCCCTCTTCACTTTTTATACATTCCAGTTGTCTGACTAGCGCCCTCTAGTGCCCCGTAGTTCCATTACAACATTTTTATTTCCATTATTCAATGGATAACAAAAAAACAATTGATAGACATTTCATTCTGTTACATATATATATATATATATATATATATATATATATATATATATATATATATATATATATATATATATATATATACAGTATATATATATAGAGAGAGTAAGAAATCAATCTACATTATAAGATCGATCAGGGATTTATTAGATTAGATTAGATTAGATTCAACTTTATTGTCATTACACATGTACAAGTACAAGGAAACGAAATGCAGTTTAGGTCTAACCAGGAGTGCAATAGCAGCAAGTGCAGGATACAGGTATAAGTTATAAAGTGCAGTTATAGAAAAACTATGGTGATATTTACAAATGGATGTACTATGAACATTATATACAGGTTGTGTTAGCTATGATCAGAGATTTACAATAGATGGATAGATGTACAGATTGCTATTAATAATCAGAAGTGTGCAGATATATAAACATAATTACAAATGTATATGTACAGTGGGTGTGTACATAATTACAAATGTACATGGGTATGTACAGTTCAAATAAATGAATCAGTGCAATGAATATGTGCAATTTTTAAATGTGCAAATGTTAAATAGTGCAGTGATTATGGAGTATGAGGTATGAGGAGAGTGGGGGTGTATCAGGGGGGCAAAGAGTCAGTGGGGGGCAGAGTTCAAAAGGGAGACAGCTCTGGGAAAAAAGCTGTTCCTTAGTCTACTGGTATTTGTCCGGGGGAGCCTGAAGCGCCTGCCAGAAGGCAGGAGAGAAAACAGTCTGTGAGCAGGGTGAGAGGAATCTTTAAGAATACTGCGTGCTCGGCGCAGACAGTGTTTCCTCTGGATGTCCTCTATGGCTGGCAATGTGGTCCCTGTGATGCGTTGGGCAGTTTTCACCACCCGCTGCAGTGCCTTACGCTCCGCAACAGAGCAGCTTCCATACCAGACTGTGACACAGTTCGTCAGGATGCTCTCTATTGTGCAGCGGTAGAAGTTCACCAAGACGGCTGATGACAGCTGGTTCTTCTTAAGTTGTCTTAAGAAAAATAGGCGCTGGTGAGCCTTCTTGACCAGGCTGGAGGTGTTGGTGGTCCAGGAAAGGTCCTTTGAGATGTGGGTCCACAGGAACTTGAAGGATGAGACAGGCTCGACGGCCATCCCATTGATGTGGATAAGATCATGTGAGCCTGTTCGTCCCTTCCTGAAGTCCACAATGAGCTCCTTGGTCTTGTCGGTGTTAAGGAGCAGATTATTGTCGGTGCACCAAGTGGCCAGATGCTGTATCTCCTCCCTGTAGGCAGTCTCATCATTGTTGCTGATTAGACCAATCACTGTGGTGTCATCTGCAAATTTGATGATGGTGTTAGAACTGTTCACAGGCCTACAGTCGATGGTAAAAAGGGAGTAGAGGAAGGGGCTCAGCACACAGCCCTGTGGTACACCAGTGTTGAGTGTGACGGTGGTGGAGCAGATGTGGCCTGATCTAACATTCTGAGGTCTGTTAGTCAGAAAGTCCATAACCCAGTTGCAGAGAGAAGTGTCGATATCCAGGTCTCTAAGTTTGATCATTAACTTAGAGGGTATGACAGTGTTGAATGCTGAGCTGAAGTCAACAAACAGCATTCGTGCATAAGTGTTTTTATTGTCCAGGTGTGTAAGTACAGAGTGCAGTGCTATGGAGACTGCATCTTCTGTGCTCCTGTTGCCACGGTAGGCAAACTGATGTGGGTCCAGTGTGGAAGGCAGAGAGTCTTTCAGATGTGCCAGGACCAGCCGCTCGAAGCACTTCATGATGATGGGTGTGAGTGCTACAGGGCGGTAGTCATTCAGGCATGTTGGGCTGGAGTGTTTCGGCACTGGCACAATAGAGGTGGTTTTAAAGCATGTTGGCACAGCTGCTAGGTTAAGGGACAGGTTGAAAATATCTGTGAATACCCCAGCGAGCTGTTCTGCACATGCTTTGAGGACGCACCCAGGAATACCGTGTGGTCCAGCAGCCTTATGCACATTGATCCGACTCAGTGCGGTGTGGACTTCTGAGGAGGTGAGTGTGATAGGTGAGTGGTCGGTTGAGGAAGTGATCCTGGTGTAGGGTTCTTTATTGTCTCTTTCAAAGCGGGCATAAAAGTCATTAAGCTCGTTCAGGAAGGAGATGTTTGTGGCTGTGGGTGTGGAATGGCTGGGTTTGTAGTTGCTGATGGCCTGGATGCCCTGCCACATGCGCCGAGGATCAGAGTTGGAAAAGATCTCCTCTAGCTTTAGCTTGTAACAGTGCTTGGCCTTTTTGATGCCCCTCTTCAAATTAGCCCTGGAAGTGCTGTAGGCCTGTGCATCCCCTGATCTGAAGGCAGTGTTGCGTGCCTTCAGCAGGAGGCCCACCTCCTTGTTCATCCATGGCTTTTGATTTGGGTATGTGGTGATCTGTTTCTGGGTTGTAACACTGTCAATGGTGGTGTTGATGTATTCCAGAACAGAGGAAGTGTAGCTGTCAATGTCTGTGCTAGAGCCACATGTGGCCTGGGAAGCAAACATACTCCAGTCAGTGTGTTGAAACCTGTCCTGGAGTGTGGAGTCTACCCCCGCTGGCCACACTTTGATGGTCCTCACTGATGGCTTCACACGGTTGATGAGGGGTGAGTATTTGGGGCTGAGGAACAAAGAAAGATGATCTGATTGACCCAGGTGGGGGAGGGGGGTCACAGCGTAGGCTTCAGCCATGTTTGTGTATACATGGTCCAACGTTTTGTTTCCCCGTGTGTGACAGAAAATGTTTTGATGGAATTTGGGGAGCACTGTCTTTAAGTTTGAGTGATTAAAATCCCCCGCAACAATAAAAGCAGCCTCCGGGTGAGCAGTCTGTTGTTTGCTGATGGCTGCATGAAGTTCTTTCATTGCCAACTTGGCATCAGCATCGGGAGGAATATAAGCGGCAGTAATCATAGTTGAGGTGAACTCGCGTGGCAGATAAAAGGGTCTGCATTTGACCATCAGAAATTCCAGGTTAACAGAGCAATGTCTCCCAACGATGACAGAGTTTGTGCACCAAGCTTTGTTAATATAAATGCATAATCCTCCACCTCGGGTCTTACCGGAGTCATCCGCCATTCTGTCTGCTCGGAATGTGTGATGCTCAGTTAAAGATACAGCGTTGTCTGGTATCCCGCTGTTTAGCCATGTTTCTGTGAAAATCATGACATTACAGTTCCATAATCTTTTGCTGTGGTTGATGCGCAGTCGAATCTCATCCATTTTGTTCACCAGGGACCATACATTGGCGAGGAAGATGCTGGGTAAAGACAGCCTGTGTGGTGTTAGCTTTAGCTTAGCTCTTAGCCCGCCGCGCTTCCCCCGTCTTTGTTTACGATCGCGCCGCCGCCTTCGAGCACTTCCGCCCGGCCGGGCAGGGCGCTCGGCCTCGGGTGTTCTGGCGATGTCCGGAATGAGTTGTAGATTGCTGATAAAACTGTCCGAAATGCACATACCAATATCCAAAATCTCCTGTCGGGTGTACGATGTAAAGGCATTACTGTTCTGCACGAACAGACCCGAAATGAGCAGGAAAAACACTGCAAAACTGCAGAAACTGGAGAGACGCTGAGCCTCGCGTTGTGTACGCGCCGCCATCTTGGTCTATATATTTATTAGCTCATATCAATGACTCGGATCTTGAAGATTCGAATCATAGATTCGACTCAATTGAGTCAGATTGAATCAGGTTTAAAGATTCACACTATCTACCATTCGTAAATAAATAGCAGACATCGTATTTTACCAATCTTGTTTATATTATTTTCGTGGCCAACGATAATAACATAACACAGAATCGGGTTCACTTTTAGCAAGGAAACAGCTTGAGGCAATGACTTAGAAGCACATAAACAAGAAAAGAGTTCTTACAAAAGGAGAACAAAGATTTATTGAGTTACACTACGATACATGAAACTTACTACGTAATAAGCAAACAACAAACAAACACACACACACACACACACACACACACATTCACACATACACACAGAGGCAGTTCAGAGGATGCAAAAATGAGTTAACAACCGTCCCAAATTAATTCTAGTATTTCTTACTAGATCTTAGAATCACCTGAGAAACCACAAAAGCAGAGATTTGACTGCTTAAGATTATATGCACCAGATCAGCAAGACAATTTTCTTCATGTTACTTGCGAGTTTGTTGAAGTCTTCTTGACTGGAGTTTGCCTCGCCAGGCTGGCCTAAAGAAACACGTGGTGCTCCTGATAGGGTGGCTTCTGTGACATCTTTAGGATTCCGGCTCGTGAGTGGAGTTGTCCTGGGTAACCGGGGTAACTGCTGAGGGTCAGTTCACGGAAGTACGTGTGGTTTCGGGGGACCCGAAACCTAAGAGGTTTGCATGGAGAGTTCGTGGTGACCCAATCGCGTGGCGGCGCAGTGTCCGGGCAGGCGAGAGGGGGCAGAAAGCAAAAGCAGGCGCAAGCCAGCTTGATGCAAAAAGCAATGTTTTAGGGCTGCAGTGAGTTTTAAGGGACCTGATCTGATCCGTCCCTCTAACACTGTCGTCCAATGAGCAGTTGCCATGAAGGGCGGGGCCACGCCCCGTACCAGCATAGCCACAGTTAAACATTAACCAACTGCAAGAGATTTCACATGGTAAAATCTCTGGTAAGATTGTAACTATCTGACATCAAATGTTACAAGACGAATACTGTTCGTACTACTAGTTTTTCATTTACACCAATGTATTGCAAACAAAAAGGGGTTTGGTTTAATACCAAACATCAAACATTTCAGACACATACAGATCATTTGAACCTTTTATAAGGGTAATACAACACATTATTAACCTGCTTGGTTGCAATAAAGACAGCACATAAGGAAACCTATGGCTTATTATTCAAAATATCATATCTGCCTTGGTTCTAACATTTAAGAGATTGTCTTTCATTTGTATGCAAAAAAGCTTTCCTTTTGTCTCTGAATTCTGTCCATCTGGCTGCAATTAGAATGTCCCGAGGGCGAACACATTGCCACCTGATCAAATGATCAGTCATTCGAAAATCTCGTGATGGGAGATCCCTGCCGAAACTTTATAAAACCTCATTGTCTAGATGGTTAATCATTTACGAAATTGCTAAAGCATTCCTTGCACATCTGCGCCAAGAGTATTGGCGGAAGAAAGTCAAATGAATTGGCGCACTTTTATGTGAAAGCATAGGCCCTGGAGCTGAGTTAAATGAATTAGACAATGTGGCTGCCCCAAGACTCCCCCAATATATATATAATAAGAAAAAGTCTCCCTTCCAGAGGTTCAGTGGTAGAAATTCACAGATGAAAACACTAATAAAAAATAAATAAACTGTTTGTTTCACATGGTATAAATAGAGCATTAGTTTACTCCCGCTAGTCAGGTGCCACCCTGTGTGAACAAGTGTATACTTAACTGTATTGAAGGTCTCTTTGGTACTTTTTGGCAGTGTTGTGCAAGTTACTTTCAAACTGTAATACATTACAGATTACTTGTTACTGTTATTTAAAAGTAATCCCTTACATTACAATATTACTGTCTCAAAATTGTAATATGTTACATGACTCTTATATTACTTTTAGTTACTTTCACCAAAATAACTACAGAATTAGAACTTAACATTCTAAAACGACCAAATGTACTGCAGAGCATTTTATATCCAGTAGAATGCAATATGATGTAGCAGAATGACCGTGACCACCCAGGCTACTAACAATATAGTATATATTGGCAACGTGAAGGCTTAAGACAATGCAAGAAAGGATGATTCACAAATGATCTGTTAAAAGTATGGTAGAGGTAAAGTGGTTATCTGGCAATATCTGTGAATAGCTTGACTATATTCATGTTATACAGGCCTATAAACTCCAATGCCATGACAAAATGTGGATTTCTTTTCTCTTCTTATTGTTGCCATTATTGTATTCACTTTAAATTGAAGTGGCTCACAACACATTTTCTCACATTCTCTAAAATATGCACTGCTCACGCACAAATTTTCTTGTGCGCTCTAAGTACACTGCTCACTCAGCCTACTGTACTATTCACTCTTCAAATAAATCTCACTATCAATCCCATTTTATCAAGGCTACTAAAATAAAGTGAACTATGCAAGAAAGGATGACTCACAAATGATCTGTTAAAAGTATGGTAGAGGTAAAGTGTTTATCTGGCAATATCTGTGAATAGCTTGACTATATTCATGTTATACAGGCCTATAAACTCCAATGCCATGACAAAATGTGGATTTCTTTTCTCTTCAAAAAGAAGAGAGGCGCGAGTGTTACAAGCAATGGCGGTTCTAGACCAGAATGACAGGGGGGGCCAGAATGTGCTTTTAGAGGGCACACTTTAACATACATCACAAACTACTTAATTATTCAAAGTCATTTTTTTTCATGCATAACTCTGCAGTCTTCATAAACAAGATATTAAAAAACTTAAACTCAAAGTAATCATTCATTTTCTTTTTCGGCTTAGTCCCTTTATTAATCTGGGGTCCCCACAGCAGAATGAACCAACCAACTTATCCAGCATATGTTTTACACAGCGGATGCCCTTCCACTTTCACTTCCACTTTCACCTTTCACTGGGTAACATCCATACATACTCATTCACACACATACACTACGGACAATTTAGCTTACCCAATTCACTTACACCATGTTTTTGGATTTGTGGGGGAAACCGGAGCACCCGGAGGAAACCCACGCCAACACAGGGAGAACATGCAAACTCTACAAAGAAACTCCAACTGACCCAGCCGGGGCTCACATAGCAGCCTTCTTGCGGTGAGGCGAACGTGCTACCCACTGCGCCACCATGCAGCGCATACTCAAAATAATCTTCCTCGTTAATTTATTTGACAAGGAACTTTGTATTGTAGTGGATAACACATTTCTAACGTTCAAGTACATCAAGGCACATTTTACACATGTAAACTTTGAAGTCAATTTTTTTGCCCTCCCATTAATTTAAAATAATGTGGTCCAAGTGATCTTTAACAAACCAAGGACATTTTTATACAGTATTTCCTGTAAAAAAGAAGTAATAATAATAAATAATAAGTCTTTTTCTTATAGTTTATTTCTTAAATAAAAGCAGTTTATTATTTTTAAAAATACTATTTTAAGGTCAGTATTATTAGCCTTAACAAATATTTACTGTATAGTTTTGATTGTTCACACAACAAACCAGTTATACTATAACTTCACTAATTATTATATGCCATCCGCACCGCGCCATTCGTTTCATTTGCGCAATTCGCGTGATTCGCGCCGCGCCATTCGTGCGTATCGCGCCGCAGGATGTCTATTCGCGTGTTTGCATTGACTTAACATGTAAATCACTCGCGCTTGACGCTTCTTCCGCGTCTGGTGTGAACGCAGCAATAGTCACTTCATAGTCAATAGTCAGAGTTCATCAAGCTTGAACTTTGCACTGCAGCGACCTTTTAAACTTGCGTTTCCCGTCTGACGCATTCGTGTGCATATGAATAGAAGTCTATGGGGAGAAAAGTCCAGTGTGACCGCAGCTTTAGAACAATTTTTAACAATACACTTTGTGACAATGCTTATTAAGTTCTGCTTAAACACATTTTAAATTAATATATATCATGGTGATTTACTGAACAAAGAATCACAAAGTTAGTTTTTTTTGTGTGCCTAGGTCAGATGCATGTAGTCTTATTAATAAATGTATTTTATAAAATAATATTATTCAAATTTATTCAATTTATTATTATTTTATCTGATAAATTGCACATAATTAATATAGTCAATATGCATATTTACATATTTTTTGGAAAATAATTTTATGAAGTTAAGGACTTTTAAATATGAAAAATTATGATAAAAACAATTCATTTATTCATTCATTTTCTTTTCGGCTCAGTCCCTTTATTATTCAGGGGTATTAATCCAGCATGTGTTTTACACAGCGGATGCCCTTCCAGCTGCAACGCATCACTGAGAAATACCCATACACTCTCATTCACAGACATACACTATGAACAATTTAGCTTACCCAATTCACCTATAGCACATGTCTTTGGACTGTGAGTGAAACTGGAGCACCTGGAGGAAACCCATGTAAACACAGGGAGAACATGCAAACTCCACACAGAAATGGCAACTGACCCAGCCAAGGCTCAAACCAGTGACCTTTTTGCTGAGAGGCGACAGCGCTACCCACTGCGCCGCCATAAAAACAATAATAATAACATATATATTTTTAATATAAATGCTTTGACTTTTTCAAAGTAGCCTTTTGTTTCAAATTATGAGCTTACAGGAAAAGCATATTGTCAGGCAGTCACTCCAGCCACCTCAATCCCAAAGCCCCCAGTTCACCTGTCACCAGAGATTTTCTTACTTCAGTGGAGATGAAAAGGTCTTTACTACTTACCATTGGAAAACCATTATGCTAACTTAAGCCTGGTTTATACTTCTGCGTCAAGTCATCGGCGTGACCGGATGTTAACATGACTTTGATTAAGCATGAACTTAAGACTTACACACCCAACACACCTTTCTCAACACACCCATATCATAGGCTGGCCTGTTTGGCGACACCATCAGGGACTTTAACCATGAGTTCTCGTTGGTGAAAGAACAGTTGAAGGTGATGGGTGAAGTAATTTATCAGCTGGCTTGGAAAACTGCTCTCCCCGCTGCCCAATCCACCTCGGCTGCTCCTACCCGAGGGTGTCCCCCTGCGACTACAAGACCTGCTCCACCTCCGCAGCCTGCTTTACGTGCCAAGCGGCAGCACAAGGCCTCCATGGGACTGAGACACCCCCACCACAGAGCGGTAAGTATAGTAAGAGGACTGTAAAGCATCCCTGAGATGGGCCACCTGGAGAAGAGAGGGTCTGCTCTTTCCTTGGTGGAGGGCCGAGGACTTTGGTCAAAAACATCAACAACAACATCACTGCTGGCCTCCGGGCCGGCGGTAACCAAATTCTCAATAAAAAGAGCAGTTTCCTCTCTCTCCGGGTGTGCAAACCCGAGCCTTGCCAGTCTGGGACGCCCTGCCTTCCAGCTAACAGTGCCGGACCATATCGCCACAGGCTCTCAGAGTGCAAGAGAACGGTTTCCTTTCTCTCACTCCAGCCTCATCACAGGATCCAGGAAGGATGGTAAAAGACAATGACTTATTTTCAGCTCTTCCTCGGGACGCTCTGCTTCCCAGGGTGAGCACTCCCCTCCCGAGCTGCCCCTCTGCTGACACGTGAACAATCACGCTGATGATGCCATTACTGCGGGCTCTGCCAGCCTGGTTATCACTGCCTAAGCCCATCATGGTGGCTCATGTGGATGGTCAGACTCGGTTGCGCAATACAGTTTGCTATTTGCCCTCCCAAGGTCACGAGTGTACAGTTCACGAGGGTCAATCTCGTTTCTGCCCCTGTCTTGCAAGAGAAGATTGCTGTCCTCCTGGCGAAGGATGCAATCAAGCCCGTCCCTCCAGCCAAGATTTGAAAGTGGGTTTTACAGCCCGCACTTCATCGTGCTCAAAAAGAGCAGTGGGTTAAGACCAATTCTAGATTTGCATAAACTGAACCACCGCCATTTACACAAAATGCCATTCAGGATGCTCACGCAGAAGCGCATAATCCAACACATCTGTCCTCGAGATTGGTTTGCAGCTATAGACCTGAAGGACGCATACTTTCATGTCTCCATCTCTCCATGCCATCTTCTTTTTCTCCAGTTTGCCTTCGAAGGTTGAGCATGACAATTATCTTGATAACTGGCCCATACTAGCTTTGTCCCGGGATCAATTGATTATGCACAGGGACATGGTGCTCCGGCACCTTGACCAGTTGGGAATTTGAACCACTGAAGACATTTCAGAGGTTCCTGAGGCATATGGCATCCGCAGCCGCTGTTAAGCTACTCGGGTTGCTTTATATAAGACCACTTCAGCGCTGGCTTCATCATCGGGTCCCCAGATGGGCATGGCGCGCAGGTATACACCGGGTGTTCATCACTCCACTGTGTCACCGCACCCTCCGTCCTTGATGGATCCTGTTTTTATACAGGCCGGTGTGTCCTTAGAACAAGCATCCAGGCATGTTGTTGTATCGACGGATGCCTCCATCATGGGCTGGGGGGGCCTTGTGCAATGAGCATGCAGTTGTGGGTTTGTGAACTGGACCATGGTTACATTGGCACATCAATTGCCTAGAGCTATTGGCAGTGTTTCTTGCTCTCCACCGTTTTTAGAGCAGAAACAGATGCTGGTCTGGATGAACAGCATGGCAATCGTGGCATATATCAAACCTATGGGGGTATACGCTCCCGTCACATGTCTCAGCTCGCTCGCCATCTGCTTCTCTGGAGTCACACATGGCTGAAATCGATGTGTGCCATTCACATTCTGGGCAAGCTCAACCATGCAACCTATGTGCTCTCACAGCAGCTAGCATCCCGAGGAGAAGGGAGCCTCCACCCTGGTATGGTCCAGCTGATATGGGAGCACTTCGGAGAAGTGCTTCTCCCGGAAACGCCCATTGCCAGTTAGTTTATTCCCTGACCGAGGCCCTCCTCGGCATGGACGGGCATACGCAAATATGTGTTTCCCCTAGTGAGCCTACTTGCACAGACACTGTGCAAGGTCAGGGAGGACAAAGAGCAGGTCTTGTTAGTTGCACCTCTTTGGCCCAACCAGACCCAAGTTTCTGAACTCACACTCCTCTCACCCTCCACACTGAAGGTGGACATGGCTGCCATCTCCACTCACCATGACGTGGTGGATGGCAACATGCTCGGCAAGCATAATCTTATCATCCAGTTCCTCTGAAGCACGCAACAATTAAATACATCCTGCCCCCCTCTCATGCCCTCTGGGGATCTATTTGTAGTCCTGGCGGGTCTGCAGAGAGATCCGTTTGAACCACTCGACGGTATGGAATTCTGTCCATGAAAACAGCTCTGCTGGTTGTGTTGGCATCGATCAAGATAGTCGGGGATCTGGAGGCATTTTTGAGCAACGAATTGTACCTAGAATTACCCCTGGGTTGAAAGCACACTCAACAAAAAGTATCGCCTCCTTTTAGGCATTAGCACGTGGCACCTCTCTTACAGATATCTGTAGAGCTGTGGGCTGGGCGACACCTAATACATTCGCAAGATTTTATAATCTTCTGGGTAACCCTGGTCAATCTGGAGGAAACTAAGCTTGGTGTCAAAAACAATTGCTGCGCCATGTTCCCTAATCCCGAGATACGTGCGCTTATTTTGTTCTGCTATGTAAGTTCCCCATTTGGCAAACCGTAGAGAGCTCCTCCGAGGCTCTCAGCACCTGACTCAGCCAAGGAGCTGGGTGCCTGGCCCAGTATGATGTCTGGTATGCCTGCTTGGTCTACCCGCATGCTGGGATTTGGTGCTAGCTATGCGTTGTCCTGGTTGGCGATTCTATATGCTTATTCAGCCACGGAGTGTTCCCCCTTCTCAGGAGGTGTCTTCTCTAGTCGCTAACCAGCTTATCATATATAGCACTTCCCCTGGATAGGGCTAGTCCATATGTTCTTATTGCCATCAAGTCTCCCCGCACATTTATTACCCCTGATCTAAATTCTTTCTAATTTATTCCCATGTAATGGTAATTAAAGGGCCTATGGGACATTAGAAGGTTGCGCCTGTGGTGGAAATTCATTTTATTCATCTTATGTTCATTTTATATACTCATTTATATACATTATAAAGGTCTGTTCTTTTATTTTTCCATGGATGTGCTGACTGAGGATCTGACTTCGGTCAGAAGCGCAATGACAGTAATTATTTGTTTAGCCCGGCTTCCAGGGAAAGGGGACCCTTCTTAAAGAAAATTGCCACTACACACTCTTGGTGATGTTTGTGCGCTCATACTATGCTTGGCAAACTTTACATCAGGGGCGTGACAGGCTTAGCTGCTGTGGCATTTCCATACGCATACGCATAGCTGGGTCTCAGGCTGATACCTGAGTGTTCGGCTCTTCAGCAGGCTAAAAATCGCTCTGCATGCGCCAGTTATATATTCTACAAATGATTAATCACTGGCACCTGCAGAACCAAGATCTGCCAACTCATTGGCATTCATTGGCCCGTTTCTTTACTCTTCGGAGTGATTGGTCAGCTAGCATCCTCTCAAAGTGTCTTCCAGATACACGTCTCTGTTCCCTCTTCGGACATTAGTAACCGAGATGTTTCTCATCTATTGAAAAGTATTGTTCATGTTGCTGTTTTAATTAAAATTGTATTTTGAATACAAAATATTAACTGCACAACTGGTGGTTGTTTTTAGGGTTGTAACTGAAACTGAACTTACCTTCCTGCAGAAAAGAAGCAAATAGCTAAACATAAAACTAAATTAAACAGCCGTACTATCTTGCAAGCACAGGCTGTTTGTTTACTTGAAGTAATATTTCTATGTCATGTATAATTAGCACTGAACAAACAAGTTGCTCACAGTTATGACCATATATTAAAATATTAAAGAAATATTAAACAATATGGTTTTTAAAATGGTTTCACAACTACAATACATGTCCAACATGCAACGACAATACAAAATAGAAGAAGAAATAGAAAAAAAATATAAGTGCTTTTTGTAAAGTAGGTCCCTGCAAGGTGATGTAAATTTTTGCCAAATGTTTTGTCTGTATAGAGTTTCAAATAACACTCTGAGCTGACTAAATTTCAACACACATTCCATTGAATAAAGGTTTTCTCAACAACAGTATTAAGCACATTCATCACAAAATATTGTTTTCCCTATTTCCCTTACCTAATCATAAACGTTGAATTCCATTTTAAGGTGCATATTAATCTTGATTCACATAAACTGTTTGATGCCAGTACTTTAAATATACTCAGCCATTTTGGCTCTAGATAAGTCTGTCGTAAGCATTCTTTTAACTTGCTTAAACATTCTCATTCTATTATATTCACATGTTCTTATATTAACATTTAATTCTTCAGAAACATCAACACTCATGTCTTCTTTACTTTTCATACACATTTTACTTTGCATACAAATTTTGTCTTTCGAATGTCATCTGATGTATATCATATGACTATGATAATTTCCAAGTGGGTATTAATAAAGCAAACAGCCCAGCAACAACTTTAAGTAGAATACAAAAACAACGTATTTTCAACCTCATGATGTCTCCTGTTCCTAAAAGTCTCTTCCTGTATGATGACATGTCATTGAGGATATAGATGTTGTGTCATCAAACTTGCTAAAAGACGGTTGCAACAAGGTCACTTCTTTCAAGTTAAACCCCTTTTCTAAGGTAAGATTTCATGCTATTCTTTCACAGACGATAAATAATTTTTATTTATTTTATTTATTGATGAGGGCTCTTTTGGGAGTTGCTTTAAAGTTAAGAGTCTAAGGTACTGTGCATGTAGCTTTTCAGATGACAGTAAATTTCTGTGAATTTTACTGATTTAAGTAACTGATTTCAGTAATCGATGTTACAAAATATTTTCATTAGAGCTATAGTTTTGAGCATAACAGCAATGATTGGTGTAATACGTAGACATGCATACAAATACAAATATGTAAATGAAAATTTATCTGTAACTAATATAACTAAATATGTTATAGTAAATATGTAAACTAAATACATATGTTTTAACTATTATAACTAAATACAGTAAAATACAGATACAGTAAATACACAATTTAATTAAAAATTGCTTTCATGTGAGAACATCAGTTAGATTATTAGTGTAGTTAGCCAAATTTACAGTGGATGAATGAAGTAAGTAAGCATAATAAAAACAGACTCGATTGAACAGTGGCTCATTCTGTAGCGGCAATGTAAAAATACATTAAAGAATAATGAGCTGAGGTTAAATCTTTATTACATATGTATTTTCTGTTGTATAGACATGAAGTAAACTGTTATGGTGTTTTGGACTCATTTGTGACAACTGTAATGTCCAGTGCTGTCCACTCAACAAATGGCAGGAAACCAGATCACATCCTTTATTTTCATTAGTTCTTTATTGCTACATACTCAATTAGGTAGGTTAATCTTTACTATTACTCCTAATTATTAACAAATATGTAAATAATTATAATATGTATTGATGTCAGTTTAAAACCAAGTGCTAATTCCTTCATGTCTCTGTTGTGTCTAATGTGTTTTTATGTTTCAGCTGATGTTCAATACTCTGCTGTGATGCCGCACAAAGTAACAGCTCTGACAGGATCTTGTGTGCAGATTCCCTGTACATTCAACACCTCCGAGTTTGAAGACAAACTTAAAAAGACAGTTAAGTCTTTTTATGGCATCTGGCTGAAAAAGATACCACAGTATGGAAACACAGACAGTTTCATAGCTTTTAATAGCAGTGAAAACATCAGTAAAGGATTCAGTGACATACAGATGACTGGAGTTCTCAGTGAGAGGAACTGCACCACTGTCTTCTACAACATCATGATGAACCACTCAGACATTTACTACTTCAGACTGGAAACAAAGCCAGATGTGTTTAAAGGAACATTTACCAATAAACCTGTGAGGATCAGTGTCACAGGTAAATATCAAAATAAAGCTGCTCTAGGCAAAACGTGTAATAATTAAAAAAGTCTCAATTCATATTAGGTGACTTTACTACTATGTCCTGACATGAGATATGTTTAATTGATTGGTCAACATGTACTTTTACATATCAGTATAATATAAAAACAGGCTCTGTAGGAGCACTGTATCAAATAATAAATTGAAATATTAATACAGTAAGTCCAATAAATAAATGCAAATATGTGAAAAATGTCTGTTTTTGTTATGATGAACCATAATCATGTATTCTGTAGATTTTCCACAACAACCTGAACTTAAACCTAATTATCTACCGTATGTGAAGGAGGGAAGTACAGTAAATCTGAGCTGCTCTGCTGAAGCCCCCTGCCCAAAACAACCTCCTACAATATCCTGGTCTAACATCCCTGAATCTGTCAACATCACAACTGAGTTATTGGAGAACCCTGATAAAACCCAGTTAGTGTTTTCACTCATGACCTTCAAAGCTTCATACAGAGATCACAAAAAGAACATCTATTGCACTGCTACATATACAAGAGAAACAGCTACTCAAATGAACTCAACTGTGGAGACCAACGTGACGCTTCTAGTCATGTGTAGGAGATACTTTTTGTTTCTTATCATCTTTGATGTGACTAAATGAATAGATCGATATATTAACATTAACTTTGTTCTCGTGTTTCTGTCAAAGTTCCTCCAAAAGAAACTCACATCATCATCAGTCCATCTGCTTCAGTATCTGTTGGCACTAATGTGACTTTGACCTGCAAAAGCAAAGGCAGTCCATCAAAAAGTATGACCTACACCTGGTACAAACATGGAAAAGATATGGCAATAGCTCAGGAAAAGAAGATTACTTTCACTGTTTCACAGAATAATACAGGATTCTATGTCTGCATTGCACAAAATAAACATGGACACCAGTCATCCAGACCAGAAAACATACAGCTCACATCTGAAGGTAAACAAAGCTCTGGTTTTGTATTTTAATATTTAGATCAGGCCCATAGCCAGGGGGGTTTGGGTGGTTCGGAAGACCCCCTTACCAACACAGGTCCAGAATTTGTCCCATACATGAGCTCATTTGTCCTATTTTGACTGATGTGCCATCATAAATAGTGAAAATAACCCAACGAAAAAGGCTTTAAGACCAAGTGGAATCCTCTGTTGGCTCTCGCTTTAGCAAGACTTCAGCTAATCAGTTTTGGCCAATGCTAACAAATATTTTCATTTTACAATCTGACGTAAGAGATGTCTTCTTTCGCTACTGTATTGTTTTTAACAGAGAAAACATTTTACAAGTGACTTCTTATTCTAAATTTTGGACCTTATTCTTAAAACAAAAAATGACCAATAAAAAGGTGTGAAGCTCTAGCATTTGATTACTATTTTGGCTATTGTTGTTATCCATGAATTTTCAAATGTTCTTTTTTTACAAGAGAGGCTAGAAAAATCATGAAGCTCTACAATTTTATTATTATTGTAATTATTATTATTATTATTATTATTATTATTATTATTATTATTATTATTATGTTTTCATAATTATTTTTTATTCCAATGGACAAATTGTGACTGAGGAAAGTTGAATGTGTTGGCCAGTTTTTTATATGCCTAATAAACGACAATAGACTACAGTTTTTAATTTAAAACTTTAACAGATTACTATTGTTTTCCCTAATATATGATGTAACACATTTGTATTTTAAAAATAAGCATTTTTCATATTTCTTTTTTTTTAATCTTTAGTAAATATTTTTAGTACATCAAAAAGTGTGGTGACCATCCGACAAGCTAATCCAGCTAAAAATAAAGCTTAAAATGTCACTAAAATGAAGTATTTAAGTCTCGCAATTAAACAGAAAATGAGGCGTATAACTGCACTTTTTGAGAAAAAAGAACCACCCCTTTCACCAGGCTGGCTACGGGCCTGCAGATGTATTATGGAATTGTTCATATTGTTTCAAACACGCTACTAAGTAACCCTATTGTGTTTTAGGATCCTCTCATTTTGTCATTTATGGCTGTACAGGAGGACTTTTGACTTTAATTCTGTTGTCTGCAGTATGTTTTTACTATTTGAGGTAAAGAATGTTTTTTACTGTATGCGGTAAATGGTAATAATAATAGAGTTGTGTTTTTATATTATTACAGTATGTATATTATTCTTTATTTTATTTTAACAGAATAAAGTCATCAGGTCAAGCCCATGATACAGAAAGTAATCAGGTGGGTTTTTCTTTATTCTACTAAAAGACACTGTTCTTTTAAGTTTATTAAAAACACATTAAGGCAGTGAGTTCACCAAATATTTCTGTCAGCAGCTAGCTTTATTTAAAAAAAAAAAAATGAGCATCTGCTTCATTATTTTCTGGTCAGCAATATTTGCTCAACTTTGGGAAGACACAGTGCTACTTATTGGCACTTTTTACCCAGTTGTCCAATCACAGTTGAGGAGGGGCAGAACATATATCAAACTTACCAATAGCCATACACTCACACAAATAAAGGTACAAAAATAAAAACATGTCTCTGGGGTGGTACCTTTTCAAAAGGTACACTTTTATACCTTACAGGTGCATATTTTTATCTAAGGTACAGTTTTGTACTTTCAAGAGAACACTTTTGTACCTTTAAAGGTGCTGTATGTAAGTTTTTGACTCTTCTAAAGCATAAAAATACCATAATATGTGTGCAGATATTTAAGAAACATCCCAAGTGAACATACTTGTTTAACTGAAAAACAATGCTGAAGTCAGATATTCTGCTTTGAAAATGGGTTTTCCGTGCCGGAACGCTGTCTTTGTTTAGATAAATTTCATATGCACGATGCCAGTTTAGCCAATTATATGTCAGCACCCCGGGTTGCCTTGTTGGAAAACAGCGTATTTCATTCATTCATTCAGAAAGACTGCGCCCGTGACCAAAAAGAACAGTATGGGAGACAGATGCAGTTCCACATGAGGTTATTAATTAGCAAATTACATAAATATTACGAACGTAAACATTAGGTGAGCAGGTTACATTGTAACCGCGTGTCCTAACAACACGCTGTGACGAGAGAGGCAGTGATCAGCTATTTGGCTGTTTGCACCAGACGAAACACGGCAGAAATGTAAATACAGCCTTTCAGAAGCACAGAATATGCACTCGCTCACGAAACGGTAAGGTTTAGAATCTATTTAATACATGTTAACCCACTTTAACATCAATGTAGATGCTGAATCACTCATATGTGTTTAGTTCTAAAGTTCAATTTCAGACGGTTTATTGTATTTTCAAGATCTCAGGTGAACTTTCTGCTTTCAGTATATGGCAACAAATGCCATGTAAAATGCATTCAAACTCGCATTGGTAGCATTTAGCACAGAATAAAGCACACAAGGCTTACCTGAGGTGATCTAGCTGTCATAGGTTTCTGTTGTTCAGCTGTGAGAAATAGAAGCCATTTCTAATATATCAATTCGAGGTGTTGGTTAGGACAAAAACTCCTTTTAATATGGAAAATATTCCCTCTATCGCGTGTCGTTGCTTTTATTTAGAACACGTTTTAAATCACTCGCTCCTGTACACAATCTGGCATCCCAGCGTACTTTTATTATGATCCAGGAGTGCAATACCTAGTTCAACCACTGGGTGTCAAACTTACATACTGCACCTTTAAGATACTATGCGGTACAGATTTGTACTTTTTAGTTATTAATATGGGTCACACTTTGCCAACTAATTCTCATTAGATTATAAGTAGACTGTTAGGTTGGGGTAAGGGTTAGTGTACTGTAAGTTGACATGTACTTGTAAAGTTTCTTCTAGTCAGTTAAATGTCTGTTGAAGGAGCAGTATCAACAGATATTAGGCAGACAGTCTGCTAATACTCAAATGGACCATTAAAATAAAGTGTTACCTTAATATGTACATTTGAGGTACAAATGTGGACCTGTACATAATTGTACCTTTTAAAAAGGTACCACCCAAAAGACAGGTTTTGCATCTTTATTTCTGAGAATGTATGCTGCATCCCAGTTCACCTACTTATACTACCTAAAAGTATGTACTCTTTTTGTTAAAGAAAAGTACATACTTTTAAGTGTATAACCAATGCAAGATTTGGGATATACTATTTCATTATTAATGGACTGTTGCTTAGTTAGGTGCCCTGCCAATCATTTCATCACTTCATCAATATTTCTTTTATATGTAATTACTATATTGGAGATGCAGCAGCAAGTTAATCTTCCATTTGAGGATCTTTCATGCAGAGAAATCTCCTCAAGTTTTTGCATAATTATGCATTCGGAAGTTAAAGAGATAGTAAAAAAACAAATTCCCTCACCTTTACTCAGTCTCAAGTCATCCAAGATGTAGGTGACTTTTATTCTTCAGTTGAACATTAAAGAGGATTTTTAGCTGAATCTAGGGTTCTTGGTTATTTACATAACACTCAAAAAATGTTTGATGCTTGTTCAAACTACTTGTTTAAAATGAGCTGAATCAAAACAATTCTTCAGTTTTAACCTATTTTTTTATGTTCCATCAACTTAAATTTGTAGAAACATTTAAGGCAACTCAATTGATTTGTGTTGGGACAACATGAAGGAATTGTGTGAAACCTATAGCATATATTCACAGTGAATGGTGATCAATATTTGGGATTAAAAATAAACACTTACAAACAAGTCCAAATCAATCCTAGTGGGATTGGTCACACTGAGAATGTGTGAAGCTAAACAATCCGCCCATTTAAGAAATTGAACATTTTACAATATTAATAGCTTTGATCCACTGAATCTCATTGACAAATATTTTGAAATCATGACATTGTTACTGAACTTTAATTCATAAAAAAATGGCATCCTTTCCATTTAATGTTTGGCCTTCAACAGTAAAATAACATAAATTAATTATAAAAAACTATTCAACATTTTAACACCTTTTGCATGAAATAAATAGCTTTTCAATGGGTTAAAGTAAAATAAAATAAGAAAATAAAAAAAATTAATTCACAATTTCACTTTTATGCTGGATTCACACAAAATGTGAAATCAAGTAATGTAATGTAATCTGTATTTATATAGCGCATTTATTGTGTATAGCCATACAGCCAAAATGCTTCAAAATCATGAGGGGGGGTCTCTCCACACCCCCACCAGTATTTACGAATTTCATTAAATTATACACACACACTGAACGCAAAAGCATAAATTGAGGTAAATTATTTCGGCGCAGCACGAATCTGCAGAATGATTCACAATGAATATTGATTTAAATAATTTTAGCAGTTCATTTTGTAAAGAGTAATTCTCCTCAGACACATCTTCTCAAGTTACTTTTAACAATTGCAGAAGAAAATCTGTTTTTAAAATATTATTTCACAAATGTCCCCTTTTCCTCAGGCTACGGATAAAAACAGTGATGCTGTGGCTATTTATGCTAACAATGGCTTTGTCATCAGCGAGAAAAATGAGGAGAAAGAAACTGCATATCTTCACTATGGAGAGATTGACTTTTCCAAACTCCAGACGGGTCACGCAACAAGAGAATTGTTAAATAATGAGCCACAGACAGAGTATGCCCAGCTTCAGTTGACCGAGAAAAAGACAAAAATCAGCAAATGAACACACATTTTGCTCTTGTTAATTTGTTATTTTGTACAGGGTTTGATGAATCTTTTCATCAAATGGAATTTAATAATTAGATTGCTAGAAAATGACCCCATTAAACGTTTAAAATCTGATTTAAGGTTAAAGAATTTAAAATCTTGCACTAGAAAATGTGGTAAAATGTAACTGTAACCTGATCTAATCCACAAAAATATTTCCAGTTATTGAAATTATAACCCTCGAGTATACCTTAAACTGCAGGCCTTAATCTTTCCCTTGTGGAATTTTTTTTGGCCTGAAGGTCTCAAATGTGAACCCAATTTTTTTAAACTAATGTCATATCTATCACTTCATGTATTTTTGATAATCATCATCATAATTTTTTTTTACATTTCTATACATCTAAAAGTGCAAATAAAAATGCTTTTAATTTTAGTATTCCTCATGTATTTCCTATGGGACAAATTAGGGAGTTGGATTTAAAGAGAACTTAACTGTTCTGAATCAAGTTCTCTTTCTTTGTGTTTGCTCAAGTGACAGACTGTCACCTTAGAATTATAAGGTTCTATCTGACATCTATGTCAAAATTAAGTTATTGACATTCTTATTAACTGACACTTATTCACATTGTGGGATGTTTTTTATAAGTTGTTTATATTTTAAGACTTTTTATTTTAAAAAACAAATGTTACACACATACTGTTTGGTATGGAATGCAAAAACTTTGAAGCTTAATATCTCAAAATCATTCAGAACGCAGATAGAACCTTATAACTCCAAGGTGACGAAACGTCTTGAGCCCCTCAGATAAAAAAAAGTTAAAAAAAAAAACAATGATTTTGCCCAATTTCGCCCATTTTTTGTTTATGTAAAAATATGCTTATTTTTATGTTTTATGTAACATGCCTTTTACTTAAGAAAAAAAAATATCGTGGTCAGTTCAGTTTAGACCAACTAAAACTTAAAAATGTGGTAACTTTGATGACATCTGGTGGTTCACGGTGGGATAAAAATATCAAAATTTGACAACTATTTGACTTTTTTTTTATCACTTAACATTGTTCCATCGAGTGCTCTTTTGTGTTGTGTGTTTAGATGGTAAACCTAGAAGTGTAGCTAAGTAGCTAAGTCTTGAACTGCTCAGATTAAGGGAACTAATAAAAAAAATTTAAACAGTGAGTTTAGCCAAAAATGTCCTAAGTGAAGTCTGGCGGTTAATCTGGTAAAGTCATATGATTATGGCTTTAGCAGCACATGCTTTTTTATTTTTTGTAAATCAGTGTTTCTTGAGATTGTAATTCCAAACATATTGTAGCCTATTTACTCTACCTATTAATAATAATAAAAATTAAGGTTAAACATGTGTATGTTGTCGGCGTCAGTGGTGTAGTGGTTAGTGCGTCTACACATGCACTCTGGTGCTCACGGCGACCCGAGTTCGTTTCCGCCTCGCGGTCCTATGCCGATCCTTTCCCTCTCTCTGCTCCCCATGCTTTCCTGTCAATACTCTCTACTGTCCTATCTAAAGGTGAAAACCCCGAAAAAATAAAAATAAATAAATAAACATGTGTATGTTGTAGTTGACAATATAGTTATACTTTATTGAGAGAGAGTGTGATAAGGAACTGAATTGTGGCACTAGAGACCCATATATCTATTTCAGCTTTTTAATGTCTAATGGTCAAAAACTGATCAATGTGCCAAGCTCATGAAACTACTAGCATAAATAGTTGTTCAAAACTCCCAGAAAAGTGTAATAAAGTTTGACCCATTGCCATGGCAACCATACAACATCGGGAATTCCTTTACAATTACAACATTTACTAATATTATTCTGACAAAAGAGGCATCACTGTGGTGCAATGCGTAGCACGATCGCCTCACAGCAAAAAGGTCGCTGGTTCGAGCCCCGGCTGGGTCAGTTGGCACTGGGTGTGGAGTTTGCATGTTCTCCCCATGTTCGCGTGGGTTTCCTCTGGGTGCTCCAGTTTCCCCCACAAGTCCAAAGACATGAGCTATAGGTGAATTAAATAAAATTGGCAGTAGTGTATGTGAATGTTAGTGTATGGGTGTTTCCCAGTGTTAGATTGTGGCTGGAAGGGCATCCTTTGCGTAAAACATATACTGGATAAGTTGGCAGGTCATTCCGTTGTGTGACCCCTGATTAATAAAGGGACTAAGCCAAAAAGAAAATGAATGAATGAATTCTGACTAAAGCTTTTAAGTTATGCTTCCTGCTGCCAGTTGGTGGCACTGTGACTGAGACAATAGTCCATGTGATCTGAATTCTTTAACAAAACAAACTGCTTAAATTAAATAAAATCATGAAGTATATGCTGAAGTTTTTTACACTACTGAAGTATATCACTTTCCAGAGCAAGTTTTGATAAAAGCCGAAAGAGTTGATTTTAGGTTTGGCAGAGCAAAGACAAGATTTCAATGTGTGTGCAAAGTTGCATGAGTTTGCATGAACAGTACTGAAAAAAAAAACCTTAGGGAAAAAATAGGGTATTGTACTCACTAGAGCTTGGGCCCTAAATAGTGTTACACCAGGCTTTTAAGAAATGTTTAACTATTAGAATTAAAACTTAATTTAAGAACTAAAGCATATGCCATAGGGTATAAAACTAAATACATTTGTGTTATCAACAGAATATTTTATTATAGTTTATGAAAGGTAGTTTATTACAACCCTAGTGATGTAAGAAAACCAAATGACTCATAAAACGTTTGATTTACAGTTGTATTTATTCAGCCAGCTCAGGTAAAAACAGGAACATTCATTGAATAAGACTCGTCGGTCCTCTTTGGTCCAGATCATTCAACCTTAGCTTAACCTGAACCACATCAATCACATTCAACTAATAAAAGGCAAATTCTTTGAAAATAATAATTCAAAAACTTCATTAGGTAACCAGTAAAAGCACAAATGATATGTTATTGGTGCTTTTCATGAATGCATGTCTGATATTTTTCCTCAAAATGGCTAGCTGTCATGTAGTGTACTGACAAATCATCATTTTGAAATGATGTTGTGGTTTAAATTCATAATGTGGATTTATAATCTAAAATAACCCACCAAGCAGTTTTGTGTTTTAAAAAACAAGAATAAATTTAGGATGCCAGTGAAATATAATAGACATCTATCTAGCATTAGTCCAAAAATAGACTAGTCATCAAAAAGACACATTAGAGAGATTTCATATGCTGTCTTTTTGACGACTAGTCTATTTTTGCACTGTTGTTAGTTATATAAGTAAGTCCCAATATCCCAATAAGACCACTATGTTTGGATGTTTATTAGATGTATATGTTTGAATGTCTATTACATGTCAATGTTTGAACCTCTATTAGATGCCAATGTTTGGATGTATAATAGATGTCTATGCTTGGATTTCTATTAGACGCCATTATTTTTATGTCTATTATAGGTCTATGTTTGAATGTCTACTAGATGTTTATGTTTTGATGTCTATTATATGCTAATGATTAGATGTCTATGTTTGGATGTCTATTAGATGTCTATTTTTATATGTTTATTACACGTCGATGTTTGGATGTCAAGTAGATACAGTATCTATGTTTAGATGTCTATTAGACGCTAGTGTTTGTATGTCTATTAGATGTCAATGTTTGGATGTCTATTAGACGCCAGTGTTTAAACATCTATTAGATGTCTATGTTTGGTTGTCTATTATACACCAGTGTTTGGATGTCTATTAGATGTCTATGTTTGGATGTCTATTAGACGCAAGTGTGTGGATGTCTAATAGATGTCTATGTTTGGATGTCTATTAGACGCCAGTGTTTGAATGTCTATTAGACACCAATCTGTGGATTTCTTTTAGATGTCTATGCTTGAATGTCTATTAGACGCCAATGTTTGGATGTTTATTAGATGTCTTTTAAACACAATAAATGCTTGCTGGGAATAATCTAAAATGGCATTCTGGGAAATAGCTTGTAAACATTAAATAGAGTTTTTAGCTTCTATCATAAGATAAAAAAGGCACTAAGGTACTGATACCACAGAAGGCATCAAGTGAAGTATTTGGTTTCTCAGATGCAGAATTCACTGCAGTGCAACAGTCAGTCACAATAAAACAGTTACCTCCACCTCAACCCATCGTATTCCTCCCATCTACTGTAATAGTGTCTGTTCAATCCCTCACTCTCTCCTCCAGCGCCTTCAGCTCTCCTTCAACTTGAGCAGGAAGATCAGCTCCAACCTGCTGGGTGAAGTAGGTCCGAAGCTCCTGTGTTTCCTTCTGCCAAAAGGGTTTGGGCAGGTCAAAGAGGGCCCCCATATCGATATTCCCACCCAGACCTTCTGTGTTTATGGCACCGTTTTGTGGAATCCATCCCACAATGCTCTTGGTGGCAGCCTCGTTTTCACTGGTACGGCCACATCGTTTGAAGATCCACTCGAGGACGCGGGCGTTCTCTCCAAATCCTGGCCACAGGAAGGAGCCGGTCTTCTGATCTTTCCGGAACCAGTTGACGTGGAAGATTTTAGGAAGCTGAGTTGGGCCTTTGCGTGTCTCCATACTCAACCAGTGTGCAAGGTAGTCACCGAAGTTGTAGCCGAAGAAAGGACGCATGGCAAAGGGGTCATGCATGATTACTTTACCTATGGAAAATGAAAATATCTCATATTAGAATGAATGCAAAAAATATCACTATCAGCTTTATGTTTAATTTGTCTCCAAGTGCTTAGGCTGCATTATTAAAGTAATTGTTTAGCACTTGATTATGATTAACTTTTCAAGTGGTATATTAATTTTATTCAAATATTAAATATATTAAAATAATTTTAATTAATGCAAACAAATGGGTTCAACAAAAGCACATATGTAGATTTATGAAAATTATTTATGAAATTAACTAAATATCTTCATGGGACAATATTCTAATGATTTTTGGCATTGAAGCTAAATCAATCATTTTGACCCACACAATATATTTTGATCAATTGTCAAAAATATACCCTGCAGGATGCAAGGTGCAAGGTTTTGTGCAAGGTTGCAAGGTTTTGTGGTCCAGGGTCATTATATAATCTATTAACAACCTCTGAGATTACAACAGATCTTGTCTTTAATGGTCTATCAGTTATAGTTAAAAATTAATTTCCCCATGGAGGAAATAAATATAGTTCTTCCAAACCCTTACTGTTGCACTTTCTAGAAACACACCTTTGACCTCAATACATCAGTATTACTGTGCCACGATCTATGTTTTCAAATGATTCTACAATCCGAACTACATTGTTTGGTGGAAGATTAACATTTTAAATCAATAGTGTTCTATTTTTGTTGCTTATTTAATTAATTAAATATACTTTAAATACTTAAGGAGTGTCCATTTTATAACAACACGTCTTCATATTACTGGTTTACAATTAACAGGCAAGATGCTCAGTGTCATGCATCAAATAGCTGTTTGACATTCACTTTAAACCTTGGTTTCTTGAGGCTTATTGTAGTTTTGTATTACCCTCTATTTATCATATGGATATATCAAAGTTTGTACCTTTATGTTCAGCAGCAGCTGTGGATTCAGATCTCATAGCTGCACCAACAAACACACCATGACGCCAGTTAAAAGACTCATACACCAAAGGCACACCTGGAAAAAATAAATTAAATGTCTATTACAATCAATTTCAGAAGCCATTAATCCAGCTTTTAATGTGATTGAAATTATCCTTTAGAAATCATTTTAGAACATATAATATTTCTGATTTTTGATTTGCTGTTAAACAAATGAACAGCATTTATTGAAAATAGAATGTTTGTAATATATAGTAAATGCTTTTAGAATAAAATAATATCTTGATATAACAATTTGTGTTCAATGACACACACCTTCTGGCCTTCTGCCTCCAAATACAATGGCATCAATGGGGACGCCCTCATCGCTCTCCCAGAGAGGGTCTATAATGGGGCACTGACCAGCCGGGGCACAAAACCTGGAGTTAGGATGAGCACACAGTGTAGAATCACCTAAGAAACACAGAGTTATATTACAATTATAAAAAATTATATATCAACATCATGCAGCAGATGCTGCCCATAACATGAATGACTGAATGAATAGATGAACATTATTTAAAACATTAAAGTGGATGTTTTAACAACACTTTATTACAATTCAACGTTTTCTATGTATATTTGTTCATTGGTGTTTTGGCTTTCAGCAATGACATTTATATCACACTGAACCGAACTAAACTCAACTTCATCTGTAAAAAAACTGGGCTGAAGCAGTTTCAGTTTACTAGAACTACATTTATGTTAAGTTGCTTTGACACAATCTACATTGTAAAAGACCTATAGAAATAAAGATGATTTGAAAATTGAATATATAATACATACATCAACATTGGGTGTGTTCTCAAAAACAAAATGTCATTTTAATACTCAATTATTATCTATTTTGCATGAAGAAACAACCACATTATTCATCACAAACCCTGTGAATGTCTATGTTTTTCCCTCATCAGTGTGGAGTATTTTATCAGTGTTTAATCAGTCAGCAACACTCGTTTTCAAGTCAAGAGTATATTTTATAATGCTAAAGGTACCTGTACAGATGTAAAAAGTTTTTAGCAACACAGTATTCATGAAAGTTAAAGCAACTGAATATTATTAGGGGGGTTGTTGTAGTGTACATGTGAGTGCCTGTAGTTTGTGTTGTAGTTGTGCTGTAAAAATGGTTCTATAGCTGCCAGGTCAAAATTGATCCCAACTGTTGTATCCTAAATGTACACAGCCTTCATGAAAATATGAAAATACAACATTTATAATGTTAGGGTCATTTTAAAACATTGTTTAGGCTTTATTCTGTTGTTAAAATGATTTTGACCCATAAATAGAAGATTAAGGGAAATGGGGAATAATATAATTGACTGGCCACCAATGCAACTCTACATAAGTCACACTGACAGATACATTATGTCAGATTATACAGTGGTCAATTTACATAACATGAGGTCCATTGTTCCCAGAATTGCAAATATGCATCCATCTGTGGATTTTAAAAGTGCATATTCTGGACATTTTGTAATATCTTATTATTAATGCATATGTTTATACAGTATATGATATTTAATAATTTATTTATATTATAACTTGTATGAATAATTTAATCGAATTATTTTTTAGATTTAAATTATCTTACCATACTTCCAGGATTTGCCATGCCAGTCTGTCAGTTTGATTCCTGGTGCAGGAGGTTCCAGACCCTCCCACCAAACTCCTCCATCGCTGGTCTCTCCCACATTAGTAAACACTGTGTTCCTGGAGATGGTTTCCATGGCATGAGGGTTGGTTTTTAAGGACGTCCCAGGGGCAACTCCAAAGAAACCGTTCTCTGGATTGATTGCTCTGAGTTTACCTGGTGAAGACAGTCAAAACAAGCCATTGTCTGTGTTAAAAACATCTATTTATAACCATAAATACGAGTATTCCAGTTAACAGATTACAAGCTGTCCCTCAGTAACTGTTTTTAATAGAGTGTGTTGTTTGCTGAACCATGCACTTAGCTCTATTTTAATTAGCTGCCTCTTTGCCGCCCAATAAAAATGCTAAAATAAGATATACAATGTCATTTTCTGATTACTCATAAACCCACATTTATTATATTGTGTCAATAGTTGCACACACTGCAAAAATGCTTTTCTTACTTAGAGTTTTTGTTTTGTTTCTAGTCCGAATATCTACAAACTCTTAAACTAGAAAGCATTTTCTAGACAAGCAAAAATATTGCCTTGTTTTCAGAAATAATTTGCCACATTATATGAGTTTTTCCTTAAAGGGCACCTATTTTACCCCTTTTTTAAGATTTAAGATAAGTCTTTTGTGTCTCCAGAATGTGTCTGTAAAGTTTCAGCTCAAAACACCCATCAGGTTATTTATTATACGTTTAACAATATTGAAATTTTCTGCTCTGAACACATATTGCTGTTTTTGCTGCCTATGCCTTTAATGCAAATGAGCTAATTCTCTCCGCCCACAGTTCCCATGTGCCTGTCAGAGACTGTTTCTCAATATGCGTTCTTCAACATTCTTGCGTCCTCGTGTAACATCATCATCAACTGCCAAAGTTCAGTTCCAAAGCTCAAGACCGAAAGATCGGAGGATGCGTGAAAGTTCCCGGATGTGTTCTTGATATCGAGGACAATGCAGACTTGAGCAGAAAACTCGCTCGAGAACTCCCAGAAGTCATTGCGGCTAAATAAGGAGGTGTGAAGCGTAGTTTATTATTAAGGTTCAGAGATTTAACTTATTTATCTCAGGAGTTTCTGTAAATGAGACGGTGAACTAATATTAAAAAAATCTTAATAAAGTCATAAACACATTAAGGGTGTGTATTTGCTGAAATTCATATTAAAATCTGTTTTATTTATATTGTGCAAAATATATTTGTAAGGTTTTTGTGCATGTTATATATTTTGAAAAAGGGGAAAACAATAAATCGTTGTATGAATGCTGTTATGTTTAAATAATTTTCCATTAAAAATGTGTGAAGGTCATGTGACCATCAGGAAGAACGCAGCATCTCATTTCTCAGAGGATGCGTTCTGTGTTCTCGCTGTCTCCCGAGTCATTCTTCCTAGGTAACCTGGCAAGAATCTTCACAAGAATGCAAGTCCATTCTTTGTGTTCTTGGAACTGAGAAACAGCCAGTGCATCCATCTCCAGCTGCATCAGATAAACAGCACAGTGACAGACATGAAAGAAGCAGGTCTCACGTAATGTTAGTGAGAAATACTGCAGTAAGAACTTTCTCAATGATTATTTGATGTATTTGTTGTGGAGTCAATTCAAGCCTTTCTGCAATGATGAGTGACACACAATGTTACAAAGATCACACACACACACACAGCAGACATACACAACTTGCGCGTTTAACTTTGCACTGTTTTTACACAGCAAATGTGACAGGATACACATTAATATCCACTACTGTATGGATTTCTGTTATGTTAATGTACAAAATAAACCTATTTTAACATCCAGAAAAACCAGGATTGAAGCGTCTTCTTTTATAATTGTACTGACATGTGGCTGTGGTGATAAGTAAAGCTGAAGTAAATCGCTGTAATTTATTACAAACGTGCACAGTTTTAAAAACATTTTAAACTTGTAATGCTTCCTAATTTAAATTTTTTTAGATAATTGGACTAGAAACAAGACAAAAAAAAAGCATCTCATAAAAAGCATTTTTTTGCAATGCATGTACAGGACAAGTTGTATTTCTCACCCTGACTGTCAAATTTCATCCAGGCAATGTCATCTCCCACACATTCAACCTTCCAGCCTGGCAGAGCTGGTTTCATCATGGCCAGGTTGGTTTTCCCACAAGCACTTGGGAACGCTGCTGCAATGTACCGTTTTACACCCTGAGGATTTGTGATTCCCAGAATCTGCAGGAGAAAAGCAGAGACTTCTCTCAACATCATGTTTTATAAATGATAACACTAGCTTCAGTACATCAGTTACTTGATCGATAAGACTAATTTTTAATGTATAAGGCAGTAATCTCCTCATTAAACTTTGATGTCTTTAGGGGACATGCAAGCAAGGTTCAGGATTTTGTCTGATGTCTTGTACCAGCATGTGTTCAGCCAACCAGCCCTCGTCTTTGGCGATGCGTGAGGCAATTCGAAGAGCAAAGCACTTCTTTCCAAGGAGCGAGTTTCCACCATAACCACTGCCGAAGGACAGGATCTGTCTGGTGTCAGGAAGATGTGATATCAACACCTTCTCTGGGTTACAAGGCCAGCTATTTACTAAAGGGCCTGTGTGGTAAGAATAGACATAGAATACAATAAATATATAGATATCCAGAAACCACTGCACAGTTTCTATCACTCCTCTTTCACCATTCCTCCATATTTTTTTAACTATAGGGTCACATAATGCGTTTTTAGGTGAGAATGTAGGTTTTTAGACTACAAAAATGACTTGCAGCGAGTCAGTTGGCACTCATTACTCATATACACCACTGACAGGAGCCTTGACATGGACACTTATTCTGGAATCTACCGGTGGCTCTAGTGTCTCTCTAGTGTTTTCAAATAAAGTATAATTAATTTCAGGTAATATCTCTCATTCATCTCAAATAGAGACCAAAGGCAATATTTGGTCTCTATTTGTTCCAGAGCAAATAGATTTGACTGAGGGCACAGTTAAGTTTTATAACTTCATATAAATAAACTGATATATTTCTTATTGATTGATTTACATGGCATTTTATATTGTTGTTAATTAAACTTTGTTGTTCAATATAGGTATTTTATATAATAGTTGTATTTTATACAAATATTTAGATGGTGGCAAAATGGTCATTGTGCCTTTTTTCCATCTTGTTCTGTCATAAAGACGTTTAAATTAAAAAGTGCTTTCAGCAATGAAACTTTGTTATGGCAAATCCCTTAAACTCTTTAAACAATAATTTGATTTCCTTAGTAGACAATGGACCTTGTGCAGAACATTCTGCTTTCTCATAACACAATTACATTGTTTTAATATGTATATACATTGCAAGTCAAAATTATTATCCCTTCTGCGATTTAATTTTTTCCAAATTATGTTTAACAGAGCAAGGAATTTTACACAGTATTTCCGCTAATATGTTTTCTTCTGTTGAAAGTAATCTAAAATAAAAGCAGTTTTTAATTTTTTAAAACAATTTAAAGGTCAAAATTATTAGCCCCCTTAAGCAATATTTTTTCGATTGTCTACAGAACAAACCACTGCTATACAATGATTTGCCTAACTACCCTAACTTGACTAATTAGCCTAGTTAAGCCTTTAAATGGCACTTTAAGCTGAATACCAGTATCTTAAAAAAATATCTAGTAAAATATCATGTACTGTCATCATGGCAAAGATTAAATAAATCAGTTATTAGAAATTAGTTATTTAAACTATTATGTTCTTCTTTCCATTAAACAGAAATTGAGAGAAATATACAAGGGGCTAATAATTCAGGAGGACTATTATAATATATTATAAACAATGTTAATAAACTATTTCTAAAAATAAAATAATACAATGATTTATTTTAAAAAGATTTTCACACAGCAATTCCTCCAATGGATTAAATCACATTTAGATTTTCTGATCTGATATTAAAATACAGCAGTTAATGTACCTTTGAGTGGTAAAGGTCTGCCCACAGAGTGTTGGCAGCGCACAAACTCTGCTCCCTGTGCAAGTTTCTCCATCACTGGTGTCCCCATGCGTGTCATGATGCCCATACTAGCCACCACATAGGGAGAATCTGTCACCTGAACACCAAACTTAGCAAGAGAAGAGTTCACAGGGCCCATACTAAAGGGGATCACATACATAGTGCGTCCTAAAAAGGAAAAGAAGAAGAGAATTCTTACTTTATGGACATTAAAAAAAGTTTCCTTTGTGAATATTCTACATATGTTGATCGAATAACAACTTGATGCATATTTAGTTTTTAAAGAAACACTTCACATTAAACACATTTTACAAAATCAGGATTGTTACAATATTTCCACTTGCTTGATGCAATTAATGTTGCACTGCTGTTGTCCACAGACGCCAGGAGCCAAAGCAAACAGAATTTGATTTAAGAGCTCTGGTTTGTGTACACTTACTATTGATCATGGCAGCAGTAATTCATCAAATAATGATCAAAAAATTGAGAAGAGCATTATAACTGGGCATATATCCAGATACCCAATATAGATGAGTACACTAAGCATTTTAAAAAGCTGAATAAGATGTCTAAAGCCCAGAGATATCATTATTATTTACAGTATAACATATTCATTCATTCTTGTTTTTATGATGTTCAATGAATGTTAATTTTTAACTTTTTTTTTAATTTAACTTGATTTTCAAAGAGCTATATGTAAAACTGTTTACTGATTAATTTTTTTCAGCCCCATTATTTGAACAGTCTGTATGAAACTGATTGGTTTGTAAAGGACTCAGGTCATTTTTGCTCAGAAAGTCAAAAAGGATGTGACATTTAAGTATGAGCCTCTCTTTCATGTGCAAAAGGACTATTCTGTATTGTAATGTCAATGTATTATGCAAAGCTAGGTGATGAATTCAAAATACAGTCTTACTTAACCAGATCTTTATAGCTTATAGTCTTAAAAGAAGATGTTCTAAAGATATATTTTCCTTTTGTTTTTTTTTGTTTTTTAAGAAAATCATGATTTGTGATTTTATAATGATTCATTGTGATGTTGGTTTTACTATTTTTCAAATGTCTGGGCAATACAGCCAAACAAATTTCTTTCTTTTAAAAACAAAGCTTTACAAAGTAACAAAATATCATAGTAGTATCAAGTATAGCAGACATTTAGGCCAAAGTGGTCCAAGATAGAAATCTTTGTCATATTTTTAAATAAAATAAATAAAACTGCAGTTTTATTATCAATTACATTTTGATGTTTATTTGGTTATTTAGAAGAAAGGAGAGTAAATATTGGCGACGCAGTAGGTAGTGCTGTCGCCTCACAGCAAGAAGGTCGCTGGTTCGAGCCTCGGCTGGGTCAGCTGGCATTTCTGTGTGGAGTTTGCATGTTCTCCCTGCGTTCACGTGGGTTTTCTCCGGGTGCTCCGGTTTCCCCCACAGTCCAAAGACATGCGGTACAGGTGAATTGGGTAGGCTAAAATTGTCCATAGTGTATGTGTATGAATCATTGTGTGATGAGATGGGTTGTGGCTGCAAGGGCATCCGCTGCGTAAAAACGTGCTGGATAAGATGTGGCAACCCTGGATTAATTAAGGGGATCTAAGCCGAAAAGAAAATGAATGAATGAATGAGAGTAAATATTTATATATTCCTCATTTGAGGGAAAGTTCATTCCATTTAGTATTTTGTATGTTAAGTGCACACAAGTGTAAGTGTTAGCAATAAGTTTATGGCTGAAACAGAAAACATTGACAATACTGTTATTTTAAGATATATTTTCTACAAATGTTTTTAAAAAGGGTTAAAAAAGTGGCTCAAATACACTGTGCAATTTTGCTGCTTGTTCAAACTACTTGTTTAAAATAAGCTTAAACAACACAATTCTTGAGATTATTTGGGATACAACTTAATTGTTTTATGTTCAGCCCACTTAACTTAATAAATTTGTGTTGGGACAATATAAATGAATTGTGTGGAACCCTGCATTTTTTACAGTTTAATATCATTCCTCTGTTATCTTAACATCTGTGGTGTGGAAGCTATTCTTTAAGAACTGCATCTTTTGTTATATTTCTATCAACAGGCCTTAACACACCTGCCATGCAGCCAGGAAAGCGATCTTCTCTAGCCTTCTGGAAGTCTTGCTCACTCATCCAGCTACCCAACTGGGACTTGGCACCTCCGCTGGGGATAGGAATAGTGTCTCTTTGGTTCTTGGTAACAATCACTGTCTTGCTCTCCACTCGAGCAACATCTTTAGGGTCAGTACGTGCCAGCCAGCTGCACAGAGAAAATATTACAAAGCAGCAGAATTAAGTCAGTGTTGGATCATTCATAACTTCAGTATTAGAGGATGATCAATATTTAATTTTACAAATACCGATAGCTAATTTGGATTGTACTTGCAAAATATAAAAGTAAAAGTAAATTCTGGACATCATACTTCACATGTAGAGATGTGTTTGTCAGAGCTTTTGCAGTACTCACAAACATAGACTTTAAAGCTGAAGCCTTGAATCCAGCATTGTCATTTTCACAATATACAGTTGAAGTCAAAATTATTTGCCCTCCTGTGAATTTTCTTTTTCTTTTTCAAATATTTCCCAAATGATGTTTAACAGAGGAAGGAATTTTTTTTAGTATTTCCTATAATATTTTTTCTTCTGGAGAAAGTCTTATTTGTTTTATTTTGGCTACAATAAAAGCAGTTTTTGAATTTTTAAAAATATTTTTAAAAACATTTTTTCAATTGTCTACAGAACTATTATGGTTATGTTTATTATGACTTTAACTGTATGTATGTTTTTTATAGTACATTTCATATAGATAATGGTGAGCTGCAATGTTAAGCAATGGTAAATTATTATGTGCAGGTTGCGACACAACTTTGTCATTATAATGTTCAATAAAATCCTCCATGTAAACAGCTGTATATGTGCTTTATGAGCGAGGTGGAGGTACTCCGCTGGTTAATATGGCAGTGCAGGAACTCGTATTTGAATTGTGTTTGTTTTACAATTAAAACTAGGATTGCTTATGGTACATGTCTGCACAGAACTGAACCAAACTGTGAACTGCAAACCAGACTGCACGGTCTGTACCAAAACAGTTCGATATGAATATGGGAACCATTACGCGGCAATCACATTAAACGTTTGGGTCTGACTGTATTTTTGTCACATTATTTTATCTGCTTGAGGCAATGCTGAAGCCCAATTCACACTACTAAAAACAAAGTGACAAGTGACCTTGGATTTCAATGGAGAGCTAGAGACTTCCGGCTCTCCAGCTACACAAGCAACAGCAACTGTGGGCATGTCAAGCAACACCAACAAAGTTGAGAATCCTTCAACTTTATGCAAATTTAGAGCAACTTTCACGAGTGGCAGCCAATACGAGCTTCAGTAGAAATCACATGATCCTCTCTCAATTTGTTGTATTCTCCATGCTGTAGTCCTACATAACCAAAATGACAGAACAAACTTATGTACTGATTGCAATTATATTTAGTATTTTTCCTGTACAATGTTTATTTTTAGCGAAAAGAAAGCTCATTCGCTGTCAGTGAATATCATACACATACTTTACCCAAACAACCTTAATTTACTTACTATTCAATCAGTGTTGTGTTGTTTCGAACCTTTATGAGTTTCTTTTTTTCTGCTGAACAGAAGATATTTTAAAGAAAGCTGAAAACTTGTTATCACTGACTTCAGTAGAAGGTTTGTAGCTTTCTTCAAAATATTATCTAAACATCAAAATATATTAAACATCAAATGGTTTTAAACAAGTGAAGAGTGGGTAAATGATGACAGAATTTTCATTTTTGGGTGAATTAACCCTTAATATTAAAATACTCACATGCACATGTTGTAAGTATTTTTTGCCTCTAGAGGCCACTCTTACCATAGATATGTTGGTTCTTGCATATAATGTATAATGGCAACAGAGCCTTCTCAGCTGCAAACTGCAAACTATAAAACTATCAGCTAGGATTGTGTCTGATAACCGATAGTTAAAAAAAAAACTATCAGTGCTGTTTAATCGGCAAAATAGATATATTAATCAACTTCTAATTAGTGTTTCTTAAAATATGATAGCGTATTTGAAAAACAGTGCTTACCAGTTTTCATATTTTGCGAGCTTCTTTACCATGCCCTCTTTCTCCAGGTTGGCCAGGAAGTCTGCCGTCTCCTCTGGTGTGCCTGTGACCACGTGCACTTTAGCAGGTTTACATTCAGCCGCTGCACCTGACACAAACTCTGCCACTGACGGAGGCAGAGAGGGGATGGAGGCGAGGGACCGCACTCCCACTGAAGCGGTGCTGATAGCATTTCGCCTGCATGGAAAAACACACAAACAGTAGTAAAATAAACTAAAGACATTGCCTGTTAATGGCTTGACTGTGCATTTAAAATTTAAAAACTGTATGGTTAGTTTTATATTTCACAAGCACACACCGCATACAAAAAGGAGTATTTTGTCTTTTGGCACACTTTCCTCTGCTTTCTGAAGTTCCATATTGGTCAGAAGTCATGTTATATTTCTTCTAGTCTGTTTCTGCATAGTTGCAAGGTGCATTAATATACCAGTATGTTTATTGATGGTTAGTAACCGGCTAATTAATATTAAAATAATTATAATTATGTGGTCAGTTGAGGTGTAACATAAAGCAGATTTATTGAAATGTTGGGAATCATTTTACAAATGACTTCTATCTTTTGCAAACATGTGCTAGTTATGGATTTCAGACACATCCATTGTCTTATTTTAATGTGCAAGCCACTTAAATTTTATAACAAATACCAGTTTACAAAAGCAACAAGCATAATGAGCTGTTTTTGCTCAAAAGGGTCTGACTCTGGAAGCCTTGTACATTTAAGACAGAAATGACAGAACTCTAAAATAAATATAAAATGTGAATCCATCTAAACCCAACTCAGTGTAGAGTCTAAAGTAAAGCTTGTACATAATGTGTACAGCAAATGGATCTACTTGATTCATGGTACACTAATGAATTCGAGTTGAGTAACTGCTGGACGTACTTCAACCAAGATCTTTGCCCGAAATTGAAAGATAAGTGATTTAGAAGATTTAGTAGCTGCAAGATAAATCATTGGTATCCTTTTAAATGAATACATTACATGCGCACAATTTGATAGGCTGCAGGCCAATTTCCCCCAATTTCTGTTTAACAGAGAGAAGATTTTTTCAACACATTTCTAAACATAATAGTTTCAATAACTCATTTCTAATAACTGATTTATTTTATCTTTGCCATGATGACAGTAAATAATATTTTACTACTTATTTTTCAAGACACTTCTATGCAGCTTAAAGTGACATTTAAAGGCTTAACTAGGTTAATTAGGTTAACTAGGCAGGTTAGGGTAATTAGGCAAGTTATTGTATAACGATGGTTTGTTCTGTAGACAGTCGAAAAAAAATTAGCTTAAAGGGGATAATCATTTTGACCTTAAAATAGTTCATAAAAAATTTAAAACTGCTTTTATTCTAGCCCAAATAAAACAAATAAGACAAAAAAATATTAAACAAAAAATATTATCCGACATACTGTGAAAATTTCCTTGCTCTGTTAAACATCATTTGGGAAATATTTAAAAAAGAAAAAAAATTCAAAGGGGGGCTAATAATTTATATATATATATACATGTATTGTACAGTATATTTGTATTAAATTATTTTATATAAAATCATTCATTTAATTCATGTTATAACTAAATTGCCATAGTTCATTTAATTTAAATGTATTATTAGTATTGCTGGGCATCCAAAAGCTAAATTTGTTTTGACATAATATATGTATGTGTATTATATATTTATTATGTATATGTGTTACACATACATAGAAACAAAACTATACAAAACATTTTTATTAGATAGTTCAATTTATTTATAATTTGTATCATATATATATATATTATCTAAATATAAATAATAATTTTCCCAAATATATGCAAGCATGTGTGCATTTATAATAAATAGTACACAGTATACACATTATTATTATGTCAAAACAAACCTTTAATTTGGATGTGATTAATCACAATTAATTTTTTGCCCAGCACTAATTATTAGATCAATTATTATTATGATTAAATTATTAAAATACAATATGGCTTTTAGTGTTAAGCATTAACCTAAGGTCATGACAATTTTGATTCCTTGTGCCTGATTTTGTCTACCAGGTGTGTAAAAGTAAAAAGACTAGCTGATGTGGCAAAAATATTTTCTTTAAATCTGATCCAGAAGAAAAACTAAACAATAAAGATATTATTAAAAAAATAAAAACATTACAAATGGTTTAATGCCACATTTATCCCTCGCGATTCAATCCTCTGCTTTCTTTACATGCATATAAGTCAAACTACATCTTGACAAGCCTGTCATTCTTTAACAATATTAGTGAGTTTAATTACCAAGACGGCACATGACAGCAAGGCCTGGTGACTATAAGTCAGAAGGATAACAAGCGGAGGGTTCCATCACCCTTTCATTCTGTTCAGTCCAAACCCCACACCCAATTGCAACACTCTCTACCACATAAATGTCATCTATTGTTTTCCAAAACCATAAAAATGCATACAAACTTTAGATCAAAGTCTCTGAGTCTCTGACAGCTTTGACCTCCTCCATCCCTCAATAACCACTAAGCTTTACACCATCAATTATCAGGCAGTTAAACACACCCCCACAGTAACCGACCAATCAGAAGGCCTCAATGGTATTCACTCCCCTCCCCTCCCCTCAGATTCTGGTTAAACAGGGTTTGGTCACTACAAGCACACAATGTTCATGCATGAACACATGGCACACGTAACCATCTGAGAAATGTGTGAAACAGGAACGCTCAGCCAAAAGAGTTATTTTTTCCCAAACAATTTGCATGCATTAGAGCTGTATCTTAAGGCTGTTTCAGTTCTACAAAAAATGCCAGTTAAGCAAGTTAGGAGACTTTTTCATTCAAAGCATACTTGTTTAATGTCAGATTAACAATCAGTTCCTGGTATCATGCAACTCTAGGGTAAAGATTAGCTAGTAGAGACTTTCACACCATGCATATTTACTTGAAGTCTTGTGCTGATGTAATCACAAAGTCTGGTGAGATAGTGACAGAGCAGATAGAGATGCTATAAAATGAGATCTGCAAGAATATCTCTCATTCTCAGTTTGAAATTGGATTTAATGATCAGTAAATGTAACATATTCCACCTAGCGCTACACGACTCCCAATTGTTTATTGTGACTTTGCTTTGTGTGGTCAAAGGTAATGGATATTTCCTCATTCGTAACTTGTTTTTTCAGACTCGCCATAAACAGCGAGTCCCTAAAAACAGTCTACAGTTTGCTACGTGACTTACACTGCTGCATTCCTGTACGTGACACACTTGATGACATTCAGTGAGTCTAATAGTCACATATAATATGTGGCAAATGTCATTATTTGCAAGATTGTGGAGTATTATTATTTACTCTGTATGTCTATATAATAATCTCAAAGATGGTTGTGCATTAAAATAGACAGTTTTAGATTAGCACCCTTTTTAAAACAGGGAACTTGACTGTAACAAATGCTTTTATAGAACAGCTTCATAGAACAGGCCTGTTTAAATATCAGTCCTCACAAGAAAGTATTCAACAAGGATGTTTACACAGGATAGACATGGGTGTGATACTGTACTGTATCTGTACTGTAATTACTTTTTAGACTACAAGAAAATTATTCAGAGCAAACATAGACACTGAATTCTATGTTATTGTTTTCTTAAAAACGAAACTAATTTACGATATAAATTGTAAAAAACTTCATAGATTTGAGGCTTTTCACAATCAATAAAAAAGAAAATTGTGTTAATTAACTGGTAATTACCTAATTTATATATATATATATATATATTAGGTCATATATAAACACATTCCTGTGTCCTACAATACTTTTTATTTAAATATTTACTGTTCATATTTACATTTGATGTTTAAGTTTATTGTAAATTGTCCTATACTTTTCAGGTTATTACAATATTATAATTTTTTTTGTCTATATACTTCAAAAATGTTTAATATATGTAGCTGATCATATTTCCACTTATATATTCCACTTATATATTATCTATATAACTGTGCATGTGACGTAAAAATCTAGAACCCTGAATCCTGAATACTTTTTACTTACATACTTAACTTTTTGTTTAAATAAAACTATGGTTTTTATTTTGTTAATTTTCATGAAAGTGTTGCATGTGATGAAAATTGAGATGTGCAATATATTGCGGTAATGTAATATGTTGGTAACAGAATAATAGGTTATTGTGATGATGTTAATAGTATATAATTAATGTTCTATAACCTGTGTAACTACACATATATATGGTTTGTCCTTTGCCGACCAGTTGCTGCCATTTAAATAAACAACCAATACATTAAAATGATAATATATATATATATATATATATATATATATATATATATATATATATATATATATATATATATTTTTTTTTTTTTTTTCTCAGAGATGGGTTGCGTAAAAATGTGCTGGATAAGTTGGCGGTTCATTCCGCTGTGTCGACCCCAGATTAATAATATATAATTAATTATTAATTAATATATATATAATTTAATGATGGCTAAAAGACACTTACCTCTTTAGTACTCCAAGCAACAGGCAGGACATCTTTGGTGCAGATGAAATTGGTGGAGCAAACACAAGAAATGATGGCTTTACAGAAAGAAAAACAATAAAAGAAAGCAATATGAGAGGGGTGGCTTGTTCCTCTTCAGTCCTGTGCACCTCTCATATCACACTGGAAAGAGTGATAGTCCAACTCCTGAGGTAGAGTAAAGTAAAGACCCTTGCACTGTAACACGTGTAAACTTTTCATCAGCTGATCCCACCCTCACCTCAGATCCTGCAGTAATAACGACGCGCTGTTCTCGCTGCAGTTCAGCCTGAGATGTTTCAATGATAAATAAAGCCTACAAGCCTGCTAGGCGGTCATCATATCTTAAAAATTAGAGTTATTAAAATAATGGTGCGATTCTAATAATACACGACAAAGTGGAAAAACTAGCTTTTGCATTTCAGTCTCAGAAAGCTTTAGTTTGATGTTCTGGAGTCATTGACATTGAAGTCAATCAAATACAGTGAATCCTCTGGCTGACGCAAGCGCGCGCGGGTTCCTGTATCCGGACACGCTCTGCTCCGTTCCGCGTTCCTGCTAGAAAACACGACCGCACAAAGTTGTGTAGCGATTTATCGTACTTTTAAAGCTTATTTACGTGAGCTCGGGAGTCACGTGGGTGTCGTAGGCTCTGCTTCGTGTCCAGTCAGCAGATGTTGATAAAGTTGAGCGTGGACATTGTCAGGCGGAAGCTCATTGGCTCCCGTGACGTTGCTTCATTCATCATCATCACAGCTGTAAGTGCAGGGCGCGAGACGCATTCAAATGGCATTCAAAATGTTTTCTTTTATGAAGCATTGACTGAAAGGTTCTTTGGAGAACCCAAAAATGGTTGTTCTATGGCAATGCTGGAAAAATTCCTCTTTTGAAACGTATTTTTTAGGAGTTTGTGGGAAAAAGCCTTTGTTTTCTAGCCTACATGAAGGCAGAAGTTCAGCAGTAAAGAAAGCTGTAAAATACACTAATATTTACAATGTAAGAATTTTTTCATTTTGATTTATTCATTTTGAATTTACTTATTTTATTAATTATTCCTTTTAATTTTTTATGACAATAAACTATTTATTTTTTAAATAAAGATTATATCATTAAATAAAGTCATTAAAAAAAATCATTATAAAATCATTAATTGTTTTTCGGCTCAGTCCCTCCATCAATCTGGGGTTGCCACAGCGGAATGAACCGCCAACTTATTCAGCACGTTTTACACAGCGAATGCCCTTTCAGCCGAAACCCAACACTGGGAAACACCCATAAACTCTTGCACATACTCACATACACTACGGTCAATTTAGCTTATTCACCTTTAATAAAGTCAAAAAATATATTTTTTAATTTTGTCTTATAAAGGTTCTAATAATAGGTGAACTGTTCATATTTAAATAGCCTATTCAGCCATTCATAATATAAAATCAAAATGAATAATTAATAAAAGATATATTTTGATTGAAAATATAGGCTACATAACACCAAAATATGACTCGATGATATGAAATAATGTAAAATTATATTATGAAGACCTTATCATCAGTGACTATATATTTTAATGTGTATTTTTATTTTAAAAATGTCCCACAGCTCAAGTAAATAAACATTCCACCAGTTTTTTCAGAATATTATTTAAGATCTATGAAATTACTTCATAACATTTTAGTAATTAAATAAAATGAAAACAAAATTGAATGTAACAAAACTAAAATGTTTTGTAAAGTAGTTGTATCAATATTTTATTTAATACTTTAAACTCCTTAAATAACCTTAGAGGGTAACAGCAAAAATGGGCAGCAGATTTGATTCTATGACATTATTGCTAAAAAAAAAAAAAGAAAGAAAAAAAAATCATGCAGATATTTGGACAAGCCTTACTTTGTTTCTTAGACGGGTCGATATAACATACTGTCAAGTCATTTGACAAGCAATCTATTTTTCCATTAAAAGCAGTTGGCAACACAAGTTATGAAAATTGGTTTCTGGAGCAAAGGAGACATGTCACAGCAGTCATTCTTTATTTAATCAAAATCAACCTAAACAAACCCTTGTGGTACAGGGAGAACAGCACAAACCCATGCAAACACGGGGAGAACATGCAAACTCCACAGAGAAATGGCAACTGACCCAGCCGGGACTGGGTCAGCAACCTTTTTGTTGTGAGGTGACAGTGCTAATCACTGAGCCACTGTGTTGCCCCCTCCACATTGCTTTTATAATAAATTTTCTTCTGGAAGCCACAAGTCTTTCTTGTAGAGAAATCTCCTCATGTCTTTGCATTATTGTGTATTCAAAAGTTATATATACCAAACTCTACATTAAGTAAACAAAAATTAAACAGTGCATAAATCTGCACTTGCACGGTGGTGCAGGGGGTAGCACAATTGCCTCAAAGGAAGAAGGTTGCTGGTTCGAGCCCCGGCTGGGTCAGTTGGCGTTTCTGTGTGGAGTTTGCATGTCCTCCCCGTGTTCGCGTGGGTTTCCTCCAGGTGCTCCGGTTTCCCCCACAAGTCCAAAAACATGTGGTATAGGTGAATTGGATAGGCTAAATTGACCGTAGTGTATGTGTGTGAATGAGTGTGTATGGATGTTTCCCAGTGATGGGTTGCAGCTGAAAGGGCATCTGCTGCGTAAAACATATGCTGGATAAGTTGATTCATTCCACTGTAATGACCTCAGATTAATAATGGGACTAAGCCGAAAAGAAATTAATAAATGAATGAATGAATGAATGAATGAATGAATGAATGAATGTATGTATCTGCATTTCAAATTTGGAAACAGTAGCCAATCCGGGGATACTCTTTTAAAAATACTCTACTACCATTTGGGACACACTAATTATTTTGTTGAATACTATTTAAGACATGCATGCAAGTTAGGATGTAGCAAAAAAGCTAGGTGAAATAAGAAAAATGTTTACTAAAATCCATACTAAATAAACAATACTGTGACAGTTATGTTTAAATACAGCAATATTTAGACATTTTTAAAGTTCACTATAAAAAATATTTGTAATTAAACAGTTTTGCGTATTTGGTGATTCATGTGTATGTATGCTTTTGAATTGCATTAGGCTGTGGTCACACTTCATTTTTCTCCCCATAGACTTCTATTCATACTCACGCGAATGCGTCAGACTGGAATCGCATGCTTGTGTGACAAGTTTTGCAGTTCGCTGCGTTGCAAAGTTCAAGCTGGTGAAATCGCATCACTTGACTGCGTGAGACCAATTGAGGATAAAAACATGACCTTTCTGGCCAGAAATGTAAAATATCGACCAATTGCTCGCTTTTTTTAAATGTCTAATCATCTTGTTTATTTGTTGTAAATGATGGTACAAAACCTGGTAATAAACTGCACTCTTATTTTACAGACTTAATTCTCTCTATATTATTTCTTAAACAATATTTTGTTTCAAACTACTAAAATGACAATTACTTTGCAGTTAGTTTTGTTTCTTTATTATTCAAAAAAATATTTCGTTTTAGGGAAAAATTAAGTACATAGTAATTAAAAATTAAATATTGCAAATAAAAAAAAACATTTAATGAAATAAATTCAAAAAATTTCAAAGTAAGTAAAATGAATAAACGCACAATGAAAATGTAGTGGTAACTGCATAAAATGGCAATAGAAAACACAATGTGAACCAGAAAATACAGAACCTGGTAAATGATGGATATTTTTACAGTGTTGCTAAAATGCGGCCAACAAGCAAGAGTTTTCAGTGCCCACACTAGAGTAAGCGAGAACGTGAGAGAGGACAGGAACACTATGAACAGGTTAAAGATCACATTGTTTGTGAGAGAGTGAGGTAGATTAGAGGACTGTGGATAAGGATTAGCTGAAAAGTCATTCTGGTTAGACTTTAATCAGTGTGAAGTAATAGATCCACAAAAGCCCACTATACTCATTATCCTATTATAAACACATTCAGAGAGAAGACGAAATCATGCAATAGTGTAATGTGCAAGACAGTCCTCGTAAAAAGCTTGTTAGGCGCTGCTTACACCTAGTATTAAAGATGCATTTTTGTCATTTGTATAACAAGCAGTCAAGAAAGAAACCTTTGCATTTACACTTGGCTTTATACTTCTCTATAGGCGTGTATACATGCTTTTTCTGTGCTTTCAATCTAATATTGCGAAATTATCCTGCGCAATTTATATACTGATACAAAAAAAAATTATTTACTCAATTTCTGGTTAACGTTTTCTGTTATTTATTTTTTTTTTATAAATTTTGTAAATTTAGTGATAAATTAAATATACCTGAATTATGTAAAATGTTTAATTTAGCATTTCTATTAATTGCAATGAGTGCAGTATTTTAAAATATATCCCTTTAACTGCCTGCTCTACCAAATGGTTGACCATGTTTTGACTGTTTTAAATAATGACTGTTAAAGTCATTTAAAGAATGACTGTTTTAAATAAAGGTTTACACACACAGCATTGTTGGTTTACCAAAACAATCAAACAAACATAATGCTGTTGCACTACTACACTACACAGTTTTTATTTTATTGTAAAAAACAAAACCAAGAAAGTGTGTTAAATGAGAATCTGAAATATTTTATGGCATACTTGAAAAAATAAAGAGGATTTAGAACTCAAAAATGTTTTTAAATAAATTGGTCTCACACGTCATATTTTCTTATTTTTCATAGTAAATGTATTGATTCCAGTACTTTTACCATAAACTGACATATCAACCATTTGGTAGAGGTTGATATTTTAGAAATTATGGGATGTGTTGAAAAAAAATGCATTGAGTGTGTTACTATAGCAACATTAGGAGTTTATTTCTTGGTGGGGCAGTTAAAGGGATATTCACCCTTTCACTTGTGCTGAATGAAAACTGGTGTCTGAAAACAATACACAAGGTTGAATTTGGTTAAATTTGACACATTTAACCAACTATTTTAACATAAGAGCAGTCTCTGCCATTTTACACTTAAAATTGTCAAGATGTCTGGTCTCATTCCAGATTTTTAGCCATTCAAAAGAGCTGGGTATGCTGTTACAAACTGGTATTTTCGTATGATATTATTTAAATATGTTGTATTAAACACACTGGTTATAGAGCTAGTAGTTTAACTGTTTACTGCCATTTGTTATTGCTATACCCTTAGGCAAATTAATCGAAAGTTCTAATACCCATACAGTAAACTAATATATGGCCATATATAAAATTATAGCTAAAACATGAGCCCTGTACATATTTGTAATTTAATGGTTGAAAACAATATATGTAAACCGCCAACCACTATATTTTGAATTACATGTATTTATGTACATAAATAGTATTTTTATATCTGTGAAATCCAGATGATTTGCATATATTGCCATATGTTAGATTCATATATGGGTACAACTGTACAACTACATTCATATTGCAAAATTAGATGAATATTTCACACTTACTGGCCACAATATTAGGTACACCTTTAACATATAAGTATTTCAGTAACTGCCAAAAAACAACAATTACTTTAATACCCCTGAGGTCTACAGAAGAGCATCTCTAAACATACAAAACATTAATCATGGTATGAAGCAGAGTAAGGCTTAGAGATAAAAAAAAAAGGGGACCGCTGAAGTAAATGCTGATGGGAGACGAGTGGCACAAATGCAGCAGAGCTTTTATTGTGCCAATGTCAACCGCTTCCGGTTCTTCTGGTCAGGATTATGGGGAAAGCTGCAGCACTGTTTTATCATATTAAGGGTTCTGTTAAAATGCTGCTTTGTACAGTCTATAGAAATGCACAACAAGTGACATCGTCTTTGGTATTTCCCTGTTTTTATAAGACTAAACTGGAGATTGAGGGTGTGTGATGTCATTAGCATGTCATAAACGCTTATATCTCTGGATTTAAGCATGTCACTGCATATCGTACCAGTGTGTATAACTGTTTGTGACAATATAACAATTTATATAACACTGGCAATGTATGTGCTTATTATAAAAAAGGCAATTATTCACATATTTACAAATGCATGCTACATTTGAAAAGACATGAGAACTTTGCATGCATTGCATAATTTTAACCAATCATGTCTATCCCTTATGATCCCAAAATAGCATTAACCCAATCAAAAAATAACAAATGAACAGTGACCATTTGTTTCTCATTACGAGATCAAAGAGTATTCAGTCACTTGATATGCACACAATTAATGTAAACAGTGCTTTTTCTGTTTTATCTGTGACGGAAGAGAGTAGTACGCAGTGCTCTCTTTCATTTGGTGTTGCCTTTGGCCTGTTTTTAATACAATTTAAAGTAATCTTTAGGGTAAACTTACAAAGTCTCTTCCTAAACAAACATTGCACAATAGTGTTTTTATTTGTCAGTGTGTAAATGTGGTGTTGACGTCTCTGTTGGGCCTTTGAACGACCCGATCAGAATGTGATACGTCATACAAAAGCCTTTGCTTTGTAAGAATATAACAGTGTTTCTATTAAGAACATTTCACTGAGATGAATTCATTGGTTTTAGTAATGCTGTTGTGTGTGGTTTATGATCTGGACTAATGTTGTTGCTGATTTCCCTCATGCTGGTTTTCCATATACTATTATTTTTTATTATTTTTATGATATATTAACATACTTTTTGTTTAAAACAACTATGACAGAATATATATCGGGTTCAGTTACAGAGGTTTCATTTTTATAAACTAATTACTGCTAAATCTGTTTTGTTTGTTTGTGTTTGTTTGTTTGTTTTTGTAGTTGCTTTTGTGTGTTAAAATATGTTTTGAATAGTTTTTCTAGCTAAACTATTTGACAGGAATTTAGAAAATTATTCACACTGTTTTACATGCTAACATGAATTTTATTTGTTTTATTTTAAATATATTGTTAACATTTATTATAGTATCTATACAAAAAAATATGAGGCACATAGTTTATTTAATTTTTTTTAAATATATAGTTTATTTTAATATGTAAATAAAGTCAAATTCTAATTTAAGCTGTTAGAAAATTATTTGCAATTATTATTGGATGCATTTTAAATAATATTTACATTTTCACATGACATTTTATATTTATTTGATTTAATATAGGTAGAATATAGAATTTAATATTTGTATATATTTTTGTAATATATAAAGTTTTACTTTCACATTCAATAACATATATATATATATATATATATATATATATATATATATATATATATATATATATATATATATATATATATATATATACATACACACACACACACACACACACACACACACACACACACACACACACACACACACACACACATACATATATATACACCTTTTTAAGTTTAATATACTATAAGTGCATACTATTGAAATCATATACATATATGAAAGCATATTAAAAGTAAATTACATTTTAAAATTCATTATTTACTTACATACTTACTTTTTAAAACCACAACCAAACAAACAAATAAAAAATAAAAACAAGCGTAGGACTTTTATTCTACTTGTCAAAACAAAGCCTCCTGTTTCCGTAACTCACTGATAGTTTCGTGATTGTTGTCGCCCCCTTCAGTTCTTATCGAGAATGATTTATTAAACTCACTTTCATTTTCACTTTTTGTGCTGACTAACTGCGAGTTCTCGTCGTTTCGTCGGTGACATCTGTATCCAGTCGTCTCTTCTCAACCTAAATCCCACATTATCCAGTGGGATAAGATATAACACGCGTATTTTCCTGTATACAGGTCTATTAAAGTTTTTGCGAAAAGGTAAATCATAACGACTGTTCTGCAGCAATGACTTCCTTAGACATGAGTCCCGCGTCCAAGAAACAGGTAAGCCAAATATTACAGGCCCAAAAACTGATTTACACTCATCTAATATCATTTATTGGTCAACAAAAATAGATTTTAATCGTACTTTGTCAGTAAACAGTATTATATAATTAACCCGTTTGTGCTTGTGTGGCGAGTTTGATAAACACTTCATATGTAACGTTACCTTGCAGGTGGATGGATTCTCTCAGAAAATCACCAAGGAGGTAATTATTAAATTATTCCTTAATTTTCTTTTATATCTATTACAAATGTGCCACGTGCAAATACAAAATGTATTTTCTAATAATAATAAACTATGATTTTATACTGATAACAATAACTGCAGTAAAATGTTATTAAATATTTGTTCATTTTTATCAGGCTGAACAGTTGATCTCGAAGTTTTTCCCAGAGAAGATTGCAGAGATGGACAATGTGTTGCAGGTATGACATGAACCATTTAATATTAAGGCTTGATGGGTACATATTATGCCAATTGTGTTTGTATTTATGTTGCTGCTGCTATTATTATAATAATATTTATTATAGATTGATATTATTTATTTTGTATTTTTTTAGGGTTCCTGTAGTCTGAAGGATCTGTCTGTGATCAAAGCTCCTCTGGACATCCCAATTCCAGACCCGGTTAAGGAGGAGCTCAAGAGGAAGAAAAAAGAGGAGGTCATTATAACACAATTTATTATTAACGAGCCTGAATATTAACATTCTATGACTTAGTAATTGAACATATACAGTGCTCAGCATAAATGGGTACACCCCTGACAGATCTCTCTTTTATATTAATATTTTCTATATGATTCTTTACAATAATATATTAATGTACATACATACATTACATACATTAGATTAGTCAGTACCAAAGCTAAAAACTGAACTAATAATAAAAAAAATAACTTAATATAAAAGTCCAAAATTGTGTACACCTAAATTATTATTTTGCGGAAAATATCAAATAAAATTTTATTAAACATGAAAAATCATAAAGAATACAAATCTTTGTAGTTTTTCTTTTTTCTGAACTATAAATTTCTTTTCGTTTCTTTTTTTGTTGTTGCAATAACTCATTTGAATTTGTGTATTGTCTTTCTATTGCTAATGATGGTAGGTGACCATACTCTTATTTTAATTATTATAACTATCTAATAAAACTGTTTTGTTTACTGTAAATGCAGTAAAATACTTATTTTCAAAAGGAGGTGTACTTGATGCTGAGCACTGTAGATAAGCATTTTGGCCAGAAAGGTCAGTAATGACACTTTATTTTACACAGAAAGAGGCCAAAGAGGGAAAGAAAGATAAAGAAGATGAGGATGCAGGTAAATATGTAGATACAATGTGGAAAATGAAACTGAAAATGCTACTTGTTTAGTTCTTTAATCCCTGGACATGAATTCCCCCAAAATGTGAAGGTGTGATTCACAGAATGAACACCAGTTGGCAGTGTTGAATTGTTAATGTTGTGAAACTTGGTCCTAAAGATTTTGAGAAAGAGTGTTTAAACTGAAGTGATGAATTGTAATGCACTAATTAAAACTGTGCATGTTTGCTGTGATGTGAAAGGTCCTCCATGTGGTCCCATCGCCTGCAACGAGACAGTAGAGAAACTCATCAAACAGATCAAGCCTGAGATTCAGACCCTGAAAGAGTGTCTTAACACGGTGAGGAAGTGCTTATTACGCAGACATGACCATTTAAAAAAAGGAAAATCTGTCAGCAACAATAGGTTAGTGTGTTGACAGATAATAGTCAACAATATGGTGCTCACAGTGACCCGAGTTATACTCCCAGCTCAATGTCCTTGGCCAATCATCTTCCCATCTCTGCTCACAATGCCTTATTGTCTTTCTTTCTTTCTTTCTTTCTTTCTTTTTTTCTTTCTTTCTTTTTTGACAAAAACAAGTTAATACACTTAATTTGTCAAGGATAACAATAAAGTTTTAAAAACAAAATGTATTTGCATTGTGGGTCACTACACTCTCCACTGTCCTTTCCATTAAAAGGTAAATAAAAGGTACAAATTCAATTCAGTAAACTTTAGAGCAATGCAGTTGCACAACGGGTTCTATATTTATAATTAGCTTGCATTTAACTGACATTTATTAAAGCATTTTGGAAAAAGTGTCATAATTGTGTTTTGGGCCTTCATGCAGGTGTCAATGTGGATACAGCTACAGGTCCCCAGAATTGAAGATGGGAACAACTTCGGTGTTGCTGTACAGGTCAGTTAGCTAAAACTTGTGTCATGTTTTTTGTCATATTAAATGTTTAGATTAGAATTAATGCATAGTTCTGCAAAAAAAATATTCAAGGGGGTGATTTACATAAAAATATACACTAGAAATGTATTTTTATGTCATTATTATTGTTATTATTAACTTTAATAATACTAATTATATAAAATTACATTGGGTTCAGTCATTTTTATTATAAGAAATTAATACCTTTTCAGCACATGATCAAAAGAGGCAGTAAAAGATTAACAATGGTGTTTTTAACCTTCTATTCCTTAAAGAAAAAGGTTATTAAATTATTATCATTTTTACAAAACAATAAAGCAGCACAACTGTTATGAACAACAATAGTAATCAACAATGTTTCTTGAGCTCTAAATCAGCTAAATAGAATGACATCTGAAGGATCATGACATCGGAGAACAGCTTTTTAATTCCCACATTTTTGAACAGTGGTGTATATCCTATATAATTGAATTGATAAAACTTAACACATTTTACTGTCAGTAAACAGTATTTAAACATACTAATGTGGCTGTGGTATATAAGACAGTAAAGCAGTGAAAATACTAATTTTATTGTAGTGTGTTGTGAGAATTTGGCTTGAATATATGCAAAACTATTCTCCTAGGAGAAGGTTTTTGAACTGATGACCAACACCCGCACCAAGATCGAAGGATTCCAGACACAGATATCCAAGTAAGAGACCAGACTACATCACAACCACAGTCCAACACTAACCTCATGATGTCTCTATTATAAACAATGATTATGTTTTTTGTTGTATTTATTTCATTTTGACTCATGTAAATATGCAGTTGTGACACAGAGCTTTTCACAGTACGCTTTACACTGGCTTACTGTCATCCTAAACGCCGCTTTTAACCCTGGATATATGAGGAATTTACATTTGTATTTTAGAAACGCAGGATTATCTTGTGAAGTCTGACACAATGTATTAGATAGTTAATTCCAAACCAAAACCAACCAAAAGCCAATCACATGTGTCATTTTCAGGTGCACCGTCAGACTCACTATTACTTCTGACTTAAACTCATTATGAAGTTGCCTAGCATTATAATAGAACATTAAAACAAAATCAGCATACAAGTATCAGTGTGAAAATAAAGGCAATATGTTGGTAAATTTGACAAGCTAGCTGACACTAATACCATCGGTATAAACACGTAGAGTGGGGTTTTAATCTAGTTTTATCTAAATAACTTTTAACAACGGGGAATGTAAGTAACACAAAGTCAGTGACTTTTTATTCAAAATCTGTTGAAAACCAGTCATGGGTAAAACTGACCCATTACACTGAACAGAAAACCATAAAGCACTTTTTATTTCATGTCTCTTTGTTCTGTTATATTTATCTGTGCTATCAGTCTCACTCTTTTATGTAACTGTAAAAGCTCCGGGCACGTGATCTCAAACTGAAATTAAGATTTTAGCCCCGATTTTGACTCGCTGACAGGTTTTGAGAAATCACGGACAAATGCCTGAAATCACAAGCAAATCGGTGCTCATTCATGTGAGTAACATTCACACAATGTGAACTATTAAAGACACGATCTGAGAGAATCGCCAATGAGTCGCAGACACCGGTGAGATATTTGGCATGCTAAATATCTGGAGCTGTTAATCATGCAATTAAAATCATGCCTCGTGAAATGTGTTCTGATTGAAAATAACATCAGTGATTACCTACAGCCAATGAGAGAGCAGCATCCACTAGCATGGGTATCTGCAGGCTAGTGGGAGGATGGGGGATAAGTTAAAAGGGCTTTTTTTCAGTCTATTTGGACCCAAGAAATGAAGGAAAAATTTGTGGAAATTTGTGACGCTTTAAAAATCATGCAGTCTGAACTCAGCAATAAGCCTCAGCATTAAGCTACCCGTGACTTATGAATTTGTTAGTGTGAACAGCACAAACTAGACAGAAATCTGATTTGTGTCACTTTCATATGTGGTATTAAATACAATACAGATCTGATGATTTGCAATGTGGCCATAGTGCGTGCAGTTATGTCAGAGTTCATGCAACTTTTACATCATTCTAAACTAGCATGTACTTCAAACATCCTCATCATCCTCTGTGGTTGCTCATTAACTATTGATGAGTTCACTTTAACGGTGTGGTCAGTCTAGGCTGAAACATGAAGTGAACAATCACAGTGGTATGAATAGAGCGTTCAGTGTGTCACACGATCAGCTGCTAAATTCAAATCTGCTTTCTCACAAGGGCTGGAGTGTCGATGTGCAGCATGCTTGACATCCATCACAACTTATTCGGGTTTTCAATCACAATAAACTATTTTAGGTTTCAGACATTGAAATAAACATTACTAATTGCAAAACAAGCATTTATAGTTGTTAAAATACACTGCTGTTTTCTGGCAAAAAAAAAGCAATAATAATCACATTAAACATAATCTTAATGAAATAAATGCTGATGTAGCATGAACACTTATTTATGCTATATAGAGCATACTTTACAAAGTAAGTTTAAATTCAAGCTGTTGCTTAGTACCCAATTTAATTGAATCCTTTAAGTTTGAAACATCAGTATGATAACCCAGGATTAAAGTATTAGTTAAAGCTGGGTAAATGAAGCAGTGTGCAAAGTGAACGTGTTTTAGAAATTAAAATGTTTTAAAAGGGTGAAAAGCACTGTTTTGTTGTTTCCTCAGGTACTACAGTGAGAGAGGTGACGCTGTAGCCAAGGCTTCCAAACAGCCACATGTGGTGAGTTTAATTTATTGTTAGTTCTTACTACTTTAAATGGAGAAAAATTTTTTTTTAAATTTTTTTTGTATATGCTTTAAGCTTCTGATAATGATTTAACCCTTTTTTTCTTCTGGGCAACAGGGAGATTTCCGACAGCTTGTTCATGAACTGGATCAGCACCAGTACTGCGAGTTACGCATCATAGTTCTGGAGATTCGCAACACTTACGTAAGTTCTGTCTCTGCTTTCTCTGAAAACAACATCTCAGTGCTGCATTTCTCAATGTTTATGTAAGTTGGTGAGTGTGTAAGATGGCTGTGACTGATTTCATCTATTCGTTCAACTCTAGGCCATGCTGTATGATGTCATCACCAAGAACTTTGACAAGATTAAGAAGCCCAGGGGAGACTTATCTTCAAAAGCGCTTATCTACTGAGAAACCAGGCTGATGTGCACTGAAATCACACACACAAACACACACACATTTACTGAAAAGTAAAACATGCCGTATTGAGTTTCATAACCACAGTCACAGTGCAGTGACTTGAGATACAATTACATCAACAGAATGTGCTGTATTACAGTTTTTAATTCAATAAATAGTTTAGGCTAAATGGGGTGTCACTCGTGTTTTTATTGAAAAGGTCAAGTGAAAAAATATTTAAATTTAAATTGCATATAGTTCAAGTCAGAATTATTTAGCCTCCCTGAATTATAAGTCCCCCCTGAATTATTAGCCCCGCTGTTTATTTTTTCCCCAATTTCTGTTTAACGGAGAGAAGATTTTTTCAACACATTTCTAAACATAATACTTTTAATAACTCATTTCTAATAACTGATTTATTTTATCTTTGTCATGATGAAAGTAAATAATATTTTACTAGATATTTTTCAAAACACTTCTATACAGTCACATTTAAAGGCTTACCAAGGTTAAATAGGTTAACTAGGCAGGTTAGGGTAATTAGGCAAGTTATTGTATAACGATGGTTTATTCTGAAAACTATAAAATAATAATTTTGACCTTAAAATGTTTTTTAAAAATTAAAAACTGCTTTTATTCTAGCCTAAATAAAACAAATAAGACTTTCTCCTGAAGAAAAATATATTTTCAGATATACTGTGAATTTCTTTTTTTGCTCTGTTAAACATCATTTGGGAAATATTTAAAAAAAGAAAAAAAAATTCTAATAATTCTGGCATTAACTGTATACATATATATATGGTGAGGGAAATAAGTATTTAATCACACTGTGATTTTTCAAGATCTCCTACTTAGAAATCATGGAGGGGTCTATAATTTTCAGTATAGGTGCAATTCCACTGTGAGAGACAGAATCTAAAAATAAAAATGCAGAAATCACATTGTATGACTTTAACAATTTATTTGTAAATTACTGTGTGAAATAAGTATTTGATCACTTGCTTTTCAGCCAAATTTTTGACCCTCAAAGACCTGTTATTTTGCTTTAAAATAGTCCAGCTACACTCTGCTCATGATTCTAATTTAGTAGCACTGCCACTTATTTGAGGTCACTAGCTGTCATAAAGACACCTGTGCACCCCACAATCAGTCAAAAGTCTAAGTAGCAACATGGCCAAAACCAAAGAGCTCTCAAAAGACACAAGAGATGAAATTGTAGACTTCATAAAGCTGAAACTGCTACGGGGCATTTGCCAAGAAAGAGCAACTGTTGGAGCAATTTTCAGAAAATGGAAGAGGCTAATGATGACTGTCAATGTCCTTCAGACTGGGGCCCCACGGAAGATCTCTCCTTGTGGGGTATTAATGATGCCAAGAATGGTCTAGAATCAGTCCAGAATTATGCGGGCGGAGCTGATCAATGCCGTGAAGAGAGCTAGGACCACCGTTTTCAAGGGTACTATCAGTAATACAGTAAGATGTCATGTTTTAAAACCATGCATCGCACGGAAGGTTTCCCTGCTTAAGTTAGCCCATGTCAAGACCTATCTGAAGTTTGCCAGGGACCATCTGGATGGTCCAGAGTATTCATGGGAGAAAGTCCTGTGGTCAGATGAGACCAAAGTAAAACTTTTTGGTCTTAAATCTATTCACCGAATTTGGAGGAAGAAGAATGATGTGTATCATCTCAATAATACCATACCTACAGTGAAGCATGGGGCTGGAAGCATCATGCTCTGGGGTGTTTTTCTGCACAGGGGACAGAATGAGTGCACTGTATTAAGGAGAGGATGAACGTGGATATGTATTGTGAGATATTGGGCAAAAACCTCCTTCCCTCAGTCAGAGCATTAAAGATGGGTCGTGGCTGGGTCTTTTAACATGACAATGACCCAAAGCACACAGCCAGGAAAACCAAGGAGTGGCTTCGTAAGAAGCATAACAAGGTTTTGGAGTGGTCTAGCCAGTCTCCAGATCTAAATCCAGTAGAAAATCTTTGGAGGGAGCTGAAACTCCTTGTTGCTCAGCGACAGCCCTGAAACCTGAGAGATCTAGAGAAGATCAGTGGGCAAAATCCCTCCTTCAGTGTGTGCAAACCTGGTGAAGAACTACAGGAAGGCTTCTGTACTAAATATTTAAAATGCTTGACTCAAGTGATCAAATACTTATTTCACACAGTAATTTACAAATAAATTGTTAAAAAATTATATAATGTGATTTCCTGATTTTTTTTTTAGATTCTGTCTCTCACAGTTGAATTGCAATCATGCTGAAAATTCCAGACCCCTCCCTGATTTCTAAGTAGGAGATTTTGAAAAATCACAGTGTGATTAAATACTTATTTCCCTCACTGTACAGGAGTGAGGTTTACCTGCATAGCACTTCGCTAATTGGCCTCCCCTACACTGACCCCCCTAAACCTGACTCCCATCCGGGTCACGGCATTAATGTTACCCCATCGGTCCCACTGCACTCCGAACTAAGATCGGTGCAGTAGGACCGGTGGGTTACACGTAGGGGCTTGTCCGGGATGGGAGTAAGGTTTAGGGGGGTGAGTGTAACAGAGGCCAGCTATTGAAGTGCTATGCAGGTAAATCTCACTCCTCTGACCTCAAAAGGTGTTCTAGTGACAGACGCTAGACGCCATGGTTTTTGGCCTCCTTTTTAGAGCAACTGCCACACAAAGAATCGCCAGTTCAATCAAAGCTTAGATTGTGTTTGGTGCAGTAGGACCAGTGGATTACATCAAATTTACACCTCAAAAAGAATTACTTTTTGGCTTTTCTATAATTTTTTTCATTCATTTATTTATTTTCTTTTTTCGGCTTAGTCCCTTTATTAATCTGGGGTTGCCACAGCGGAATGTACCGCCAACTTATCCAGCACATGTTTTACGCAGCGGATGCCCTTCCAGCTGCAACCCATCTCTGGGAAACATCCATACACACTTATTCACACACATACACTACGGACAATTTAGCCTACCCAATTCTCCTATACCACATGTCTTTGGCCTGTGGGAGAAACTGGAGCACCCGGAGGAACGCATGCAAATGCGGGAAGAACATTCAAACTCCACACAGAAACGCCAACTGACCCAGCCGAGGCTCAAACCAGCGGCCTTCTTGCTGTGAGGCGACAGCACTACCTACTTCGCCACCGCATCGCCAATTATAATTTTTTAAAGATCTATAAATTCTACTTGTAATACCCTTATCATTAACATTTTTCAAGACTGAGGGAATCTTCGGATATATGCATTTATTAGCCCTCTATGTGAAATATATATTCACATGATGTTTATGTTTAGGAAAATCTTTACAATATTCCCTTATTATAAGAATATATTCCCATAATTAGTTTTATTTTTGGCAGTTAATAATTTTGATTTCAACTGTGTATTACCCACTTGATTGACAACCTGTTATTCCAAGACAACACCATCCAGGCTTACAAACCCCCCAGCCCTTATAAAGCCCCTTCCATCCCAGATACCCAAGAGCACCTCCAACCAGCTGGGAAGGGAAGAGCGGAAAGTGTGCCAGCAAACAGAGGATCAGGAACATCCAGAGACTCATCAAAAATACACACAACATGAAGAGGATCCTCAACGGCGCCCCGAGAGGCTTTCCAAAACCAATGCAGGAGCAGAACACGGATATTTCCTCAGAAAGAAGCAAACAACAGAAACTCAGAATTAGGATTTCATGCGACACCTCACATCCCTGCCATTTTAGACCCGCTTTCAGACAGGCTTCTTTACTTTTCACCCCTCTCAGCAGTAATAAAGGGCCTGTTTTAAAGTTCAGGAGATCTCCTGGGTTCATGCGAGCGTCATTTGCGCTTATTAGCGGCTCAAAACAGCGTCCAGAAGCGTCCACGAGGAAGGTCAGCAAACTGCGGAGGAGCATCCAGAGAGTCCCGGACACCCCAAGAGGAGAGAGGTGACGGAGTGAGTGGAGGACAGAGTTACTGATGCTGAAGGAGAGCAGAAAGATGAAAGAGCCACCGAAAATACAGGTCCAGCCATAGCATGACTGCAGGAATACCCTGTGAGAGTACAGCCATCATTAAAAATATAACAACTTTATAATAAACTTTAAGTAATAAATACAGTATTATTGTACAACCCCAAATCAGACAAAGTTGGGACAGTATGGAAAACGCAAATAAAAACAAAAAGTTGTGATTTCTAGATTTACTTAAACCTTTATTTCATAGCAGACAATATGAACACAAAATATTTCATATTTCATATTTTGTCTGGTCAACTTCATTTCATTTGTAAATTTTGCAACACATTCCAAAATAAGTTAGGACAGGAGCAATTTAGGGCTAGTAATTGGGTAAATTGGTTAAATGATGCAATTTGATGTCAACAGGTGATTGTAATAATGATTTGGTACAAAAGCAGCATCCAAGAAAGGTCTAGTCCTTTAGGAGCAAAGATGGGCTGAGGATCGCCAGTTTGCCAAGAAATACATGAGAAAATTATTGAAATGTTCCTTAAAGAAATATAGGAAGACACTTGGATATTTCACCTTCAACAGTGCATAACATCATTCAAAGATTCAAGAAATCTGGAGGAATTTCAGTGCTTAGGACAAGGGTGTAAGAAGCTGAACAACCATGATCTCCCCTCAGGCGGCACTGCATCAAGAATCATCATTCATCTATAAGTAATATCACCACATGGACTCAAAACTACTTTGGCAAACCTTTGTCAAGTACCACAATATGTAGTTACTTCCACATATGCCAGTTAAAACTGTACTGTGCCAAAAGGGAGCCCTATGTTAACAGTGTCCAGAAGCGCCGTTGACTTCTCAGGGCTCTGAGGCATCTGGGATGGACCATGATACAGTGGAAACAAGTACAGTTATCAGATGAGTCAGGTATTTTTGGGAGAAATGGATGCTGTGTGCTCCAGACCAAAGAAAAAAAGGATCATCCAGACTGTTACCAGCAACAAGTCGAAAATCCAGGGTCTGTCATGGTAATGGGTTGTGTCAGTGGCCTTGGCAAAGGTAACTTGCACTGTGATGGCACCATTATTGAAGAAAAGTACATAGAAATTTTGAAGCACAATTTAATGGCTTCTTTTCCAGGGATGCCCAAGCATATTGACAATGCAAGACCACATTCTGCACACATTATAAAGTCCTGGCTGCAGAGGTAGAGGATAGGTACTTGACTGGCCTGCTTGTAATCCCAACCTGTATCCAATAGAGAATATGCAAAACATTTTAAAGCACAAAATGCGACAACGAAGACCCCGTACTGTTGCCCACCATAAGACTTGTTTGTAGGAATAATGGGACAAAATGACACCTGAAACGCCTTATCACTTGGTGTCTTCAGTCCCTAAACTTCTTTTAAGTGTTGTGAAAAGGAATGGCAACATTACAAAGTGCTAAATGCTTTACTGTTCCAACTTTTTTTGAAATGTGTTGCAAGAACCAAAATTGGAATATGTGTTTATTTTGAAAAACAAGTCAATTTAGAAATCACTACTGTCTTTTTTTATTTGCGTTTTCCATACTGTCCCAACTTTGTCTGATTTGGGGTTGTATTAAATTGAAATTAATAAAAAAATAAATAAATAAATAAGTAAATACAAAGTAAACAGAAATATATTCAGCTCTTTATGCACTAAAAATAAGTTACAGGATTTTGTTTCAACACGTATAACATTTCTACTCAAAAAGTTAAGCAGGTTTTTATTTAAGTTAATGCATGCATTGCACATTTCGGACTATAAGGATTTATTTATTTAAAAATATTAATTAAATGATTAATAATTTCCAGTTATTGTATTAATATTATTAAGTAATATATAAAAATCCAGATCATAGAGCAATATGCACCTTTATTTATAAAATATTTAATAGTTTTCTAAAGCATAAATCTTAACTTTAAATATATTCTTCAAACAAAGAACAATTTTGGGAAAACATGGTTGAATATACTTACCTAATGAATTAAAAATGTAACTAAATTATTAATAATTTACAGTCATTGTGTGAATAGATAATTAGGTAATCATTTCTACTTTCTTTCTATCTTTCCTTTTAGTTTTAATGTCATATCAGCAGCATTAGCTGATCATAGCAACATTACAATAATAACTGTTTCTTATTAAAGGTTATCCATAAAAATGTAGATTACATATTACTACTTAGCAATATCAATATGCACTATTATTCACGAGATACTCATACAAAATGAAATAAGACATTTTTTTTAGTTTTTGCAACGCAGAGTAAATATTTGACCATATCTTCATATTCAATACTACACATACTGTATTATCTAAAAATAGCATGCTAAGAAATGTTATACCTGTGTTTAAATTATAAATTAATGATTTTTTTTTACAGCAAGCATTTAAGTGTGCTAATTCTCATGGACATTTTTCACACTCAACATCAAATCTCATCATTACTCTTTATTCCTCTGTAGAGTTAACTACAGTAAGATCTTGCCTGTAAAGGTAGTGGTTCTTGTTGCCAAATATGCTGTACTTTGAGACCCAGAAACTCAAAATAGTTCCGAAAAGCACCAACACAGAGAGGAGTAAATGAAAATGCTGCCTGAATAACAGATGAGCAAGTATTCCAGCTGTGAGATCACTAATCCACACCAGAGCGCAATGCAGAAATCTGCTGATCTTGTAAAGCATCTCCGTAAGATCCATCTTGGTTTTCTCAGGGTAGAAGAGTCTCCACAGCATGTCCAACAGATCCACTATAAGAGCAGAAACTGAGAGAAAGACAGAAACAAGCCTGTTCTACTATGTCAGCAGTGTTTTTTGGCTTCCCTGTTGTTTTCTCAGCTGCTTTCTGTCACACTTCTCATCATTCAATCACTCCTGACAGCTTCCTAACAGCTCCAAACATTCCCATCTTATCAGCTTATTGGCATGTGTGTGTGATATAAAGCAGTACAGCGGATTCCTATTGTGCTTTCAGCTCTATTTAGCATTCTGTTTAGTTATTGGAGGCTTTCAGATGCATAATTTAACTGTGGTTTGTCTGTGGTGCAACTGCTAAAATATATTGATATTCAGTCAGTGAATTGGCAACTCTTGTTAAAGAGATAGTTCACCCCATTTTTTTTACTCAACAAACCATTTACTAGAGATGCACTAATATGGATATGACCAGTACCAATAATCGATAACTTTAGATCCAAATTTAGATTTGGGGGCTGGTAGACAATGAATATAAATATGCCTTTTCTCATCTTTATGCATGGTTGCAAAAACAAAAGGCAAACACATACAGTGAACAGCTGAATTTATTTTAAAACCTCATCTTCAGAAAAATTTGAACTTTCGTTTCTACGGTCAACTTTCTTTTATATAAATAAAATGTATTGCTGGACCGAAAAACAGAAAAACTGAGCGAACATTAACAAAAAGTCAAAATATCAGTAAAATACTTGCATGTAAAATGGTTCAACCAGTGGAGAAACACATAATTTATCAACTTAAAGCAGGGGTGTCCTGGAGGGCCGGTGTCCTGGAGAGTTAAACTCCAACCCTAATCAAACACACCTGAACCAGCTAATCAAGCTCTTACTATACTAGAAACTTCCTAAGCAGGTGTGTTGAAGCAGGCTGGAGTTAAACTCACAAGGACATTGGCCCTCCAGGACCAAGTTTGGACACCCTTGACTTAAAGATATCAGCCTAATTTTGTTATCGGACCAATAATGATGATAACATTAAAACAGCATATACAGTTGAAGTCAGATTTATTAGCCCCCGTTTATTTTTTCCCCAATTTCTGTTTATTGGAGAAAAGATTTTTTCAACACATTTCTAAACATAATACTTTTAATAACTAATTTCTAATAAGAGATTTATTTTACCTTTGCCATGATGACAGTAAATAATATTTGACTATATGTTTTTCAAGTCACTTCTGTACAGCTTAAAGTGACATTTAAAGGCTTAAATAGGTTAATTAGGCTAACTGGGCAGGTTAGGGTTTTTAGGCAAGTTATTGTATAATGATGGTTTGTTCTGTAGACTAATCGAAAAAATATATAGCTTAAAGGGGCTAATAATTTTGTCCTTAAAAAGGTTATTAAAAAGTTTAAAACTGCTTTCACTCTAGCCGAAATAATAAGACATAATAGGACTTTCTCCAGAAGAAAAAAATATTATCAGACATACTGTGAAAATTTTCTTGCTCTGTTAAACATCATTTGGAAAATATATAAAAAAAAAAATAAAAAAAAAGAAAATTCAAAGGGGGGCTGATAATTCTGACTTCAACTGTCACAAATACGCAGGAGACCCAAATGCCATTCTCTAACAACCTCTGAAGCACTCGTCTGACGTGCTGAACATGTTCCTGGAGAGAGTGAGAAAATATCAGTATGTAATCCAGGTAAACATAGATAAACTGATCTATCATATCTCTCAGCACGTCATTGACGAGTGCCTGGAAAACAGCCGGAGCGTTGGAAAGGCCGAAGGGAAGAACGCAATACTCAAAGTGCCCTCTGGGGGTGTTAAAAGCCGTTTTCCACTCATCCCCCCCTCTTATGCGGACCAAATGATAAGCATTGCGGAGATCTTGTTTTGTGAAAAGGTTCGCCCCCTGCAGACGTTCAAAGGCTAAAGACATCAACGGCAAAGGATAAGTATTCTTAACCGTGATGTTGTCCAGCCCCCGATAGTCAATGCAGGCACGAAGGGAACCATCCTTCTTTTTCACAAAAAAAAAATCCCGCCCCCGCCCGGTGAAGAAGAGGGACGGATGATCTTGGCTGCTAGAGAATCAGAAATTTATTTCTCCATGGCCTCCCTCACTGGGGCAGAAAGCGAGTATAATTTGCCTTTAGGCGAAGACGTACCTGGTAATAGATCTATAGCACAGTCATAGGGATGATGCGGAGGCAGAGATGCAGCCCGGGACTTACTGAACACTCTCTTCAGGTCAAGGTACTCACAAGGCACGTTTGATAGATCCATCAGTTCCTCCTGAAACACAGAACGAGACACGGCAGAACAAGCAGACAATAGACAAGACTCATGACAGCTCTCGCTCCAAGAAAAAACTGCATTAAATCCCCAATTAATGTGAGGTTTATGCAAAACCAACCAGGGATGACCGAGGATCACAGGAGTGGCAATCGTCTCTGTTAAAAAAAATTTAATGGTTTCTGAATGGTTACCAGAAGTAATGAGTCTAATAGCACCCGTGGAATGTGTAATGGTGGGAAGAGAAATACCGCTAAGAGAGTGAACAGCAATAGGTGAGGAAAGAGGAATCACAGGAATTTTCAGTCTGTAAGCCAGTTTAGAGTCAATAAAATTCCCTTCTGCTCCGAAGTCAACGAGTGCATGACAGTCATGTACGTCAGAATTAACACATAGTCTTACAGGTAACATAGTACTGTCGGCCGAAGGTTTGTTCAATCTGGCCTCACCAGCCTGTAAGCTCTTACCCATGACCGGATTCTTGCCCTTGACTCGACATGAAGCCACAAAATGCCCAGTGCCCCCACAGTACATATACAGACCTTCTGCTCGACGTCGACATCTCTCCTCTCCAGAAAGACGAAATCTGCCCATCTGCATGGGTTCAGGCTCGCGGTCGAGTGAGGTGATCTCAGAAGCTGTTGATGTAAAAAGTCTGTGTGGTCAGATGTGGTGTGCGTCGCTCTTCGCGAACTCCTCCCTGTTGCAGTCGGGTGTCCACTCTGATGGCCAACTCAATGAGGTCATCTAAAGTCTTCGGTAAATCCATTGCGTAAATCTCATCCTTTATATAATCCGCTAGTCCATGAAAAAACATATCCCACTGTGCTTCAACATTCCATTTACACTCTGCTGCTAGAGTGCAGAAATGGATGGAGAATTTAGCAACACTCAGATCGTTTTGTTTAAGTTTAGCGAGTTTCCGAGCCGCCTCTCTTCCGGAGACTGCTCGATCAAAAACTTTTTAAGTTCATCAGAGAACGATTTAAACGAGGCACAGCAGGGAAGTTTTCGCCCAGACCGTGGTACCTCATAATGCCGCTTTGCCAGACAGTAGGTTGATGACAAACGCCACCTTACTCTCCTCGGTGGGAAATGACGAGGGCTGTAAGGTAATATATAGTGAATATTTTGCTAAAAATGATCGACAAGACTAAGAGTCACCTGAATAACATGCTGGTGGTGGAAGTCGTGGTTCAGTGGTTTGGGAGCTCTCCTCTGATGCAGGATTTACGAGTGGCATGGTGGGAGGAGCTTGTAAAACAGTCGCGGAGCTCAGTCTCGAACTTAGTCTTTGTACCTAAGTGGTGAGCTCAGACACCTGTGTGACCAAAGCCTGAATGGCCTGACTGGTGACCATCATTTGCTTGTCTTGTTGGTCAAGACGGGCAGAGTTGTGTGATAAAATGTCCTGGATTTCCGAAACACTTGCTGGGTCCATAATGGTCAGTTCGTTCTGTCACAAATACGCAGGAGACCCAAATGCAAGTGAATGCAAGTGAATGCAAGTAGATTTATTAACAGGGATAACAGGAAATAACAGCTGGTATAGATCTCACCAGATATTGAGGGATAGGGTACAGCAATGATGCATCTCTCAAGGAAATCAACAACGCCTTACAGCGGTAATAGTTCTTCAGAGCAACAGATCCAGAGGGAAGTCTCTCATGGATATCTCACCAGATATCGAGGGAAGAGGTAGAGCAATGGTGCATCTCTCAAGGAAATCGACAACGCTTAACAGCGGTAATAGATCTTCAGAGCAGCAAAACAAAGTGAATCTCTTGTGAGTGTCATCAGTGCAAACAGCGGTAACAACTTCAATGAAACCAAGCCGTGCTTGACAAGTCCAAAAGCAACAGACTCTATGATGACTCACCACCAGCGGATTCAGCGGGAGAAACCTGGCAGGAACAGACACAGACATGAACCACAACGAACTGACAACACGAGATACAAACACTGAACAGATAAAGGCGTGTGGTAACGCGCTGCACCTGTTGTTCACTGATTAACAGCTGAGCGATGCTGAGCAACAGCAAAGTACATGACCCCTCAGCTGACGACATGTAAACACAAACAGCCACGCGGTGAAGGTGCACCCAAACAAACACATCCACACCCAAACACATACATACAAGAGAAACAGACAGATCCACAACCGTGACATCAACTGTATACCGGCCATAGCAGATATCATTGCAGATATATTGTGCACCGCATCACAACTAAAGACCCTTGTCTTCCAGAATCACCTGATCCCCTGTGAACAAAACCTTCTCTCTCCCCCACCTCACCACATGACTATCCTAAAACATTTAACAATTCTGAAAGTGCCTCACACAGGTGAGTGGGCTTGACAAACCAGCTGTAGAAAACACACTCTTTCATCTTTATGACACTTTAACCGACACTTGCACCAGTTTTGCACCAGACACGTTGTTACGATCACTCCATATCTAAAAAAAAATAAAATTGTGCATTTATGAAGCGAGCTTCACACAGGCGAGTAGGCTTTGGCAAACCAGCTGTAGAAACACTTCTGTAGAAAAAAAAACACTACCCCCTCCTTACTCTAGCACTTTATTCTCTGAACAAAAACAGTTGCCTTGTATAAGGCTGGTTCACAAAGTGGGGGTCACTTGGTGACTTGCAAAAATCTAATTCATTTTATTAAACTATTAGAATTACCATATTTTATCAATAACCTACAGAATTTTTTTTGTAGGTAATAGTTACATTAAAAAACAACAACATGCAAATTAAAAGCCATCAGCCTTTTGATTTTTTGCACAGCAATAGCGCCAGATCCAGCATTGATTTTATGGCACCAGGTTAAACTTTCTGACACCTTTACAGCACTCATGTTTAAACAATGAATAGACTTGGGCCTAATGTGTGTAGTGTTGTGTGCAAGGTTTCAGAAGATATTGGGGGTCGCGAGTCACTGGCATTGTTATTTTGGGGGTCACGGGCTGAAAAGTTTGGGAACCCATGGTATAAGGAACATTCTACCAGAAGCGTACTTTATCTGTCCTTGAAATAAAAACATAAATACAGTAAATAAAAAGTATTTCATCCCAAAAAATGTCTAAAATGGACTGATGGTTGACTTCTGCGAGTTGTTCTGTAAACGAATATGTCATTTACTTTGCAAATGTACCAACTCTGTCATTGTCCTCACCCCAATTGAACCTACAGCTTTAATAGTTTTGTTATGCTAAAACTTATTTAGAAAGAAAACATCAGAAATAGCAATGTTTGTTATCATTCACATCAATTGATTAAAAAAACATCATTTGTGACATCAAGTGGCATCAAAGGAGAAGCTGACAGTGATCAAGGATGCGTTCTATTAATGATTTGTATGATTTTATGCTTGTTTTGTATGATTTTTTGAAAAGGACAAGCTTAAAGGTCAGGCCCTGTCACATTTTTTATAAGCGAAAATGTACATTTCTAGTAGAATGTTCCATAATGGGCTATATGCACACAGACTTTTATTTTTAGCCAACCAGCCTCAGCCCTTCCGGTAAACTGTCTTTTCCATTAAAAAATTACCATGTTTGTCTAATTTCTTTGAACAGTGATCTTCACTGCCTGATACATATATGACATGAAGTGGGTCTCAGACCGGACAAGAAGCACTGCATTAAATTCCATTTCCCCCCGCAATGTATTTAAAATATGACAGTTTATTTACCCCAGTATTTTCAATGGAGTTTCAGCGCTAGCCTACTGATCCTGATGGCACTAGTGTTTACACCGTCTTTTATCTCGTTTTATGCTTTAACAACTAAATGAATGCTTAAGTCTATTTAACTGAATGTATTGTAATTACAGTTCAACATCGATGCTGTAAAAGTAACCTTATGAAATTGAAAATAGTCACATTAACTGTTTACTGGAAGTTTATCATTGGCTGAAAAACACTAGCTGTGCATATAGCCCATTAGCACTTCTTGTGTGTATTGTCCCTTCTTGCTGAATCGCTGAATGCCTCCTCAATTATAAGTGGACAAATGCGTCTGCTAAATGACTAAATGTACATGTAAATGTACTTACCAAAGATGGTTCCAAACCTTTGCAAGTTTCTTTCTTTTTCCTTTTTTTGTTAAACAAAAGATGCAAGATGCAAAGATATCTTAAAAAATATGGAAACTGATAGCCGTTGACATTCATAGTAGAAAAAAGAAATTGATGGCTACTGATTTCCAACATTCTTCAATATATCTTCCTTTGTGTTTAACAGACCACTATACTGTATTTATTACCTTCATTTCTGTTACTGACATTTCAAATTTGTGTCATTTATAGAATAAATAACACTGTTTTACCTCAATGTCCAAAACGCAATTATATTATTGGCTCATTATTTCATTATTTTTGGAATGTCCTTTGATTGCTGACTTTTGAAATGGTATTTGTGACAAACTTTCCATAACATGTAAACAGAAGGTTACAGCCTCCCCTTTAATGTGCAAAATATCAATTGTTATGGCCTAGAATCAGTCAGAGTCAGAATCAGAGTTTTTCAAAATTGTCCAACAAGAACAGGTGTTTTTCAGTAATTCAGTAGTTAGGACAACTTTGATGAAAGGTTTTGATCCTTCAAATGTTGACTACTGTATACAGTATATCCAAAATCATTTCACCATTTGTCTTAAAAAAAAGAAAATGATTTGAAAACATTTCCTTTGAATGCACCTTGACAGCATTGGCTTCCAACTGGCTAATGTACTTGAAATAAGATATACAGGCCAAAACATTGAAAGTTGTGCACATAAGTTTAATTAATCTTGTAAAACAGATTGATGAGTGTTTCAGTGAATCCTAAATGCACTTAAATCAGACATAAATCAAACCTTTTATATCAACAGAAACACATTTGCACACACGCATAAAGAAACTCTCCCACACCCATAAACCCACGACTACATCTCACACACGCACACGCACACGCACACACACAGACACACAGACACACACACAGACACACACACACACACACACACACACACACACACACACACACACACACACACACACACACACACACACACACACTCTCTCTCTCTCTCTCTCTCTCTCTCTCTCTCTCTCTTAATACACATCCAAAGTTTTAACAAAGAAAAAGATTTAATACATTGAGCTACAAAATCAAAATCCTGGACATTAATATCAATAAAATATCTTACAATATTTAGAATTATTCCCGGAATCCTTTGAAACATGTCCTTTATGTCTAACTTATTTCTGTTGTATTTCATTATACAAGTATTGCTTCTTTCATCTTTTTAGAAAAGCAACACTGTTACCATACAGTATTTATTTCAAGCAAAGCAGTTGTATTGTGCCTGTCTGAAATCATGCAGTGACACTCAAAAGTCTTACGCTTAAGCTTAAACCTGCATTTTAAGATTCACCTCAGTGCTGAAAGTGAGGTGTAACAGTAGGCATAAAAGAGAAATCAAACCAGCTTGTGTCCATTAACTAAATGTCACCAATCCTTTTAGTTTAATAATGTTTTTTTGTACTGCCAGAGCAAAGTGGAATCAAACAGACAGCACTTGAAGGGCCTGTCTAACACTACAGCGATGTAATTCTCTGCACAACATTTGTTCTCTTTTTATAGTATCCCTCGCTTATCCCATTCCTCCAGTTACGGCACCATCTACCTCTGACATCATCAATAGCCTTTTCTCTTCATCTCCACCACATCCACGTTCATCCTCTCTCTGTCCTTGTCCAGAAGGTGGTTCTGTGTGTGTTCCCACAAACGAATGGCACCATCCCACTGAGCAAACAGGAAAGAAGAAATGAGTTGATGTTCATTTAGTGTGAATAAATGTTATCATAGTTTGCAAAAACTGCTGCATCAATACTGCAAGCCACTTGCCATCTAGTTAGAAGGCATTTCAATCCACGTACTGTATGTGACGCAGGACAACAAAATCTGTCTTAAGTTGCACTGGTATATTTGGAGGAGTAGCCATCTATACATTGTATAAGTCAAAATTACAGATTTTTCTTTTATGCCAAAAATAATTAGTATATTAAATGAAAAGCATAAAAAAACATTTTGAAAGCATTTCTGTCACTTTACTAGTGTCAGAGGACCTACTGTTTGTGTCAAGCTATAGCCAATGGACCTTTTTTTTTGCCCTTAATCTCGTTTACGAAATTAACACTAACCAACATACAACATAGATGTACTGTGGTATCACTAATATAATTCTAATCATGGTATAATGGTGGACATATGAAATATTCAATAAAGGGTCACACTTCACAATAACTTTTATTAGTCAACATAGACTCACCGGCCACTTTATTAGGTACACCTTTCTAGTACTAGATTGGACCCACTTTTGCCTTCAGAACTGCCTTAATCCATCGTGGCAGAGATTCAACAAGATACTGGAAATATTCCTCAGAGATTTTGGTCCATATTGACATGATAGCATGCAGTTGCTGCAGATTTGTCAGCTGCACATCCATGATGCGAATCTCCCGTTCCACCACATCCCAAAGGTGCTCTATTGGATTGAGTTCTGGTGACTGTGGAGGCCATTTGAGTACAGTGAACTCATTGAACTCATGTTCAAGAAACCAGTCTGAGATGATTTGCGCTTTATGACATGGCGCGTTATCCTGCTGGAAGTAGCCATCAGGAGATGGGTATACTGTGGTCATAAAGGGATGGACATGGTCAGCAACGATACTCTGATAGGCTGTGCCATTGACATGCTCAATTGGTACTAATGGGCCCAAAGTGTGCCAAGAAAATATACCCCACACCATTACACCACCACTATCTGCCTGAACCAATGATACAAGGCAGGATGGATCCAGGCTTTCACATGGTTGATGCCAAATTTTGACCCTACCATCTGAATGTCGCAGCAGAAATCAAGACTCATCAGACCAGGCAACATTTTTCCAATCTTCTATTGTCCAATTTTAGTAAGCCTGTGCGAATTGTAGCCTCAGTTTCCTGTTCTTAGCTGACAGGAGTGGCACCCGGTGTGGTCTTCTGCTGCTGTAGCCCATGTGCATTCAGAGATGCTCTTCTGCAGTCCTCGGTTGTAATGAGTGGTTATTTGAGTTACTGTTGCCTTTCTATCATCTCGAACCAGTCTGACCATTCTCCTCTGACATCAACAAAACATTTGCGCTCACAGAACTGCCGCTCACTGGATATTTTCTCTTTTTTGGACCATCCTCTGTAAACCCTAGAGATGGTTGTGTGTGAAAATCCCAGTAGATCAGCAGTTTCTGAAATACTCAGAGCAACTTGTCTGGCACCAACAACCATGCCACATTGAAAGTCACTTAAAAAACTGCAGCAGATTGTCTTGACCATGTCTACATGCCTAAATGCATTGAGTTGATGCCATGTGATCGGCTGATAACAAACTTGCATTAACAGGTGTACCTAATAAAGTGGCCAGTGAGTGTATTTGCTGACATTAAGAAAACTTGTACAGCATTTATTAATCATAGTTCAACATTTACTAATGCATTAGTATCATCCAAATTCATGTTTGTTAGCATTAATTAATGCACCATGAGTTAAAATGAACTAACAACTAAAACTGTATTTTCTTTAACTAACATGATCAAATACTTTTATAAATGCATTGTTGGTTGTTTGTTCATGTTAGTAAATGCATTAACTAACATTAACTAATACAACCCAGTTGTAAAGTGTTAACCAATAAAGCATTGATTAATTCACTGCAAGACTTCACAGGGCTGCGTCCCGACATTTTCAAATGTATTGATTTAAATAATTATTAGTCTATTACGTGAAAATCATTGTCCAGGCATTTTGTACATTTCTTTCTGAAAGTATATGAAAACATAATTGCTGATTAGTAATTTGCATTGCAACTTTGAAGTTGATTTTCTTAATATTTAGATTTTTTGAACACTCAAATTTTCTTGTAGTTGTATCTCAGTAAAACATTGCTCTATCATTTGTTATCCTAACAAACCACACATCAGTGGAAAGCTCATTTATTTGGATGATGTATAAATCTTACTTTTCAAAAACTGATCTTTATGACTGGTTTTGTGATTTAGGTTCAGATATGACCAACATTAGTTTTCATTTCGTCTACTAAAATGGCTTGACACAAACAGAAACTTCACAGGTCTGCTTCACCAGTAATGTGACTGAATGTGCGTGCTCCACATACAAAAATGATAAAAAAAATAGTAATAATAATTTATAATGAAAAAGTAATAATAATTAAAAAAGTAATTATAAAATAAAATGATAATAATAATAATAATCCATCGATCAACTGCATTTATTATGTAATTGAATTGCTTCAGGCATAAAAGCACATTTATAACGGTTTGTGGACCATCTTATTGTTCTTAAACGTAGCCCAAAGGCAATCCACTCAAAATATTTGTTTAAGGGGTGTGTGCGATCTCCTGTTATTTTATGTGCCATCCTCAACACCTGCTGTTCTTAATAGGATGGAAAACTTGCAGCTCCCAAAATCTTTGAGCACAAATTAACAATACCTTGAAGACGATTCTTGTTTTTTATAGAAAGTGAGGGATTCTAGAATTATATTGAATATCTTGCTATACCTTTACATTAAGAGATAAAAATGTTTATACATTTATTATTATTATTATATGTACATAATAAATATAAATGTCATTATAAATGTTAATCTGCAAAATAAACATGTCTTATGGTCTTTAAAAGTAAATATAAAACATATTTTTAACTTACCGAACTGCTGACCATGTTGTTGTTATACGGGTGCCAGCTGACGTCTCTCACACAAGCATCATGATTGGACAATTTGCACACAACGCTTCCCGTCAACACATCATAGACTACACAAAAAAAAGGTCGGAGATTAAATGAAGCAGATTTTAATAAAAGCCACCAGTTAAAAGATTAGTTTTTCACTCATGTTCCACTTACTGACAATTTTGCCCGTTGAACAGCCTGTGTAAATAAACTTCTGCCCAGTGCTGAATTCAGGGGAGAATCGGCAGCGGATGAGCGTGTGCAGAACCCCGTGACCCCTGTAAGTCATCACAGAGGTGTCGCCGGTCAGCTTATGCCTCTTCAGTGCTGCAGGATAAAAAAAAAACAAGTCAAAACAGGTGCTGTAAAAATAAAAACAGTTGAAAATAAAGCAGGATATTCTGGTTGTGCTGACAGACCTCTCTGGGGAACCTGCTGCCAGCGATAGTCCCAGTTCTGTTGTGTGACAGCGAGTCGTGAAGCCGCGAGTCCCTCTTTCGGTGAAAACTTCCTCACGTCCCACAGCTTGATGGTCTGATCTTTGGAGTTGCTGATCAAGTACCGAGCATCACCCTTCAGGACAACATACAAATCTTGTGTAAAAAGTGCTTGAAAGGAGGCAACATTTTGACTAATAATACAGGGTAAAAAAACAGGAATCATAGGGTTAAATTCAATACCTATTAAGACCTTTTTAAGACTCTTTCAATAAATTTTAAGAAAAATTACCAGTTTTGATAACGCTGGCGACATTTTAACTTCCAGTATATTTTAGGGATGCGACGATCTCTTGACGTGAATGGAGCGACCGCCCTATCAAGTGTCTCATCCAACCTTATGACCTCTCCAGGAAGCTCACCGAGCCTCCTGCATATTCATAGTGGATCCATGATCCCCAAAAAATTGTTAAAATACCCAGAAATCTTGTAAACGAGAGTGAATGAGCAAGAGAACAGATTGCGACAGGCACAGTGATGGTCTAAGCATTACATTTCTTAGGTTAAATGAATAGAGCAGTAAAGATATCACGAGTGCAAATCCCCCTCTCTCTCATTGAGAGATCTGCTGTCAATAGTTGGAGACGAGCAAAATATTTGAATGGTCTTGCATGTATTTGGGCCTTTTTATATATAACAACTGAAAGTTCTTTGTTTAGGGGCGACGCGGTGGTGCAGTAGGTAGTGCTGTCACCTCACAGCAAGAAGGTCGTTGGTTCGAGCCTCGGCTGGGTCAGTTAGCCTTTCTGTGTGGAGTTTGCATGTTCTCCCCAACAGTCCAAAGACATGCGATACAGTTGAATCGGGTAAGCTAAAATTGTCTGTAGTGTATGTGTGTGAATGAGAGTGTATGGATGTTTCCTAGAGATGGGTTGCAGCTGGAAGGGCATCCGCTGCGTAAAACATATGCTGGATAAGTTGGCGGTTCATTCCGCTGTGGCGACCCCTGAATAATAAAAGGACTATGCCGAAAAGAAAATGAATGAATGAGTTCAGTGTTGATGACATTATTTGTTTAGTTGTATTATTATTTAGTTCACTAAAAGCTGGCTGGACGTATTAGGTAAATAACATTTTAAAAATATATTTTTTAACATGACTATTTAATAATATAACTTCTTGTAAAATACTTAATGCAATAAACAGTACTTTATAGGCCTATTTCTTTTACTAAAGGAGTATTAGATTTATAGGTGTGCATTTTAATTTCTTATGCATCAAACATGCGCTCCAAACTCTTTCTTGATTGAGACATGTTGAATTCTTCTTTCATCATTTGCAATGTTTTCCAAACTGCATTGTTTGTCATTTTTCTTACCAATATTTTACCATTATCTTTTAAACTTTAATAAATTATCTAACAAAAAAAACTAATCCTGCGATGTGACTATTGCGGATACACACATTGCGATATCGATGCTCAAACGATATATTGTTAAGCCCTAACACCATATTTGATTATAAGGCAAAATATTATTAATAAATAAATAAATATTGCAGTTTTAAAATTTCTATTTTCTTTTATAGAATATTTTGAAATACTATTTATTTACAACATTAAAACATTTTTATTTTTGTTCTGTCATATTTATATATGCTTGTAATTTATTAGATTTTATGCTGATGCACTGCATAGAAAAAGACTTGATCATCCCAGTCGATTTCCAAATAGAGCTATTCAAATCATCATCTAAAATTATATTCATGTCACAATATATATCGCAGCAAAATAAAATATCGCAGTGTCCGATTTTTGCAATAATGTGCAGCCCTAAAAAATATTGTGCAATTGTATTAATGCATTATCAATCAATTTAATAACAATGAAAGCATCAGTATGGACTGTGCTATTCTACCTTGCTGTGTATGAAGGTGATTCCATCTCTGTGTCCAGCCAGATGTCCCACAGGCTGTGGTCTGTCCTCTCTGAGTGTTCGTCTGTCCCACACTTTACACAGAGCATCATCACTGCCTGAGAACAGCAACTGCGATGAACTGTCTGCAAACGCCACTGCATTCACATCATCCTCGTGAGCATCAATCTTAAAGACAGAGAGATGATGTCATTCAACACAGGCAAATGCCTTGATAAAGTTAAACCACACTAAACCACATTCATTTCAGAGCAATAGACCTTTGGTGCATTGACACTAATAAGTACATTGAACTGTAAAGATTATGCAACAGATTGCCTGATGTTTATAACAGGGTGTCATTAGGGTGTTTTTAGGTCAAGTGTGACGTTTTTTTAAATAATGATAAAAAAGTATCAAGTAACAATGATAGGCCAAAAACTTTGATGCATTATTTCAAGGAATGTAAGGAAGGTGGTACCTTTTCAAAAGGTACAAATTTGTACCTTAAAGGTCCATATTAATACCTCAAGGGTACATATTAGTACCTAAAAAGTACAAAAGTGTTCCTCTTAAAATTTTTAGGTACTAATATATACTTTTGAGGTACCAATATGGACCCTTTAAGTACAAATGTGTACCTTTTGAAAAGGTACCACCCCAGTAATAGCTTGTGTACCTTTCTGAGAGTGCACACAGATGCAAGAGCAACAAATACTGTAATAACTTGACTTCTAGTTGATGATTTGGAAAAGTGGCTGAAGGTAAATTTTCCGAAGAATTATCTGTTGAACTGCATCCTAGTCATAAGATACTGCAATATTGGAACCCACATGGACACAAGATTCTCACAAGATTCAGTCAAGTAAATGATAGTGCTCCTTCTCATACTTCAGCCTCCACATCAAAGTTCCTTAAAGCAAAGAAGGTCAAGACGTCCAGGATTGGCCAGCCCAGATACCAGACATAAACATTATTGAGCATGTCTGGGGTAAGATGGAGGAGGAGTCATTGAAGATGAATCCAAAGTATCTTGATGAACTCTGTGAGTCCTGCAAGAATGCTTTTTTTGCCATTCCAGATGACTTTATTAATAAGTTATTTGAGTCATTGCAGAGATGTATGGATGCAGTCCTCCAAGCTCATGAGAATCATACGCAATATAATTTTTTTTCCCACTGCACCATGACTTTATATTCAATACTTAATATTTCTGTAAAGTGACAAGACTTTTGTCTAAGCAAAGTCAGACTTTACCGCCCTAATTAAATAATTAAAAATCAAGGTATGATCATATTTTCTTTTCTTTCATATAAGCCACTTCTGATACCCAATGATCAACTAGAAATCAAGTAATTATTTGTTGTTCCAAAAACTTGAATAGGCAACAAGGCTTTTGCCAGGTAGTATGTGTATATAAAATATATATGTATATCCCTGAATTAAAAATGCACAGTTTTACCATACCTTTAGTGTTCTTTTGTTTTGCTCACGATCAAACACATACAGGCAGCCATCATTTGCACTGTTTAATAGAAATGAAAAGCACATCATTACCAAATAAGCTCATTTTAAACAAACACTATTACCATGAAGGGGGTTATTCTGATTCTTTTAGGTAGAGTGGTAGAGGTGTAATGGTACATCTAGAAATGATTAATGAAAACAAGTTATTAAGATTCAAATTGAGTGTTATTATATGTACAAATAAATAATTAACCATTGAATTTAATAGTTTAAGCTCTGTTGTAAACCATAACCTTTAATGTTACAGTAATATGTAACAGTACAGCAACAGTGCTCCATATTTACTTTACTTTATCAGTTAATTTGTTATCCTTAAAACAATTTGAATTAGAATTATTATTGAATTTATTTTAAGAAAGATTGAAAACTTGTTTAGTAAAATACTATTTAATAACCTCTCCCTCTTAAAAAATACATTTTATATTTTGTTTTCCCCCTGCTGTATTAAAAGCCAAAGTATGTTCCAAATACTTATTTATGTGTAGCATTATAGACCTGATGAAGACCATGTATGTCGAAACGTTGTGTGAGTGATATTAAAGACTTTTGAGAGCTAAAGTGGCAGTGTTGCCGATTTTCTTTTGATCTTTTGCTACAGTGTTTATTTTTGATCGAGCACCTGCCTCTTTTTTAGATGTGCGCACATTTCTGTTTTTTGCTAGCATTATAGCCCTACTAAATAAATAGACAGACAGAGACAGATAGGTTTTTTTCCAGATTTAAACATGCTAGACTAGGTTAATAAATGATTTTTGTAGTTAGATTTCTAACTATGTAGACCAAAGTATGGCACTGACCCGCCTAAGATTTCTTTTCCATCTGTGGATGCTGCCAGTGAGAAAACACAGAACCTCCGTTCATCAGGACTGAAAGATAAAAAGATACCCGTCAGCCTCAGCAACATTAAATACACAAAATACAGTAATTTCTATACAAAACACAGGCTATATTAAAAGATAAACTCATTTCCATTCATTCAGCTCTACCTTACTTGGGGATGAACAGAGCAAGACCAAACCTCTAAAGCATAATGTTACAGTTCATTATCACAGCAAGGGGCACTAAATATCATGCAGTGCAGAGATGTCAAAATTACATTGTGAAATTAATGAGAGAGGCAGGAAGACCTGCTGGCAAAGTCAGCTAGTTACACAATGACAATTCAAATATAGGAAGGTTGCTGTTCTGTTGCATGAGGAGAGCATGTGTATTTGGCTATATTTTTCATTGATTCATTTAATTGAAACACAAAAACTTTGTTGATAATCTTAAGTGTCGTGTTAGAGGCAAAACAAATGTATAAAGTAGAATGTTCTCTTAATAGTCCTTTAAATGATTTTGTATTTCACGACTGGTCTTTTCGCAAGATCAATTCCTGATCCTTAAAAATTATTCGAAAATAATCTATGTTAACCATATTAAAAATACCTCAAATTCCATCTTTTATTAGTTTGTTTCTTTCTTTTCTCTCTCTCTCTTTTCTCTTCCCCACACTTTTCTCTGTATTTTTTTGTTCTCTTATACATATAATATTAACATGATGTTATAACGTCTTGTTTAAAAAAAAGGGTATACATACAGTTAAAGTCAGAATTATTAGCCCCCTGAACTATTAGTCCTATTTTTTTCCTCCAATTTCTGTTTAATGGAGAGAATATTTTTTCAACTCATTTCTAAACATAATAGTTTTAATAACTCATTTCTAATAACTGATTTATTTCATCTTTGCCATGATGACAGTAAATAATATTTGACTACATATTTTCAATATGCTTCTATACAGCTTAAAGTGACATTTAAAGGCTTAACTAGGTTAATTAGATTAACTAGGCAGGTTAGGGTAATTAGGCAAGTTATTGTAAAACGATGGTTTGTTTTGTAGACTATCGAAAAAAATATAGCTTAAAGGGGCTAATAATTTTGACCTTGAAATGTTTTTAAAAAAAAATAAAATATAGCTTAAAGGGGCTAATAATTTTGACCTTGAAATGTTTTTTAAAAAAAAATAAAAACTGCTTTTATTCTAGCCAAAATAAAACAAATAAGACTTTCTCCAGAAGTAAAAATATTATCAGACATACTGTGAATTTCTGTGATTTCCTTGCCCTGTTAAACATGCTTTGGAAAATATTTAAAAAAAAAGAAAAAAGGGGGCTAATAAATCTGACTTCAACTGTATGTAAAAGATATAATTTGTACTGATGTAAAAAAAAAATTAAAAAAAGAAAAATGTAAAAATAATTTGAAATTTGTTCTATACCTGTTGTAAAAATACCTGTCAAATTAATAATAAAAAAAAAAACTAAAGGTAAATACATGTAAAAACTGCAAAACAGAATAAAATCTGTATTGATAAAGTAAATAAACGAATGACCTAACTGTCAACAGGCTGTGCTCCAGACTACAGCACATAAACATGCTAATTTATTTAAATGAAAACTAGACAATTTGTGGTTTGAGGTAGGCCTGCAAATTTATTTGACAGAAAAGAAAAAAACAGATGGTTTTTCAAAGCTCGAAAAGGATTCAGTGTGTTTTTGATTTCCATGAAAAATATTTAGTACAGGCCTAAAAAAAATAAAATCATAAAATCTAAAAAAATATAACTTGTGTATGCCTAAAATAAATATTTTTTTCATATTATTAGTTAGTTAAGTTCATTCCACCTATTATTGTAGTTCTCAATAATGTAGTTCTGTCTTTGACATTCAGAACCATGTCAACACCTGCCTCGGGCCTTCATGATGCTTTGTTTTAAAAAACATCAGCCATTTATATAGAGAGAGAGCTACAATAATGAGTGTTAACAGGAATAAAAACAATTAAATTGTATCCATTACCTTGACAACAAACTTCCTATTATTCCTATTACTTTGCCAGTGTGTCCTGTTTTGTTTAGCTCAGTCATGTGATCGTGATGAATGGTTATGGAAATCTGTCTATTGTCTATCATTCACATGAAGAGGAAGCATACATGTGATTACCTGAGTAGAAATTCTATAATGTACTATGAGAAAACACTAACTTGAGGTCCAGAGCGGTGTGCGTTTCATTGTCCCCATCTACACTGCACACGTGGACTAAAGAGAGGATTCACAGACAGATGGTGTGCATTAGAACCATCGTTGACACTAGTATAGGCAATAAAATAGATGAAGTGACCTGTCCCTGTCTTACTGTAGTCTGACCAACTGGAATACAGCACACAGCTTGCATCAGGCGTAAAACACACATCCAGAATACTCCAGCCCACGTCTCTGGCCTTCACGGTCTTCTTCAGTGTAAAACGACCCCTACTAGTGTCATATAACCTGATATTCTGGTCTATGAAAACAAGGACAGAAAAAAGAGAGGATAAGGTTTACACTGTTATGCAAACATCTGGAGATTTAGAAGAAAAAAATTCTAAGTCTCTTATGATCAACAGAATTACATATATTGGATTTAAAAATAAAGTAAAACACCAAAATCAATGAAACTGGATTACTGTTTTGTTTTAGAATACAATTTTAAAGGTTGCTGCTAACAAAACAGATTATAGAGATACATATATAAATAGATCAATTATATTGTGCTGCATAAAATTTTTCACAATTTGTTGTTAATTATTTTTTAAGTTTTTATTTAAAGTTAAAATGAACAAAAGTACATTAAAATAAAACATTTTATAACATAAACATCTTAAATGACCCATTTAAATAATGATTTTCTTTAAAGGTGCCATAGAGTGCATTGATTTAATATGCTCTCTGATATCTACACAGTAGATATGTGTCTTAGGTGAGGGCAAAAAGTCTCCAGAAATTGTTATATAGGCTCATTTATTATATTCCTTGTGGAATCCTTGTTAAATGACAATAATTTCAACTGAATTAGTAGAGAAATGGTGTATTTCAGCTAGAAGTGAGTGAGTGAGTGAGCGAGTGAGTGCTTGAGTGAGTGAGTGAGTGAGTGAATGAATGAATGAATGAATGAATGAATGAATGAATGAAATAAGTTTGCCCCAAGTTATGCTGTGGAATAAATATAGGTTAAATTATCATTAAACTCAACAAATGGATCAGACAGAGATATGTTTAGAGTTGTATTTTGCGGTTTTAAGGCATATGAAAACAGAGGTGGGAATTAATATCACCACATAAATAGATGAGTTTTTTTTTAAGTGTACTGGCATCCATTCCACCCTTAAAAATAAAAAAAAGAGCTAAGTGATATGACACCATGCATAAAATTGCATTGAATACTTAAGGGTAAACTATACTTCTGTATCCAGCGATCGCCATAACTCACGGCATCATCGCAACGTGTAGTTACATTTTTTGAGAGATGCGTGTCAGCGTCTGGGTCAGCCATGGAGAAGGGTATGCAAGTGTGCAAAGACTGTGCTGGATCATCAACATGTATTCAATGCTGAAGTAAAAACCAGCCTTTATACTAAATTCTGTATGCGTTTGTTACTAGCAAACGCACGTTACACGTTAAACTAGCAAAAGATTAAGTTAAAAAACCTTATGTCCGTTTGGGGTGCTGAATAACTTTAAAATCCATTTATCCCACATTTAGCATCCTGATGATGAGCTGTGATGAGATTGCATTACATGAGAACTTCATGATGCGTCCCAGATGCATAAAAGTTCAACATACATAGAAAGTATAATACAAGCTTAGATAAACTTAAAAATAAGGAGAAAGAATTATCATTGTTGTGATCTCATTAGGAATCATTTTGGCCAATCAAACGCTGTCTGAGGTGTGTATATTGATGATCCCATGTGGATTTTCACTGGGATTTTATACTTTTTTAATGGGATTTTACAATTAACATGAGAACAAGAAAGCAATGGTGTTGGCTGACAGCATGTCATTTCAATGTACTGAATTCTGCCTAGTTACATCCAAATTTTCATTCTATGGCACCTTTAAACAACAGTGTACATACAATAATGTAAAACATTATGTTATCATTGTAACTAACATGTTAACACGATAGGCCTAATAAGAATTGGTTATCAATTTTAACATTTCTGCTATGTGGATTTTGAAAGTACTAGGCAAATAACAGCAATGTTAATTTGAAGTCTTGAATTACAGTTTCACCTTGGCATGCAGACAGAAACATATTTCCCTCATCACTGTAGACTCCACAAAATACTTTCTGCTGATATGTGTCCTTGTAAACCACATGATTGGGCAAAAAACTATGAAGAAACAAATATGAATTATTACATGTACTGTATTACAATAACAAACCAGACAGCTGAGCCTGTGTGTATCTGTGAATATCTATATAGCATTTAAATATTTCAATGTTGCATCATACACTTACTGTGAACGAATACGGCTGCACTCTCCATGAGAGAAACTTGACCCACGACATCGTCCCTGTTCCCTCTTTAGAAAGAAATACACAGCTTATAGAAAATTGCACAATTCTGTATTTTACAGAGCAACTTTTTTTAAAATCATAGTTACATTGGCATATATTAATGTGATCACAAAAAAAAAACACAACAACTTTCTATATGATAGATCAATGAACTTCTTGGACTCTATATTGTTATTAGAACCATCCTGTACCTATGTAATTCCTTTTATTTTTTTCCTCTCATGCACTTTCTTTTTTTATTAACAATATTTTTCAATTAAATTTTCTGGTCTTCTTAGGAAACCTACAGGTGTGAAACATGTCACATCTCTAACATCTGTTCAAATTAAACAAATCTTAATAAAATAAAATAAAACACTGACATTTTGGTGAAGTGACTTTCAGAGCAACTTCTCAACTGAATTGGTAGATGCTAAAAATATCACAGGTACACCTAAGAATGTGCAGTAAATAAAACCACACCATGCACAGACATGCCAAACATGCAGTCTCATTCTTGCAGTTTAATATTCACAGACATTAGTCTGCATTGTATAGTCTAACCTGATGAGGTGTACAGATCTACTATTGATTTCTCATCTGAAATCTGCCAAATTCTGTGACAGAAATTCAATTTTCTGTCAGCGTTATCCACACTGATGAACTCTTTTACTAATTAAATAAGCACAAACATAAACACAACTTGCCTCAGCCAGCATATGTGTGAAACTGTGTCTGCCCTTTAAGCCTGAGGAAGCAGTAGCCAGTAAGATCTGAGTGTGGATCTCGCTGCGATCCACCTCCTGTGTGTCTGGTTGAGCATCCACTGAGCGAGAATAAATAAGGTATAGTAAATGACCACAAACCTGTATATTCAATGGTTTTCACAGCACTATAGGCCAAAGAGGCAATATTAATTATTGCCTTGAACATATTGTGCCACACTTTTTCAAATAACACATTTTCACTAAAATCTAAAAATAATATCTTCCTATAGCAAACTTATGTAATAATAACTTCTAAAAACGTATATTTCTGTCATATTTCCGTCAGTTATTATTCAATAGTTTGTGTATTTAGCAACTACAGCAGATAATTGATTTTTATCAGAAAGGTTCAGTAAAGGACTTTCAGTTCTGTACATGTTGTGAACAAATAAAGTATAGATTTAAACTGAATGTGTGGAACTCGATCAGAAAAATCTTATCTTTCAAATTTTGGCCAGTTTATGAGGAAATTCAATACAAAATGCTGTTTTTATGCTTTTTGCATTTTTTTTATGTGCAATTTACATGCTTGCATTTACGTAAAAAGCATCTGACTTCAACAGTTTTGGCTCTATTGTTGTTTCCCAGCACTGGTGTTTCACGAGTTAGTGTACTCTCAGTGCTGGGGTGCGGCTGGAGGGACTTTCACTGCATAAAACATATACCAGAGAAATTGGCGGTTCATTCTGCTGTGGCAACCCCTGATAAATTAGGGACTAGAGTGAAGAAAAATGAGCGAGTAAGTCTCTTGTTAATTTTTAGCTTTTAGTATAAATGTATGCAGCTCAAAGCATTAGGTAGAATTGTAAATATTATTAAATGCATGTAAAGTCAGAACCATAATTGATTTAGTTTTTTTCTCCTCACTGTACCAAAAACGCATCTGAACATAATGTTTGCATATTATTATATCCTAGGTTTTAGCATAACATATTAATAAAAAATAGTAAAATAAAAAAATAAAAATATTGCATAATAAATTCTAAACACTACACTGTCACTGTCAAGTTGTGGTGACTAAGACAAAATGCAGAAATGAATCATAAATCACAGTCCATTATGTTCACCTGGAGGGTCATATCGATGTCCTAATCTTCCATCCCATGCCCCATCACTGTCCTCATCAGAGTCTGAATATGACTGCACAAGCTGTAGGCCTGTTGCTCCACTTCCATGGACCAGACGTACCTGGCCCCTATAGTAGACCAAAAGGGAAAACAATTTGCAACACCCATGTGGACTAAATGCAAAGCAGGTTTACAATACGCTCCAGAAAGCAGTATCTCCATCATCTCATAGGTCCAGAAACTTATAGATTTACCTGCGCAGTAAGTACGCCAGAACTTGTGCTAAGTCAACGTCCTCTTCAGATCCTGACTGTCTCTCAGCCTGTGTGCGACCTGTCTGATTGGCGTTCTGGTTGGCTTCTGGTTCTGACTGGTCTGGGTTGTTGCCAGAGCCCCGACCGGACATCCCAGAACTGGACTGAGAGCCCATAGACTGATTGTCTGTCAAATCATTGATTGCAATACAGGCAATTACACTCAGGATAATTTAGAAAAAGCAAGATGTACTATAACAAGGTTTCTGCAGGTTTCACCGGATTAAATTTAAGACTTTTAAAGATATTTTTAAAAATGAACAAATGTTTTAAAAGTTTCAAAAAGTATAATAAACTAAATCTGTCCTCAGCAGTAAATACATGGGGCACTTTTAAACAAATGTTATTGTAAGGAAAATAATTAAATCATTATGGTAAATAGAGTTAAAAATTACATTTTAAATAAAAAGTTTAAAGTTTTATTGAGATGGATTGTTGGTGACTGAATGGGTTTTGGCCAGATTGAGTTACATGAACAAAGGAAAATTAAGACCTGTTTAAAAAAAGATTTAAGATCTGCAACACATTATTTCATTAAATTTAAGACTTTTTAAGGGCTAAAATTTTGATTTTGGGATTTAAGACATTTAAGACTTTTTAAGACCCAACAGAAACCCTGCATAAATAATGGTAGAAATTCCTTAAAGATATTGAATACCGTCTTTTAGATAACTTCAAATATTATGAAGTGCTTAAATAGTAAGAACTCTAATCATTTGTGTCTTTCAATAATTCCAATTAGTGATAAAATAATTTTGCTGCTTAATATACTGAGAAACTGTGACATTGTTTTTATTCAGGAAATTTTAAAACTGCAAAAGAACGGCAATTAATTTGAAATACTGTAACTTTACTTTTAATTATTTTAATGAATAAATTAATATTAAAAACATCTTGCCAAGTGAACTTTTATATGGTGTATATGTACATAGTGTATATATACTTAAGTGAGTGCCAAAAAATACAACCATTTACAAAACAGGACTTTACAGGACTTAAAGCTTTCTTATAAAAAAAATAATATATATTTTTGCTAATAGCCATTATAGATTTTTCTTTTATCCCAGAAATAATTTGGATATTACCTAAAGATCAAGTTACATTAAGATATTTAGCAAATTTCTATTGTAAATTAATAAAAACTTAAATTTTGATTAGTAATATGCATAGACAAACAAATAATTTAGACTATGAATGTGATTTTTTTTTAGTATTTTGACTTTTTTATTTAACTCTCAGATTTTTAAATAGTTAATTCTGAGGATCCTAACAAGTATACATAAATAAAAACTTAATTATTTAGCTTTCTGATGACTGACACTTCAGACGATTGAACAATCGACACTGTTTTGACTGGTTTTGTGGTCCAGGGTCACATAAAATAAATGATATATTGTAAACAGTGTTATTTTCCCCTTAAAAATGTATTTGTCGGTTCAAAAACATGTGATTGATATTTGCAAAATGAACACCACCAAATTAACACTGATGTAGTGCATCAATTGAAAGGTAGGCCTATGTTAGTGTTTTTAACATCATATTGTTTCATTGATTTCATCGAATTATGACATTTGACAAGCGATTTATATCAGGACAGTAATTGTTGACAATAGGCTGTGATGTAACTTGACAGGTGAGCATGCTAAAATGACAGGCTAAAACAGAATTGACATAATGCGAACAATTTATATAACGGTTTCATATTTACAAACCAGGAGTTTAAAGAAGCAAGATATACGACTGTCCACGTATTACATCAAAAAGCTATTAAAATAGCCCTTTGTTTATAAGTTAGCGCTCAAGCTAGCACTGTAAGCGACCTACAAAAGAGAGGCACTCACCAGTTAAATGGTAACAGCGCTTTGACAGCTCTTTTACTCCGTTGGTTTGTTCCTGCAGACCTCGTTAAATAACAAGAATAGTGAAAAAAATAGTGTTTGCAAAAATATTTCAGTTTATATACCTGTACGTTTAATAAGCTTAGCGCTGCTGTTTTCCTGAGTTGTTTTTAAGACTCTCCTGGTTCGTGACGCGCCATGTTGTTTACGGTCTCGAGACTCGCCTGCTCACGTGACACACCGACGCTTTCCCACAGAACAAACACAAAAATAATAGAAACGGTACATTGACAAAAGTGAATCTAGGTCAGTGGCAATGAAGATATTTATTTTCTAGTCACAAACATTTGCATTGTAATACTACAATTTTTGTTGCTGTTGTTAAATTGTCAGAGTGACTATATCCCAAATAACCAAATGTGTATGCATTTTTTACAGATACTATTTATTACAGATGTTTAGATGATATAGTTAAACGATATATTTTAGTTCAAAGAAGCTACACTAAAATCTATATAGCTAAAAAATGTGCTACATTTATAGATATAGCCTAGAGTATTCTCTGTGTTCTTCGTATTGTGACTTTGAGAGGTGGTCTGAGGCTTGAGGCCCCAAACCCCAAATCACTCATACAATATTATTGAGATCAGTGAAATTAAGAGCTCAGTGAAATTAATCCATTTTGGTTGCACTGAGTCGATTTGATTGGTTTGGTGGAGTTGTGCTTGAAGCCAATTATATTCTACAAACATACCCCTATTTGCACATTTACCAGCCTGTAAAATACTGTAAACATATCTGATAATTAATAGTTGTCACAACAGTTGCTTTATGGGACCTTGATCTTTGCTCCGACAACATTGATTGTAAAAAATTAACTCTGCAGTTCAACAAAGAGATTGTATTGGCAACAGTAGAAGTGGATCATTTTAATCATTCAAAGATGTCTGAAATGTAAAAATCTTAATAATATAACTTTAATAATAACCTAAAGTAAAAAAAAAAAAAAAACCTCAGCCATTACAAATCAGGAGTCCACAAATCTCCAATTAACTGGAAAAAAACAATATAATTCTAGGTAATACAATGTCAGTGATCATAGAGACATTAATAAATGACATCATTTTTTATATTATTACAAATTATATTTAGATGAAATGACAGTATAAAAAAGTGTAGTCTTTTGTCAACAATATTATATTAATATAATTATATTAATATTATAATATATTAATATTTTGTCATATCAAAAAAGAAAAAAATTACTCCATTTTACCCATTGAACATAAAGTAGCTACAATGTATTTTAGAAATATCCTGTCTCAAATACACCATGTAAAAGACAATGATAGGACTAATTGAGAATCAGTTTAAAGAGAATGACTTCATGAATGAAAAAACACGGAAAATTCTGAAATACTGAAAATACTGCAGTTATACAATCATTTTATAATTGTTTGCCCCAGTGACAGAAACAGAAAGTGTATACAACAGTGTAAACATTCTGTCAGAATCCAGACACTTAGTAGGCTACGGTACGCTATTATACCCAAAATGTCATTTAAAATGGAAACATATTGAAAAGTTATAAATATTAAATTATGAAATGATGAGATTAAATAATTATTTAGACCTATAGATTTATATAGATATGTTAGCTGTTCGTTCTCTTTCTTAAAAAGGATATGCACTTATGATTATAAGGAAATATTATATTATTTTATAGCATTTGTTTGTTCTAAGGTACATGTATATATCTATGCATACATACAAGAGAAATTAAGCAAGCAAAAAATAATAATTAATTGTTAAAGCGTTATCGTGTGGCAAAACATATAGCTTCAGGAAATTGTTTTAATACATTTCTAATGATCCTTTAAATTCAAACTTCGCGTTTGTAATTTTAAATTTATTATATACGTCAGTAAACGGAGGACTTTTATTTTTGAGCCACATTTTTGAACCGGAAATAAACAGTTATATCCAGTGCCTGTGTGAGTCTCGAAACTAGTTTTGTTGTTTTAAATTCGTGGTAAGTGCGACAGTTTTGCATACGTTATCCTCATTACATATCTGGATATATGATTAAAAGACACATTACGAAAATAAATAATTATACTAGTATGTAATCTATGTAATGAGAACTGATATGAATGTACTAAGTATAGAATAGACTAAACACAGCAACGATCCGGTTTTTAGGAAGACTTCATGTTTTTATTAATGATTTACAAGTTAGCTGCTCGAGTGAGTCTGTCTTCTTACTTTCTCAGAGTTTTTGTGTTTTATTTCTAACTCAACCTTTCAGCCCTTCTCACTTTCTGACTCATAATGATTTCTCTGTTTTCTTGTGCAGTACACCATCAAAACACATCCTAATGCTTTATTCTGTTGTTTGCAGGTGTAATAATACAGTGACTGTGAAACAATGGGTTTGTATTCATTTTATTTTTCATTTCTTTGGTATATTTTAGTTTGTTGATTGCAAATAAGACATCGTCTTGATCAGCTCAGAATTAATTACTGATCGCATATGATATGTGCATTCCAGCACCATCTTCACACAATTGAGGTAAAGTTAGTTTTATATTACATTTATTATTACATTTGTTCAGTGACAGCCATGGTACTTTGAATATTCGGACTGAAATTACATGTATGTATGACTTCAAAGCAACATTAGCGCTATTTAATTGACTGTGAACATTTTAGTACTTTATTAGTCATTGGCTGCTGATTTCACTATTTGGAATTTGCAATTAATACATTTCTGAAATTGTTTTATTAAGGAGAAAGTCTGAATGTGTGAATATAAAACCAACTTTACCTCAATATCCACACAAACAAATTTTTGGTTTACAAATCAAAGCAAAATTTTATATTTTTCAACTAAAACCATATATTGTGTGAATGTGAAAACAAATCAAAACTTTTATATGCGGTCATGGTTTTACCATGGTATTATTACACTTATTTTATCAGTACACTATTTTTATTCATTAAAATTAAAATTTTATAATAATAAACAGCTATAGTTGTGTTTGAACACATTGAAATAAATGGAATTACATTAAATTCCTTTTGATTTTATGAGCAGCTTAAGGTTGCTCAAATACAGTCCAAATTTGTGAAACCAACATGTTTATTAGTAACAACAGGAACAATTCAGCAGGATAAGTGTTTTTCTGAAACATTATAATTGAATTTTACTTGCATAAATGTTCACTTGGAGATGAAAACGACAGTAGGCATGGTTTTAAAGGTTTAAAAACCGCATGTTGACATGTTTACTGCTGCAAAGTACTTTAAATGTTTCTCAAAATAAAATATATTGTGTTCAAAGTGGAAAAAAGTTTTAGTTTTTTACCCAGACATTTAAAAAGAATATATTTTAGAGCAGTAATCACAATACTGTAAAACCATGAAACTGATATTTTTTATCCAAGGTTATCATACCGTCAGATTATTATACCAGCCCATGCCTTAAGGGCACACACACACAAAGAAAATAATTTTTTTTCAGTCTTTTTTCAACAATAAATATAGCATCATACATATTTTAACAAAAAAGTTAAAATACATGTGGAATTCCTTACATTGGTACAAATACAGGCAGTGCAGAATTATTAGGCAAATGAGTATTTAGACCACATCATCATTTATGCATGTTGTCTTACTCCAAGCTGTATAGGCTCGAAAGCCTACTACCACTTAAGCATATTAGGTGATGTGCATCTCTGTAATGAGAAGGGGTCTGGTCTAATGACATCAACACCCTATATCAGGTGTGCATAATTATTAGGCAACTTCCTTTGGCAAAATGGGTCAAAAAAAAGGACTTGACAGGCTCTGAAAAGTCAAAAATAGTGAGATATCTTGCAGAGGGATGCAGCACTCTTAAAATTGCCAAGCTTCTGAAGCGTGATCATCGAACAATCAAGCGCTTCATTCAAAATAGTCAACAGGGTCGCAAGAAGCGTGTGGAAAAACCAAGGCACAAAATAAACTGAGAACTGAACCATAAACTGAGAAAAGTCAAGCGTGCAGCTGCCAAGATGCCACTTGCCTTCAGTTTTGCCATATTTCAGAGCTGCAACATCACTGGAGTGCCCAAAAGCACAAGGTGTGCAATACTCAGAGACATGGCCAAGGTAAGAAAGGCTGAAAAACGACCACCACTGAACAAGACACACAAGCTGAAACGTCAAGACTGGGCCAAGAAATATCTCAAGACTGATTTTTCTAAGGTTTTATGGACTGATGAAATGAGAGTGAGTCTTGATGGGCCAGATGCATGGGCCCGTGGCTGGATCGGTAAAGGGCAGAGAGCTCCAGTCCGACTCAGACGCCAGCAAGGTAGAGGTGGAGTACTGGTTTGGGCTGGTATCATCAAACATGAGCTTGTGGGGCATTTTCGGGTTGAGGATGGAGTCAAGCTCAACTCCCAGTCCTACTGCCAGTTTCTGGAAGACACCTTCTTCAAGCAGTGGTACAGGAAGAATTCTGCATCCTTCAAGAAAAACATGATTTTCATGCAGGACAATGCTCCATCACACGCGTCCAAGTACTCCACAGCGTGGCTGGCAAGAAAGGGTCTAAACGAAGAAAAACTATTGACATGGCCTCCTTGTTGACCTGATTTGAACCCCATAGAGAACCTGTGGTCCATCATCAAATGTAAGATTTACAAGGAGGGAAAACAGTACACCTCTCTGAACAGTGTCTGGCAGGCTGTGGTTGCTGCTGCACGCAATGTTGATGGTGAACAGATCAAAACACTGACAGAATCCATGGATGGCAGGCTTTTGAGTGTCCTTGCAAAGAAAGGTGGCTATATTGGTCACTGATTTGTTTTTGTTTTGTTTTTGAATGTCAGAAATGTATATTTGTGAATGTTGAGATGTTATATTGGTTTCACTGGTGAAAATAAATAATTGAAATGGGTGTATATTTGTTTTTTGTTAAGTTGCCTAATAATTATGCACAGTAATGGTCACCTGCACACACAGATATCCTCCTAAAATAGCTAAAACTAAAAACAAACTAAAAACTACTTCCGAAAATATTCAGCTTTGATACTAATGAGTTTTTAGTTTCATTGAGAACATGGTTGTTGTTCAATAATAAAATTAATCCTCAAAAATACAACTTAAATAATTCTGCACTCCCTGTAGAGTCATAGCAAAATGTCTAACATTGAAAAAAAATGATGTGTCTTATAATAGTGATGTGTATTAAGAAAAGCAATACAGTTTATTAGAAACCCTGAATGCATTTTGAGGTTTAAGTGTTCAAATATCGTTTTCCAGCAGATGTTGAAGAGAGGAATTATGGTGGTTGTGAGGGGCCAGATGCCATGTATGTGAAGCTGATCTCTTCAGACGGCCATGAGTTTATTGTGAAGAGAGAGCACGCTTTAACCTCTGGCACCATCAAGGCTATGTTGAGTGGACCTGGTGAGTATTAATTTTGCATAGAGCTTTATAAAATTCAAATACTGTATCAATGCAGCTTTATGCCGAAAACAGGCCGTTTCATCAGTGTGAAGCAGGTTCAGTTCATAAGGCACTTTCAGTTTCACAGAATGCTGTTTTTGTTCTTTTTTGTTTACTGTTCATGGTTTCAGTTTGGGAGTTTGTTCTTTCTACCTCACTTAAAACATCTGAGATGATTTTACAGATGCTGGATCTTTTAAATTTTGATAACTGATCTATGGCTAATTGTGGGTTTAATGATCTGAGATCACTGCATGTGCTAGTGTTCTTTGGGAATGTCCATTTATCAATCCTGAAACCATGAACAACAATGTTCAGTGATTGGCTGGTGGCATGATAGCAGCATAATGACATCATCTTACTTAATATCCAGTTATCAGTCATAACAGCAAAATGACATAAAAGAGCTAATGGATAAAATGGTTCATTAAATGACACACATAGATTTTTATCTTACAATGTATACTATTTCATCAGTCGAGAGCATGGCCGTTCAGAATCTGTTATAGTTATATAATTTGTGTGTACTTGTAACTATATTAACTATAATAACTATTAATACTATTTGCTACATGCTAGTTATACAATAAATGTAGGGTTGATTGATTGAATTACAGAGAGCCTGTGCTTGCAGGACAAGATATAGGTTTATATATTTTTAATGGTTGATGGTTTTGCTTCTATATTTGCCATCAGGTGAAATATATTTCTATAATAATACTATATAAACAATACATTTTATTGAAAGCGTACCGTTACTAAAAATAATCCAGACCCACCACAATTATTGAGAGTAAAATAAATAATTAAAAATAACAGTACAAATAAACATTGTAAATAAATTTATAATAGATTATTGAGGAAATGTATTAAAGGGGACCTATTATGCAAAAATTCACTTTTATAAGGGGTTTAAAGAGTTGTGGCAACAGATTGTGAATATAACCAGCTTCTAATAGTAAAAATGTAATCATTCTATTTTTTATGATCACACTTCATAATATGTTTGCAGAAACACTTTGATTGACATTATCCCTTTGTACATGTCATGAGAGGGGGAAAGCCCCACCCATTGGTCATGATTTCTCCCTCATTAGCATAGGATGTTAGTCTTGTTTTTGAATCTGCCACTATGCTGACACACAGGCATTTGTAGCTCTGCCCTTTTTTGAGAAGATCAAAATCTCATTTGAATTTAAAGCGATGGTCACCAAAATGGCACAATTTGGATTTATGTCTAAAAGGGGCAATTTCAAAGAGTTATAAAACATTGTGGGGTATTTTGAGCTTCACAAACACACTTATCAGATACTTATTTTACATTATGCAAAAAGGGACAAATAGGTCCTCTTTAGGAAATATTGTTAGAAACTTACAAATATATAACTCTGAGGTTAATTAACCCTGAAAAACCCTGCTCCAAAGTAGTATTTAAAGCATAAGTTGCTATGGAAACCTTGAATGTACCTCCTTATCTTTCAATTTTTTTCATATGTCACATAACCTGGTTTCTGGAATGACCCCCTAGAGGCCTGTGGCACAAAACGAGTTGCATAATTATTGCAGAGTAAGTTTTGATAATTAAAACTGGTTAAGATCAGTTTAAGTGGTTTCACATTACAGCACTTGATATAAACTTTCTCTGTTAGCCCGGGTTTTAAACCAGAGTTTGTGATTAACTCTGGAGCACATGTACCTGAATGTGTCAGATGAGAACAGTTTGATTCAATTCTCTGTTGAAGATTAACAGGTGCATTGTTATCAGAAATATAATGATTTTAATTACATTTAAAGGGCAGAAATAAACACTGTTATTGTTGAAGAAAGGCCTCTTTAAGCAAATATTATTATATCAATTCAAGTCAATCAACTGATTTTAATAATGGAGTTTCACCAACAGCTCAAAAAGACATTTATATAAAGACATATATAAAGACAAAAACATTATATTTTAAAGCAAACATTCAGTTGATGTCAAAATTATTAGCCCGTGTGTTAAATTTGTATTCTTTTTCATATTAAATATGGAAATATTAAGTGCTGTTTAACAGGTCAGGACATTTTCACAGTATTTCATGTAATATTTTTTCTTCTGTAGAAAGTGATTTCGTCTTTTAAAACTAATATGTTTAAAATGTGTTGGAAAAAAAATCTCCATTTAAACAGCACTTGGGAAATATATTTAAATGAATAAAAAATTCACCGGAGGACTAATAAGTTTAACTAAGTGTATATGTGAAAATTTATATATACATTTTAATTTAAAGCTGTTATTAATAAAGCTATTTGAATATTTACCAAAGTCTAAATAATTATTATTTATATAATATAAATAATTATTATAAATAAAATTATTAGCAACAAATTACAATTTATTGTATTGTACAACATTTATTGTAGTGTAAAAGGTTTTAATTTGGGTCAAACGTTTTTTGTTTACTGGGACAGGAAGTGGCTTTGCATCATTATATATAAGTCACTTTACCTACAGCTGATTGGTCCCTTTGAGGTTCACAATCTCTAACCCAGAGTAAAACCTGCTCTGGAGTTTAAGCTACCATGGCGATGAAATCCGATCATAACAAACCCACCATATTCCACCAACTTATCCAGCATATATTTTACACAGCGGTGCCCTTCCAGCTGCAACCCAGTACTGGGAAACACCCATACACTCTCATATTCACACACATACACTATGGCCAATTTAGTTTATTCAAAACCCACCATATTGTGCCTGAAAACTCAGAGTTTGCTAGTAAGCATTACTTGTGAACTTACCTAGGTAAAAAACCCGAAACCGGCTTTGTGCACAAGCATCTGAATGAGTTTTGAAAAAACAAGCAATCCTGGATCGTCAAATCACCAACAATCAAAACCATCTAAGTATTTCACGTATGAAGAACATTCCCTGGTTCAACACAAATGTCTTTGCTGGATCATGTGATTGGCTGTATTGGGCAGAGCGGTTTGTTTTTGTTCAAGTTCTTTCATTCAAGGATAAAACTGTAACGCTTTTTTTTTTCTTCAAGGTCAGTTTGCTGAAAATGAAACCAATGAGGTGAACTTCCGGGAGATCCCGTCTCATGTCCTCTCTAAAGTTTGCATGTATTTTACCTATAAAGTGCGCTACACCAACAGCTCAACAGAAATCCCAGAATTCCCCATTGCTCCTGAGATTGCCCTGGAACTGCTCATGGCTGCAAACTTCCTAGACTGCTGAACAGGAATGGAGTGTGTGTTATTTGACTGTGACTTCAATTTCATCTGTTCGCCTTATGTTTCTATGATTTTGTATTGAGTGTGTATTTAAAACTGTTTTGCTCTTTTGATGCTGTTTTGTTTGTTGGTTTATTTGGTATTGTGTGTTTTGAAATGACTAGGTAATATATGTTGTGTATGTTGTTTTAACAATCGTTTTGTATTTGATAGCGCACATGCTACTAGGACAATTGTGAAAGTCTAAGAAAAAATATGAATAAACCAAATATATAACTGTCACATATATACATCTTTGTGTTTTGAGTTATTTTGTTTGCAGCAAAAATAATGAACATTTGAATTGTATTTTGCAAGAAACAAGTGTGTACAAAGTGAAGGAAAGCTCACTTTAATTTTATCATTGATGAAGAGAATTTTAAAAAGATACTAAATTATTGTATTATATTATTTTTAAAAGCTGAAAATAACAAGCTATCTGTGATGACAGTCATTGCAAACTCACACTGCTTTCTTTTAAGACAAAATAATGCAATAGATACACTGCCTGACAAAAGTCTTGTCGTATATCTAAGATTTAGGAACAACAAACAATAACTTGACTTCTAGTTGATCATTTGGTATCAGAAGTGGCTTATATGAAAGGCAAAGGCCTCTAGATTACACTTATTTTACCAAAATAAAATATGATGCCTTGATTTTTATTATTTAATTAGGACAGTAAGGTCTGACTGCTTAGACAAAAGTCTTGTCACTTAACAGAAATAATGTACAATATAGAATATAAAGTCATGGTGCAGTGGGAAATGAATTAATATTGTGTATGACTCCCATGAGCTTGGATGACTACATCCAGACATCTCTGCAATGACTCAAATAACTTATTAATAGAGTCATCTGGAATGATAAAGTGTACTTGTAGAACTCCAAGAGTTCATCAAGATTTTCTGGATTCATCTTTAATGCCTCCTTAATAATGCTCAATAATGTTAATGTCTGGTGATTGGGCCGGCCAACCCTGTAGCACCTTGACCTTTTTTTGCTTTCAGGAACTTTGTGGAGGCTG